>OX411795.1:700000-1213276 GCA_948252455.1 Acleris cristana | reverse complement strand
TCGCGATCACTCGCGATATTAAGCAGCGCGCGTCTGGCGCGCGGCCAGGCGCGGCGTCTTGTCTCTTACATGAGTCGTGCAAGAGAGAACCAAACCTAAAAAAATATTTTTTCTTTGTTTTTTTTTTATAAATGTAACAGATATCATGGTTCCCATTGCTCAATAAAACTTAAAACTTGGTTTCATAAATTTAATACCCGTAACGGTATTTTTTCACTAATCTTTTTTTATTGAAATAAATAGAGGCAGACGAGCAAACGGGTCACCATGTTAACCTAATCACCGCATCCCGTAAATACCCGCAACACTAGAGAACGCGCAAGTGCGCTACCTTGAGAAAAGACTCATATTGTACGTTAAAAACGTTATAATATAAAACAATGAAATACAAATACAAGTAGGTAGGTACACTTTATTGAACACGTGACAAAAAAAACATGAAACATGTGGATAATTTATAGTATTTAAGTAATTTATATATACACAAGTCTTCCTATCGTGCCAAAGTGAATCGGGTTTCTATAACATCAACGGTTTTTACAATAGAAAGGGTTTTATTTTAAATATTATTAAAAACTAACCTTACCTAACCTAACCTAATCTACGCAATTGACGTTTATTGAATTTTGCAATGTCAGCCTAAAAGGATGTTATGACAATCGATTTTAATGCGTAAAGATTATTATGCGTATTTTTTTTTTTGCGAGTAGATAGCCCCCCCTTAATAACCCCCCTGATCACCCTATACAAGAGAACTACCAACCATACAAACAATAAATATTATACATACATACAGGCCAAAAACAGTACCCTTCGGCCGTCGGGTAAAAACGAACTCTACGGCATATTTCAACAAAATAATTAAATCATAATTCCTTGATAATTATACCATTAGTCGGCTAAAAAAGACACGAGTATAATAAATCGGATTAATCAAACGGATTCTGTTAGTTTCATCAAAGGAGATCTTCTTTGATCTCGCCCCAAGTATCAAAACCCTAATTAGGAAGCAGAAATGTTAGGAGACAGAGAGAGTACTTGTGCAACTATTATATTTATGAAGGTCTAGAATTTAGTCATGAGATAGATAATAAGTTATGAATATTTATGTTTCCTTATAGACGTTGGTTTTACTTAGATTTTATTACTCTTGGAGCGTTTATATATATATCTCTCTTTATTGGACTATAAAAAGGTTTTTATTTTAGGCTACGTTGGTTGAAAACCGATTTAATTATTTTTTTTTCATAAAAAGAGTTTAGTTATACTGTCATGCGAATTATCTTTATGTAGGTACTATTTAAATCTTATTTAAAGAAGTATTTTTTTTGTACTGCAAACAAATAGTTAAAAATGGCGATCATATTAGTTTAACGCAACGAGTGACCTTTCTACAATGTTTCCATTATTAATTGGCTTATATCTTACGGATCACCAGATATAGTAAAATGTAACGCCAAAAAAAAACTTTTTACAGTCGAAAATAGTAAATGATCACCAAAAACTAACCTAACCTAACCTTATTTGGTGATCATTTACTAATTTGGTGGTGCTCATTATATTTTTTGCCTTATTTATTCTGAAACAATATTAATTATATGATATAGAGTAATCCGAACAAAATGATTTGAATTTGAATTAAGGGAAAATCGCAATTGATATTTTTACATAAAGTCTAGTACCTAATCCATCGGGGCCTGTTGTCAACACGGTAAAATCCAAATCATTCTTGACCCAGAGGGCTTATTATCTAACGCACTCGCAATCACAACCGGCTTCAGTGGAGCAATTGTTTTCATTTTGTATGCAGACAAGCCTTCGATTTTCAAATTGAAAACGATTGTGATTGCGAGTGCGTTAGACAATAAGCCCTCTGTTATCGTATTGTCAACGTCTAGATACTTGACAGTAATGGCGGCCGAATTAAAAACAATACCATGACACGTCAAATACGATTTCGCTTTTACTGCCTAGAATAGAAACGCTGTTATAAACTATATTAAAGCGAAAAATCGTCGGTCTTAGGCAGGATTCGAAACTACTTCTACATCTCCTCTGGCAAATGCAGGCGCATTACCAATTATGCCATCAAGACCCTACTTAAGATCCACGAAATTAGTGATCGCTTACTTTTTCATATTCGGAGGGTACGCTGTTATAAGTTTGAATTAGAAGTTAAACCACTTACGTATCGGAAACGACATGAGTCCTCCTTAGCCGGATTTCCTCTTTCATGTCCTTCGAGTTATTTGATTATGACCGCACTTCACTGAAATACGGTAAGGGCTACATTACACTGAGGTATATCTGTAGGTAGAGTCTGTTATACAGTGTGTTACCGGCATGCGGGCATTTATTAAAACTGCCGATAATATGTTGCTATAGCAATTGTTTGCAAGTATTATTAATTAAAAAAATATTAAAATAACTTTACAATTAATTTTCTTATGCGTGTTCATCGTTATCTGTATCGCTGTTGCTTAGTACAAGGCATATCGTGGTACGGGGGCAAAAAACTGTGCTATGCCTTACATTGCTGGCAATTAAAATTTTGTTAGATAGTTAACAAAGCCTAAAAATTTGTTAATTAATTAAATCAATGTCATAGTTATGTTACAAAAATATTCGTTATTTTAACCTCCTTTAAAAAAAGCCAAGGTGCTGGTAACACACTGTAGATGCAGAGCCGGGGCAAAGTAAGTAAGTCTATTTTGCCGGAAAGTGGTAAATATCTAAAAAAATAATTGGTGATTCCTATTTCTAACACTGTATGTAGGGATGTGAGATGTATAGTTTATTACAAGGTGTTAAGTGCATAAAGAAGAGCAATCAAGTTTATGGCGTTTTGAGAATGAAAATTGTGCTACGACTATATTATTATTTGAAAGCTTTAAAATAATTAGTATAATCATTAGTTAATTAAGTCGATTTTCGAGATCCTTTATTTCAAAAACTACTGAAAATTAACATATCAATAATATACATACACTAAAGAATAATTTATTAATTTCAGAAACAATAAAATAATCCTTTAACGCTTGTACTTTTGTAGAAAAAAGATAAAAACTGTCACGGGGAAAACTTAGTAAGTACTTAAAGCTTGTTTTACTTTAAGGATATATATTATTATGTCCTGTATGATGGGGCTACTGAAGTATGAAGATAGCAAGCAACAGCAGGACTCCATTGGAATTTTAATATTTCTAGAAAGTACGACATAGGTGGGAAACCCTCGGTACTCGAGTCCTACTAGCACCTTGACCAGTTTTTTTTATAAATGCCTTCTCCGAGATAGTAATTATAATATTATTACATCACATCGCTTTTCTTACGTCAGTGTGATATTACCCTAAGGATATATTCCTGATGAAATCGCAAGAAGAATGGAGCAGGAAAACTTTGTCGTACGGTCGAGCAAAGACCAATATTTCTATGTTCTGTATTGTTTAGACAATACGATACATTTTCTTTTGTCCAGAAGTCTCTTGGTTGTTCATTTATTATGAAACTATTGTGTTTTTTTGCTGTCCATTACGTTATAATAATTATGGAATTGTTATTTCTATGGCAATGTCTGTGACAGCATTTGTTACTTTTTGATATTTTTATCCGGATTTAGCTTTTGACTTACTTATTGTGAAAAAAAAGGGAATAAAGTACCGACGTATATTATATTTTTCCTCTTTTTTCATCTACTTCTTTGCGAAATATAGTAAGTAACATAATATCCATGACTAAATATATTTTTTCATGTACAAAAATGTTTTCTAGCATAAAAATGGTTCTTTACCATTTTACGAAAGAAAGTTAAGGTCTTCTGACTGAATTCGTAATTTAACTGTGATAACTAAATAAATAATAATAAGTGTCATAAATGCATATATAAATAAATAATAATATGTAACTCCTAAAAGGATCATAGGATTTGTATTTCAGTGATGGTAGGACCTTGTACAGTCGAGTTCATAAATGTGTACACTTTAGTACCTTGTTTATTTAATGTCATGTTTAAACTGCCATATATGAATTGTCACAGCGATTAAATTGACAAGGTACAAATGTGTACACAATATTTATGAACTCGACTGTACAGGGTTCTCGTCCGAATCGCGATCACCACATCACTTAACCTACCGCCAAGAAGCAGTGTTCGCATTGTTGTGTTTCGGTGTGGGGATAACACAACCGAAGAAATTACTAGTATAAAGGCATTTGAAACAATGGTCGACAACGTGCTTGGAGTCTTGTGAATTCAAATGTCTATGTGTTTTAGATGTGTCGTTATTGGGATTAAAAAAAACTCTGTCTATATCTCTTTCGCTCTTATGCCCTCTCGCATTGATTACATCCTAATTAAATGCATTTGTTTTTATAATGGTTACTTTAAAAAAAAGAACTTGGTTACATCTCGCATGCCACTCCGATATGAAATGGAGGGAAACAATAGCGCCCGCTGCAGCCCGGGCCACCGCGACCCCGATACGGCTCATAGCAAACTAGCCTCCAATCTAACTTGCCATAGAAAACTATAATTAATGAAATATCTCCGGTCCTTTCGATCGAACGACGATCTAACTAGCCATGGCATTTGCAAGAAAACACGTAGTCATAGTTAATAACAAAAGGATATAACGATTAAGGCATAAATAAGTTGCTAAGTATTTTTGCAATGCTGTCTCCCGATAGGACCTACGAATAAAATCAAAGAAAATATCATCATTCATCATTTAACTAAAGATCTAGGCTGTTGTTGGTGGAGTAATTACCACTCTGCCAGCATCTTCACCTGATATGACACGACATGGACTTTCTGCCTTTTTTGGCTGCAATAAATAAGCCAAGTTCTTCCTTTTCCTATTTTTCCCTCAACTTCGCCCTCCAAAATGTTCGAAAAAACTATTGGTTTTCTGTAAGAAGGAAAAAATACTAAGCCAATAAATGAGTAGACGGGCTCAAAGATAAACGGTCACCGTCACCCAATAGACGCGATGCCAAGTCGCTGCCGTTCACTTAATATTCAATTCTAGCCAATATAAAAGTTCCCACCCATTTCCATATTTACATCTATACCTAGTAAAAATTGCAAAGATAATGTACTATTACTAATATTTTATTACAAAACAGCTTGGTTATATTTCGCATGCCGCTCCGATATGAAATGGAGGGAAACAATAGCGCCCGCTGCAGCCCGGGCCACCGCGACCTCAATACGGCTCGTAGCAAACTAGCATCCGATCTAACTAGCCATGGCATTTGCAAGAAAACACGTACCTACTCATAGTTAAAAACAATAGGATATAAGGATTAAGGCATAAATAAGTGGCTAAGTATTTTTGCAATGCTGTCTCGCGAAAGGACCTCTGAATTAAATCAAGGAAAATATCGTCATTCATCATTTAACTAAAGATGGCTGTTGTTGGTGGAGTAATTACCACTTTTCTGTGTTCTTTGCCAGCATTTTCACCTGATACGACACTAGGGAATGCAATTTAACCGGTTATTAACCGTTTTTGTATGAAAATAACCGGTTAAAACCGGTAATAAGCGGTTATTTGCATTCCCTGTACGACACTACATTGGCCGTGTCTTATTTGGCTGAAATAAGTAAGCCTAGGTCTTCTTCTTCCTCTTATTTCTTCAACGTTACCCTTCAAAATGTTCCAAAAGAAACTATCGTGCCATATCAGGTGTCCCATCATTTTTCCTCATCTACATTCTACAGTTTCTAAAACAATTATGTCTTCTCTCGTTTGCCATCTTCGAAACTTCTTCTTTGGTTTTATTTCAAAAGGAAAATATCCTAAGCCAATAAAGGTTTGTACATAATTTACATATTATTTAGGCAAATGAGTAGATGGACTCAAAGATAAATGGTCACCGTTGCTAAATAGCCGTCAGTGATCCTAGGGGTACAACCAAATTGCTGCCTTTCACTTAAAATTTCATTTTAGCCTAGATTTAAGTTTACTTACCTATTAACATATATACCTAGTAAAAATTGTAAAGAAAATGTACTAATACTAATATTGTATTAGAAAAGCCTTGGTTACATTTCGCATGCCGCTCGGATATGAAATGGCGGGAAACAATAGCGCCGCTGCAGCCCGGGCCACCGCGACCCCGATGCGGCTCATAGCAAACTAGCATCCGATCTAACTAGCCATGGCATTTGCAAGAAAACACGTACTCATAGTTAAAAAAAAAAGGATATAAGGATTAAGGCATAAATAAGTTGCTAAGTATTTTTGCAATGCTGTCTCCCGATAGGACCTACGAATAAAATCAAAGAAAATAATTATCATCATTCATCATTTAACTTAAGATCTAGGCTCTTGTTGGTTGAGAACTTGCCACTTTTCTCTGTTCTCTGCTAGCATTTTCACCTGATACAACACGACATTGGCCTTGTCTTATTTGGCTGAAATAAGTAAGCCTACGTCTTAATTTTCCTACTTTTCCCTCAACGTTGCCCTCCAAAATGTTCAAAAAGAAACTATCGTGCCATATCAGGTGTCCCATCATTTTTCCTCTTCTACATTCTACAGTTTCTAAAATACTTATGTCTTCTCTCGTTTACCATCTTCGAAACTTCTTCGTTGGTTTTCATTCAGAAGGAAAATATACTAACCCCCTTAATAATAAACATTGAGTAACGGTGGTATAGCTATAAAATGTTTTGTCCTTATCTGTCATTGTGTATTTAGATTTGACAGATTTTTAGCAAGGGGTTAAGCCAATAAATGAGTAGACGGGCTCAAAGATAAACGGGTACCTACAGTTAAGTCGATGCCTTTCACTTAATATTCCATTTAAGCCAAGATTAAAGTTAACCTACTTCCCTATTTACATCTATACCTAGTAAAAATTGCAAAGAAAATGTACTATTACTAATATTTTATTACAAAACCTCTTGGTTACATCTCGCATGCCGCTCGGATATGAAATGGAGGGAAACAATAGCGCCGCTGCAGCCCGGGCCACCGCGACCTCGACACGGCTCCAAGCAAACTAGCCTCCAATCTAACTTGCCATAGAAAACTATAATTAATGAAATATCTCCGGTCCTTTAGGATACTGATGCCTATTGCCGCTCGAGTGCTAGAATTGCGTCGATGCACGCAGCCAAATGCGGCAATGCAAACTAGCCTCCAATCTAACTTGCCATAGAAAACTATAACTAATGAAATATCTTCGGTCCTTTAGGATACTGATGCCTATTGCCGCTCGAGTGCTAGAATTGCGTCGATGCACGCAGGCAAAAGCGGCGATGGTGCGGCCCCGACTATACCGGCTTGGTTCGTCCTGGTGGGTTTGCTTGTGGTGACTCGTGGCACGTACGGTCGAGGCACGCACACATGCAAGCAAGTGATGTACCTTTGTTTGAGGATAGCTTCTACATTAAACCAACCGAAAAATACAAAACACATGACGTGAAAGTGGCATTACATCACTGAAAAAAAAAATTGGTTGCTTCTAACAAGATTGTGATTGTTGTGCATAGGCGTCTTGAATCCATACGAGCCTGACAAGACGTTAAACGCATCAACTAAGATGTTAGTTGAATCACTAAAGAACTTGCTGTTTTTACTATAAGTTTTGTTTGATATAAGATATAACTAATAATCATGAATAGTGTATTCATTTTATGTCAACTAAGAGAAAACCTGTCTTGGTTAGCTTACATTTTTTTGAGTGATTCTTTATTTATCTACTCAAGAAAATACTAAAAATATTTGAAAGCAATAAAAGTGTTCTAAGTGTGAGTGTTAACTGAAAATATCTTAAGAAATTACCGAGGATCGGGTCAAAGGTACTATTCGTCAAGGCTACTATTAGTCAAGTTCTCTTTTAGTAAACTAACATTTTATGCCAAATTCTCTTTTCGTGTATATCCATCACTAGTACAACATTTTGTCTAGAGATTTAGAAACCATATCTCCAGACCTTATTACACCTAAATTAGTTAAAGCGTTAAAATGTGAAGACGAAAAAACAAACAAAAAGTCTTTTGTATTAATAATATCAGTAAAGATAAGATAAAGGAAAAATAATGATAGTAAGGATGACATAAGTATAAGAGATATAAACTAAAACTAGGTCACACAACATATGTCTCAGGGACCCAACGGCTGAAGTAGACATACCAGATATCGATGTTCCAGATAAATTTAACACCCACTTCATAAATATTGCGTCTAAATATACGATTTCTAGTGATCAGTCTAGATGCAGACACTACCTCCGCAACCACCTGCGCGACCTGGATGTGCCCACGTTCAGCTTGCCGACGGTCACGCGCGACGCCTTGGACGAGGTGCTGCGGTCCTTACTAAAAACGCGTACCGTGGTTGACACATATGACATATCATTAAATATTATTTTATGTATATGGCCTATTATATCGAATAAATTATTAGTACTAATTAACAAAATATTTACAACTGGTGTTTACCCTGACGTGCTGAAGAGTACCAGAGTGTGTCCTGTTTTCAAGGGAAAAGGGGACAAGTGTGACGTAAATAATTATAGGCCCATAACAATAGTGCCAACTATTTCAAAATTAGTCGAGTCCATTCTTTCGTCACATATAATGAAGAAAATGATTTGCTTACGGACCGCCAATTCGCATATAGGCAGAAGATGTCGTGTACCACAGCGGCACATAAAATTTTCGACTGCATTGTTTCTGGTCTGGACGACAAGTACAAAGTGGCTGGTGTTTTTTGCGACTTGTCCAAGGCTTTTGATGTAATTAATCACAAACTGCTTCTGGATAAGTTGCAGCACTACGGTATACAGGATACCAGCCACCAACTACTCTCGTCGTTTTTGTCCGATCGGAAACAGGTAGTGAAGTTGTCTGCAAATGGCAAAAGACTGGCATCTGGGACTGGTGGCGTGCACTTAGGGATTCCTCAAGGGTCGGCGTTAGGAAATACTCTATTTTTAATTTTTATTAACGACCTTCCAACCACCATCACAGCTGGCCTTTCAGTGCTGTTTGCAGATGACACGACCGTCGTAGTAAGTGCGCGCACGTATGCACAGCTCGACGAAAAAATACATGACGCTTGCGAGCAGCTGCAGGGGTGGTTCACGACAAATGGATTGCTTTTGAATGTTGCAAAATCTAACGTTATGCTATTTTCGGGACGTAGTCTGGCTGTTCCTCCGAGCGTGCCTAACAATCCGATGCCTATATGCGACAAGTGTAGGTTCCTTGGTTTCACTCTGGACTCGAACCTTAACTGGAAGTGCCATGTCGATGAACTGTGTGGTAAACTGAGTAGTGCAGTCTTTGCGTTGCGAAAGCTAAAGGTCCTCATCTCGGATGACGCACTGAAGCAAGTATATTTTGCACATTTTCACTCCCTTATGTCGTACGGTACTCTTATATGGGGAAACTCCACGGATGCCAACAGAGTTATGCTAATGCAGAAACGTGCTGTACGTACATTAGTTGGAGTGAAACCTAAACACTCTTGCAGGGATCTCTTTGTGACGCACCGCATCATGACGCACTATTCACTTAATATTCACGAAATTGTAATGTTCGTCAGAAAAAATATTAACATGTTCGCCCGCGTGCATGCAGTCGGCAAGCAGCTCCGCCACTCGGGGCGTTTGAGAACAGTTCCCCGTCGCATGGCACTTGCAGGGAAGAACCCGCGCGTGATTGGTCCCACCTTTTACGAACGTCTACCCTCCGAACTTAGGAATGAGCCATCCGACGAAGCATTTGGTCGCCGGCTGAAAAACTTTTTATTGGAAAATCCATTATACTCAGTTAAAGAGTTTATGGAACTTAATTTATAATTAGGTATATAAATTATTTAAAGTGTTTTGATTTAATATGTGTTGTTGTATTATTTCTGATGTTTTGACTTATTATGTTATTTATTTTAAAAAACTTGCTAATTTGGTTGCATGTTATATTTTTAAGACGATCCTTGACGGTAATAACTCCTTAGTTTTGTATTGTTATTGTTATCCTGACTTCTTATATTTTTGATTTTATTATAATTCGTGTATATTTTTGACGATTCCAATGTAATTTCTTGTACTTTTGACATAACATGCAATGTATACTGTGACTTACTTTGGAAAATAAATACCATTCATTCATTCCATTATAGGTTTTAAAGGTGATTGCTTCCTTAATAACGTAAAATATCTTTCGCGTGATGCAATTTAGTAGTTTGTTCCTAGAAAAATATAACGTATAAAAACCTCATAAAATCCCAAATGGAAAAAGGCTACCTCCGGAGTAAACAAAACGGTGCGAAATCCCTATTTTAGTCGATACCTAGAGCTTGACCGGAGCAAGGGATTCGCCGAAAATCAACGCCGAAAAGTATTTTCATCATCAACATTAATTTCTCTGTAGTGTAAAAACCAAAATGACACTATAATTTTATTCAAACCCCCTTACTAATAAACGTTGAGTAACGGTGGTATAGCTATACAATGTTTTGTCCTTATCTGTCATTGTGACATTTGGATTTGACAGATTAGGACAAAACATTGTATAGCTATACCACCGTTACTCAACGTTTATTAGTAAGGGGATTATTAATAAATAAATAATTAACTTTAATAAACTGTTCCTTTTGACTATGTTGTATGACTTGACTATACATCTTAATGAAATTTATTTATTTTGAGAAATAAACAATATTTTAACCAAAATATTATAGCATAAATATGTTTGCGAATTGCGACTTCGTCATAGCTTTAAAAATAATGAAAAGTGTAATAAAAACATCTTCGCAAATTTAATAAAATCTTCTAGTTACAGCGGCAAGGCAGCGTCCAATTTAAAGGCAATTAGGGTAAAACCTCTCGCTGAGGCTAGATTTGCACTTTGAATCTTACAAACGTGTAATCATTTTTTCTACAACATCTTTTTACCAGACTACAGCGAAGCAAAGGAAGGGTAATGTTTGATGCTATAAAACTTAGGCATTGCTTTTTTATTTACAAACATTATATATATAATATATATATTATGTACTATGTAGATAGTTTTGATTATTTGTTGTTAAAGCTGCAATAAAAATACGCAAACTGTAAAAAAAAGTACTTGACACTTTTTGGGTTACGGAAACCTACAAAGTATTTATATAAACTTACTGCTTAGAGGTAGAAAGAAGTGGTCTCAGCCTACCCTCTGGGAAACAGGCGTGATTTAATGTATTTTTATCTACATCCATATCATAATTTCAATATAATATGTTCAGAAGCGATAAGCAAATGCCCTACATTATATGCAGGGTAACGACGGATACAGGTTTCTCACATATTGTAGAAAACTTATGATATGTATGTAGATAAAGTTATGTATGCGACTGTACGCATAATTAGGCATTAAAACACTCGTGTGATCTTATTATGAAACTCGCCTTACGGCTCGTTTCATAAAACCACAGTCGTCTATAATGCCTCTTATTATGCACCAGTCACATAAATAACTAATGTATGTACTGCTTGATTATTAACAATAGTTGGTAATCAAATGAAGCGAAAAGTTATTCGGCTTTCAGAATCGCCGAGGACGAAAGTGAACGCTTGGTCGAGCACTAGGTACGAGATTATCGTATGGGCGGTACGGGAATCAATTTGGAACAACCCTCCCCTAGGGCACGGATAAGGGGTAATATGGGAAATTGATAAGGATAACAAAACGTTGATATTGCAGGATATTTTGATTGTTCATAGTTGTGAATAGGTCGAGGAAGTCATTTATTTTGCGTTTGAATTGGTTTAGAAAATGCCGTTTGCATTTATTACGAAAATAAGGAGGATATTTGAGAATGATTGATTTGGTCTAAGATCCGAATAGGAGACGAATTTTGCACCGGGCTTCGTTCAGAATTACCTACAACTCAAAAAAAATTTGATAAATTCTGTAACCACATTTTTCACAACTGTACTAAGATGTTTACCAGCGTATTAGTGACAAATTGCAAACCCATCGCCTACCAGTACTATAATTATTTATTCCCTTTGTCACCTCTTACGACATCCAGGGTGAGACATGGAGTGGTACTATTCTAACCTGGCAACCTCACGGGACAATATTGGGTGAGTACTTTTTATAAAGATTGCTTAATTATGGCAATGATAATACTAAATCCAGTATTATATGACAGTGAATATTAAATAAAAATATCATGCGTAGTTGAGCTGGAAAATATGTCAAAACTTTAAATTTATACTTACTTATAACGGTACACCAGCCAGCTAGATGGACGGACGACGTGAGGAGGTTTGCTAGGAGCGGTTGGATGAGGGAGGCCCAGGATCGAGCCAATTGGCAAGCCATGTTAGAGGCCTATGTCCAGCAGTGAACTGCTATAAGCTGATGATGATGATGATGATGATGATGATAATAATGATGATGATAATGATGATGATGATAGTGATGACGATGATGATGACGATGATGATGACGATGATGATGATGATAACGGTAAGACTTAGTATTATTCTGATTAAGGTTAACCTTGTTCAAAATTTCGCTTTTACTCTAAACATTCGACAATACAATGTAATTTTCCAGCTTCCGTTAATTTAGTACCGCTAACTGGATTGTTCTAACACAATTTGTACTTCGCTAGATCTAAACTAATCTCGTTAATTCAGTTGGCACTAGAGAATTTCAAAAGGTAGTAATATAATAGAGGTATAATTAAAATATGGAAATCGCTTTACTTTTAGAATAATGTACGCTGTTTCGTCTTGATGACCACAAAATATTTAAATAACTGATGACTGATGAGATACAAAAAGGAGACGAAGCAGATAATTATGGATTTTTTACTCTTATTTATCAGTTTTTTGTTATTTTGATACAAGATATAAAGAAAAATAACCGGTCAAGTGTGAGTCGAACTTGCGCACCGAGGGTTTCGTACCAGCAACTCACAATGGCTGGGTTTTTATTATTAATTGATTTTTTCTTAAGGGTTTGAACTACATTATCATCAAATTTGACGCGTCTTACCGTTTTAAAGTTTTTTTTTTATCTAACTTATAATTTTTTGGTACTTATAGTTCTTTATAATAATGTTGCCGGTGGTTGGACCTTGTGCAGGGTCCGTCCGAATCGCTACCACCATCTTACCCATTAACCGCCAAACAGCAGTGTTCGCATTGTTGTGTTCCGGTTTGGAGATAAGATAGCCGGCGACTAGCATAGACGCATTCCATCTTAGTCCTCAGGGTTGGCAACGCATTTGCAGTCTTAGGATTGCAGTCTTGTGAATACGAATGTCTATGGGTCACAGTTTCCACTTACCATCAGGTGGCCTGTGTGTAGTTAAAAAAACTACAATATATTAAAAAATCGTGGAAATCAAACTTGTTTTAGGCGGTGAAATACGTTATCGCCCGGAGCTAAAATTGTACGCTTTGGCGCTTCACAATCCTCTTAATTAAAAGTGATAAAACATCCAAAATGTCATTCTTCTACCTCTAAATCGATCTAAACCATCGTGTGTGAAACATAAATGATTTCCTATATACCCTGATAACATCATGATTGGTTTCGAGGTACACTCGACGCCAAATTTAGCTATAAAATAAATGGCACCATCAACCCAATATGAAGAGGACTGATGCCACCTTCGCCTCGGATGTCATCAGGGACGGTGGTGCAAGGAAGGAGAGAATTGCATGAACTTTGAATGATTAGGTTGTATTTTGCGGGGCCTATATTCAACGCGTTAAAAGCTATTATGAAGAATGAATTTGATGTTGTCTTGTATTTTTCCAACATTTAAGGCGCAGTAGCTTCGGAGATAAGTCAATAAAATTGAATGGATTTTTTTAATTTGTTTTGTTGAATAAGTACACAAGTGTTCATTTAAAATTAAAGACATGTGTTTCATCATCATCATCATCATCATCATCATCATCATCATCATCATCATCATCATCATCATCAGCCTATATTAGTCCACTGCTGGACATAGGCATCCCCTAATGAGCGCCATAGCGCTCGATCTTCAGCTTGCCGCATCCAGCATCTGCCTGCAGTCTTTCGCATATACTTACCTTGTAATGTAACTTACTTTCGAATATTATTGTATTTTATCTTTGAAAAAATAACCTTCTGCTGAAGTTTCTTGCGGCGCTTCTTCTCCGGAATTATGGTCTTGTCCGAAGCGGTAGTAGATTCACTCTTTATTACCGACGTGTAAAAGAGCCCGTATGTGGCCAAATTTACGGAATAAATATTTTGATTTTTGACGAATCAATTGCCTAATTTTTAATCTTGGACCAGCCTCTGCCCGCGTTAGCGTTGCCCAGAAATAGCCACCCCTATAATGTGGGTCGGTGTGACATACTGCCGACACAGCAGACATACTTCCGTTAAGACTGTACAACGTTCTAAAGATAATGTGGCTTGTGTACGGTCGTCCATATAAGTAGCTGCAGACTGTAGTCCTTTGTCATTTTAACGTGGTGTTTGAACTGCTGCAGTAATTTATCAGAGGCGTTGAAGCGACAATGTACAAAAGAGTGCAACTACTTTTTTAATTTACTTTTAGTAAAAGGCAACGCAGATATCTTCTGAAGAATTCTTATCTGGAGTTACGATTATAGGTAAGTATGGGTAAATATTTGTGTGTATTTGCTCCCAAGTCTTGTATGTTTCTTTGTATTGGTAAACCTTAGTTAAACTAGTTTTATATTAATTTGTTACTAAACCAAAGTTGTTTCATCCGTTTGGGGATTACAATGTCATAGACAAATACACAAATAAACACTTTAAACTCACAACAAAATCCCTCTTTTTACTATTGTCCATAACCTGTATACTGTGGCTCTTCTCGTCAAAATTATTGAAGATTGTCCACCAAAACTCTGCATCAAATATGAGCCTTCACACGAGCAGATAGAACATAAAGCAGCTTATCAAATAAAAGTCCATAATACTGACATAAAGCATATTTTGGGACGACGTGGGTATCGAAGGTTAAGATATTGGCTTCAGGTTAGGGGATAGTTATGTTGTTCTAAGTAAAATAGACGTATGTTCAGTTCAGTTGCTCTGCTTTTTTTAACCTTTCAAGACTTACAATAAGATTGGTTATGCAATATAGTTTATTAACAGATATGTTGTTTTATGGAAGATAGTATGGTAGATGAGTTAATAAGGTTTCATTTATCGTTCCTAAAGTTCATATTTCTAGGACATTTTATGTTTTATTTTTTAATCAGTGATACGATTACAGTTTCTTTGAATAAATTTTCATGAAAAAAAAGTAAAATAAGTAAGTTCATCCAAAGTGTTCTAAAAAGTCTAGGAAAAAAAGGAAGAGTGAGACCTAGACTTACTTTAGCCAAATAAGACGAAGGACCAGGAAGGAAGGAAGGAAGTACCAGAGTCCCTTGCCAAGATGCACTACGCTAACTAGCGTTTCTATTCGTTTCGTTTTTAAACCAATCGCGTCACTGGTAGATGACGTGATACGAAAAGTCACGTGAATCTTAGCAAGGGCCTCTGGAGGCGAAGAAGCTGACAGAGAATAGAGAAAATTGGCAATTACTCCACCGACAAGAAAATAGGTCCTAAGTTTAATGATTACGTAGGTTCCTAGTATTCTTAGTTTCATCTATAAAAAAAAAGATAAAGATGTTTATTCAGTAAGTAGGCCGCACGGGCACTTTTACACGTCAAAAATCTACCAGCGGTTCTCGCGCAGAGACCACCGCTGTGAAGAAACGCCGCAAGAAATTCAATAGTCAGATTTTTTTAAACATTGCTTATAACAATAATACTACTTAACGTAGCGTTATATAAAACATACAATATAATTATATTAATAATAATGCATAATAGTAACTTCTCTAAGGTAAATCCGATTTCAATATTGATTCTATCTGAAATGTTAAAATGCACTATATCAAAAAAGATAAGATGAGTTCCGACTACTTGTTTCTTTTCTTCAATTAAAATCCTGAAATAACTTGACATTATGCATAAAAAATGTTGGATAATTAAAGACTTCAAATAAGCTTCCTCAAAACCCGGAAAACCAGACATTTGGAAGAAAACAACAGAATGGCGTCTCGTAAGAAAATTGCCTTGTAATTTATCCGGGGCTCAGCTTTATTTCAATTATTATACACATCAAAGTAAGGAGAAAAATATATTTAGGTGGTTTTTCCAAGGCTAAGGAAAAAGGTTAAAATAAGTTAAATAATGTACAATGTTGGAAAATAATATTTACCTACATTGTATTAAAATTTGGGTAAACATGCCTTATGAACTATAATTTAATTTGATTAAGTACTATAGTGATTTTTACCAGATTTTCACAAGGATGAGTTTGTATTTGATGGTCTTTTAAAAATGCTTACAACACAACAGACAATTTTAATGGATTTTCATTAAATACCAGATTCTGCCCGAGACTTCATCTGCGTAAAATTAGTGATTCGGCCATCCCATGTTGCGAGAAATTTCTATTGTTGTCATTCCGTCTGCAAATTTTTCATTTAATATGTGTACCAAATTTCAACTCAATCGGTCCGGTAGTTTCGGAGCAAATTTACTGTGACAGACGGACAGACGGACATATAAATATGATAAGGGGTCCGTTTTTTAATTTTTAGTACGTAACCCTAAAAAATAACTCAGACACAAACTTCTGTCGGACTCGCCCACCGAGGGTTCCGCACATGAAACGGTTAACTCAATTCAAAATTCCTTCCCGCCGTTCCTTGCATAAAGACCCTGTTTTTTTGTGATTTAATTAAAATGTATAGATTTCCGAATTTTCTCGATATTTGTAGTAAAAAACGGTGTTACTTGCCAAATTTCATAGTTCTAAGTGAACGGGAAATACCCGATACATTTAAATTAACTCTAGAGTGTCGAAATACACGTTTTTTGTGACATAAGCCATATCTTTTTTTTACGTCAATGTAGAGGTTTTATTTTATACAGCTTCTAGGGACTATAGACTGGAGTATATGGTTTCTTATAATAATTATAACTCGATAATTTCAACTCGATACTTCCACGCGTTCCCGAGAAAAAGGTTCAGACAGATAGACGGAGAACAAAGTGATCCTATAAGGGTTCCGTTTTTTCCTTTTGAGGTACGGAACCCTAAAAATACTCGAATACAACTTATTTTACTCATAAGGTTTCATGAGACACTGCGATATTTCCAATGTGGACAGAACTTTGTTGCAGTAAGGTTTCGCTAAAATCTCTTCTAAGAATATTGAAATATAACATATCTCGGAAACTTACCAACCGGCATAAAGGCAGGTTGTTCTTTATTTATTGTAGTGACATTTTCTACGAAGCTAGCAGTACAAAATATATTATTTGAACTTCCTCGTGTGGTTGCCGGTTAGAATAGTGCAACTCCGTCTTTCCGTTGATGTCGTAAGAAGCGAATAACGGAATATTATAGGCTTGTAGTACTGTTAGGCGATGGGCTTGCAACCTGTCACTAATACGCTGGATAACATCTTAGCCTGTTTGTGCAAAATGTGGTTACAGAATTATTAACAAGTTTTAAGAGTTGTTGGTAATTCTTTAGCTCTGCCTACCCCACTCTTGGAATGAAGGCGTGAGTTTATATATTGTACGAGTATGTATGTATGTATGTTTATCTCAGTTTGGGCATGTATTTGTATGTTGAGCATAAATGTTTTGTTCACGGTCTTGGATGTTCACATATAAAAAACCCGGTCAAGTGCGAGTCGGACTCGTGCACTAAGGGTTCCTTACCGCCGCACAGTATGTTATATTCCAATTTTTGATTTGGAATCGAGTCAGCGCGAGCCCAATTCATACTTGACCATTTTTTGTATATATTTTTTTCAATTTTGTTTTCTATAATTATACCAAATTTGACGCTTGTATTATTTGTCGTTTTTACGATAAAACAAAAATATAAATATGTTAAAAACAACTTTTCATGTATGAAAGCCCCTTTATTATTCTAATTTCTTATTTTATTATTAATAAAATACGTCGTAAAAATACGTATTTCGAAAAAAAAACCCGCTTCTATTACGATTTAGAGGATACAGCTCTTTAAAGTCAGAGCGGACGGACAGCAAAGGCATATATTAATAGGGTCCTGTTGGGGTACATTTCACGTACGGAACCCTAAAAATGACTAGCTTTTCCTCTGATTTTTACAAATATTGTTTCAACGTAGCAATTTCTAAAATTTCAACGTCAAACGAAATCCGTAAAATAAAATGCAGCAACTCTTTCAAAAGCTAAAATCATTTTCAAGAACGTCGTATTATAACAAATCCCGGATACTTAAAGTGCCAGCCGGCATAAAAGCAGTTTGTTCTAGAATTTCCACATTTCCCGTATAAAGCACGCATGTTGTAGACTAGTATGGGATTTATGGTTCTGTCCTTATAATCCGATTTATACTGCTCTCTCTGGGATATCTCGAGATTGGGAGATTTTTGCAGAGAGATCACGAGAATTTTCGTTGGGCAGGAATTTTATCTACTTACGTACTTTGTTCGGGAGCCCGTTGTTTCCCATATTTTTTTGGGTTATAATGTAACTTTTGACATAATTATTTTATATCGCTGGAACCGTTGACTTTTAAACATTTCCTAAATATGGGGTCCTTACCTATGAAATTGGCGTTATTTTTACGTGTTTTATTTCGTATGGATTTTTTTCATTTCAATTTTAACTTCCAAATTATTTTTAAATTTCATTAATACAGTATGTTACAAAGGTTTTAGATACAAATAATATGGTTCAATTTCTTACTTAGTGTTTAAAATTAAAGTGTGAACTCAACTCTTTTCATGTGCTGTGAGTTCAAGTGTTTCAATTACGCAGAGTTTTATGAAGCTAACTATTTTTAAGTAATTAAGATATGTATAATATAGCTTAGAAGTGTCCAATATTCCTGACAGAATTTTGTTTGGTTTGCATTTGACGTTACTAAATAATCTGCAAAATTAAATGTATGAAAACCACCGTTTTCATAAAATTCTCTATATAAAACGCCAATTTCATAGGTAAGGACCTAATATGTAACGCGTAGACAAGGCTAGGTTAGGTTAGGTTAGATTTATAAAAAATCTGAATAACAAACGGTTTCTTAAAAAATACGTGATGACTTGCGATAATTATGACCTATGAATACATTATGACTTTTTTTATTCAACCAGGCGCGCATAGTATGGTTGTATTAATTTATCGTCTGACAAAATGTGGATAAAGCATCCGTCACTCTCGTACTTATACGTGTCAAAAAGTGACGGATGTTTTATCCACATTTTGTCACGCGATAAACGCAGCCATATTAGGCTCCCAGGTTGCTAATAGGGAATAATCATGGCTTTTTTTCACAGCTTCAATAAATGCTGATTCATGTAACAAACAGTTGAGAAAAATCACTTTACGTTACGTTTGTTTAAATATGGATCCATAATAAATAAATATATACATACATATACATAAACTCACGCCTTCATTCCCAAAGTAGGGTAGGAGAGCTAGACTTACTAACAATTCCAATAAACTTGTTGATAATTCTGTAACATCATTTTGCACAATCAGGCTAAGAATGTTCATCAGTGTATTACTGACAGGTTGCAAGCCCATCGCCTAACAGTACTAGCCTTTATTCCCTTAGTCGTCTCTTTCGACATCCACTGGAAGACATGGAGTGGCACTATTCCAACACGGCAACCACACGGGTAAAATAAATAAATATCGAGTAATAGTGAAGCCTTCAAAAATGAAACGGACGAAACGAAAACGTTTGGAAAAACTCGTAGCCTATTAACTTCTCTCGACCGCTCTTTGGAACACCGGAACTGAATATAGATACAAGATATAAAATCCTGTCACCTCCGTCTTGCGTTATCGAAGAATTTTCTCCGAGAGCTTTAACAGAATTATACCTTAAGATTCTTGTGGATGGAAAGAATAACAGAAAATCTTAAGTAAACCTTTCGCAGATGTGCGGAACGGTATCAGGCTTTCAGATAGATAAATACTAAAAGGCTAGGCAAAGGGCTGAGTTAACAAAAGGCAAATGTATGAACAGTACACAATGACATCTCGAAATATTAGTATCATCTTACTTAAGAGCTATGCTCTTTTCGGTGGAGTATTCTTGTAATTGGTATTTTTCTCTATTTTCTGCCGGTTTTTTACCTGGCAGATGATGTTGATTGGCCTTCTCTCTTATTTGAGCAAACTAAATAAACCTAGGTCTTACTCGTACTCTTTAATAATAGGCTGTTCTTATGATTATAAACGTTTTTTCAGATGTTGAACTGTTAGTCACTAAATCGCTCATTGACCGACAAATAGATTGGTAGAATTTTGGACTTCGGCTAAAAATATAAAAAATATCTGTACTAATACTTTAGAGAGGGACTTAATCGCGTAGTAAAATAAACATTAACTTCGACGTTTCGACTGTGTTACAACAGCCGTGGTCAGGAGAAGACTGAAATGGAGGGTGTTCTTGCAAGTTTTTCAACCTACCCTCACTTATTCTTGTTTTACTTAATTTGGAAAGTCATCAAACCGACATACGGCACACATAATCCGACGATTTATCCTAAGACACATCCTCGCTTACACTTACTGATGACTGGATTCCACGTAGTCGGATTCCAATAACTATCTTCCCTGTCGAAATTTCGATGCTTTCTGATTTCAACGACTTTACGTACCATTCTCGCTTAACAATGGCGTTCAGTTAATAATAATAATAATAATAAAATAAAGTTTATTTGACTAAAAAAAATTACAACTTATGAGTTCCCGGTGGGACCCAAACTAGGCGGAGCCTGTATCTTGGGACCCGGTGAGACGGTTCACAGTATGATTATACATAAGCAGTTAAGTAGTATATTATTGGGAGTTTCAAAACACATTTTACATGTTTTGTGTTTTGAAACTCCCAAGGCGTTTTTTGATGAAACGCTCATTTCGAGTTGATCGTTTTTTTAAACGCTAAAATAGGTGTTTTGAAACTCCCAATCGGTTTTGAGGTGTTTTGAAACTCCCAAGGCGTTTTTTGACGAAACGCTCATTTCCATTCAGACGTTTTTTTAAACGCTCATTATTTAAGAAGTTCATACGGTTTCAAAAACACATTCTTGTTCTGAAACTCCATATTCACATATAACTACTTAATATCTTGAAGGTGTAGGCGCATTGGGTACAAAGCATTCAAGCTTACAACACGTAGTACTTGATATAACGTTTATTTTTAGAAAATATGAAGTTTGTGAGACAACCTCAAAACTTACAATTGGAAGTCGTTTGTCCAGTTCGCAACGATTGCAATTCACGTCATGGAGAACTTTTACCGAACACAATTCGAAGTATAATTTGTGGTCCTTCTAACTGTGGAAAAACCAATTTAATTGTTGGTCTTTTACTGCATGAACGGGGGCTACGTTTTGAAAACCTTTATGTTTACTCAAAAACTCTTTTCCAACCCATGTATCGATTTTTGGAAACAGTATTAGCGTTAGTTCCCACAGTTAAATTTCAAAAATATCAACAAAATGAAGAAATACTCAGTCCACATGAAGCTAAGATTAACTCAATTATTATATTTGATGATGTTGCATGTGAAAATCAAAACAACATAAGGGATTACTTTGCAATGGGACGTCATAAAAATATTGATAGCTTCTACCTTAATCAAACTTATAGTAAAATTCCTAAACAATTAATAAGAGACAATGCTAACTTAATAATTCTATTTAAACAGGATGATATGAATTTACGTCATGTTTATGATGAACACGTTGGAAGCGATATGTCTTGGTCACAGTTTCGAGAAATGTGTGCTAAAGTATGGAAACTACCATATAATTACTTGGTTATAAATAAAGATTGTAGGCGTAATTCAGGATGTTATAGAATGGGCTTTGACACATTTATCATTATGGATTAACTATAATACGTAATGCAATGTTACGAAACATTTATTGCTTCATAGGAAACCATCATGATCAGACATGAACCTTGAAATGAATGACGAGAAAACTTTGAAAGAAAAAGTAATCAAATCTGTCGAAGCCGTTAAAAAGAAGGTTAGACTGATTCGTAATATGAAAACTGATAATGATATGATGTTGGAATCAGTATTGAAACCAATAACAGATCCGCTTAATGAAATAGCAAAAAATGACGACAGTAATTACATAAACACTTACGATACGAACGTAGATAATAATGTTCCACAATGGAGAAAGTTGGCAAAAAGATTTAAATTTAGTCCTAGTGAAGAGAAGAAGCAAACTATTAATGATCTTACTGTTGTGAGGAACTCTTCTCAATCTAGTCTTTATAATGAAGATGATGGGAATGAGACATCAAACGACGATGAAAGTGATGTAAGTGATGGTGTGGATAGTGAAAATATGATTGATCAGGATTCAGCAAATGATATTTCATTTAAGACATCTGATTCTTATGCATCTCCTCGCGAAGATCCTGCATTTCAAAAGCAATATACCACGAACATAAACATTCCATTTGGTATACGAACGGAACGGGACAAGCTAATGCTAGGAACTTATCCAGTATACACCAGTAACAATAAAATCAAAGTAAATGGTCGTACTTACAATTTAACACCAGGTTTAAACGAATTGCTATATAAGAAAATACCGGATTTAGATATTGTAACTGAGGACGATAAACGTAATTACAAAATCTTATTATTAGAGACTAATGCACATAGAAGAGATTTTAATGTTAATAAACCAATAAAAAGCAACAAAGGTATAAAATATTTACATGTAATAAGACCGCTTTTTAAATTAGCTAAAGAACGAACAGTAAGTGGTGATGGATTACCAACAATGAAAAGAGTTAAAAATAAAGTGTCTTATGTATATTGGGATGACCCAAACGAATTAGTAGATAGATTAAAATTACTTATAGCTTCCCGTGAAGCTGGTAATACAGGATTAGATAATGAAATCATATCCATTATTGAAGAATTGCAAGAAGCGGGATTAGTTAACAATGCTAATATATAAATCAGTTACTGTACTATTATCGTTAGTCGAGGCAGAACTTTTGACGTACAAATATATCATAAAATGAATATAGATAAATTTGGTCATCATCTTCATAAACGCCTGCGTGTATCTGAAGTTTCTGAACTTAAAAATAATGCTTTACTCAGATCAGATGATGGGCATTTCGATTTACAGTCATTGAGATTAAAGGGGCTTGCGCATCCATTGTCGCCTAATGATGCCGTTAATAAGCAGTATGTTGATCAGCTCGTTCAGAACCTTTATGAGAAGAAGTATCTAGATTCTTTGTTTGACACTATAAATTCACAAATTCATCAGCTTGCAAATCAGTTGAAATTGAACTTTTATACAAAAAAGGAAACAGACGACATTTTCACCAAATTAAACGATGGCAAAGCAGCAAGTCGTGAACGAGATACACAGATCAGCTCGAAAAAACTTTAAGCGACGAGCAGTTTTATTAAAAGGAATTGATGATTTGTGGCAAGCGGATTTGATTGACTTACAAAATTTGCATAAGATAAATAGAGGATATAAATACATTTTGGTTGTAATTGACGCCTTTTCAAAGTACGCGTGGTGTATTCCAACAAAATCTAAAACGAAAACAGAAATTAAAAATGCTTTCGAACAAATTATTAAAGCATCTAAACGAGTACCGATAAACTTACAGACAGACTTAGGGAAAGAGTTTTATAATAATGAATTCGATTGCTATGTAAAAAAATTAAAAATAAATCATTATTCTACGTATTCAATTAAAAAAGCATCTATTGTTGAAAGGTTAATAAAAACGCTCAAAACTAAACTTTACAAACATTTTAGTTTAATAGGAAATTATAAATGGGTTGGAAAACCTTTAAATGATATAGTTAAATCCTACAATCAAACTATGCATCGTACAACAAAATTTCAACCAATTGATGTAAATTTTGATAATGAGTCGCAAGTAAAGAAAAACATCCAAAACGTGCAATCCAATCTAGGTAATCAATCAAATAAATTTAACATAGGAGATTGCGTACGCATAAGCAAGTATAAAAGCGCCTTTCACAAAGGTTATACACCGAATTGGTCAACTGAAATATTTACTATTAAACATGTAAATCGCACTCGCCCAGTTACTTACCTTATTGAAGATCAACGAAAAAATACAATACTTGGGTCATTTTACGAACAAGAACTTCAGAAAACGAAATATCCTGATGTTTACCTCATAGAAAAGGTGATCAAAAAGAAGGGGGAAAAATTGTATGTAAAGTGGTTAGGGCTTAATGATAGCGAAAATAGCTGGATTGGTAGAAATGCCATTGTATGAGCATATTTATTAACTTTATTGTATTAAAAATCGTCATTAATATTTTGGATATGAAAGGGAGAGGACTTTTAAACAGTGCTATTAATCACTTACCAATTGAACTACACTTACCCGGCTACAATTATTGTGGACCAGGCACAAAGTTGCATAAACGTTTGCTAAGAGGTGATAAGGGAATTAATGAGCTAGACAACGCATGTATGCAACACGACATAGCCTATGATAAATATTCTAACCTGGCAGATCGTCAACATGCAGATTTAGAACTTTATAAAATGGCTAAACAAAGACTGAAAGCGAATGATGCTGGTAAAGGGGAAAAACTTGCTTCATGGCTAGTTAGCAAACTAATGAAATCTAAAATAAAAATCGGCGCGGGGATAAAAACATTTAAACAGTTTGTATCTAAGATACGTGCTGAATTAAAGAAAAACAAATCTAAAAATAAAGGCACTGCAATTAATCAAGCTTTTGCAGCTGCAATTAAAGTATTCCGTAATAACAATACGAGTAAATTACGAGTTCCTCGTTTAATACCGATCCCAAAAACTGGAGGTATTTTACCACTGATACCTATTTTTGCTGGACTTTCTGCATTAGGATCTTTGGCAGGAGGAGCTGCTGGGATTGCTAAAGCTGTTGGAGATTACAAAGCTGCGAAGAAAAACTTAGCCGAATCAGAACGCCATAACAAAATGATGGAATCTATAGCATTAGGAAAAGGTTTACATATAAAACCGTATAAGAACGGTAAAGGATTGTGTTTAAAAAGTTCAAAAAACTAAATAAAAGGTTACCTAGACGAGCTCTTACAAATATTGATATTTTAAAGTATTCAAAAGATATACCTTATTTTCGCGGTGTTTATATGAGAGATAGTTTGCCAAAACGACCAAAAAGAGTAGAATGTGCAATCATAAATTTAGATAGTTCTGAAAACCGCGGGACTCACTGGGTAGCCTATGTCAAGGACAACAATTACTGTGAATATTTTAATAGTTTTGGTGATCTGAAACCACCGTTAGAATTAATAAATTATTTAAAGAATCATGTTATTTCATACAATTACCTCACTTATCAAAAGTTTAACACTGTAAATTGCGGACATTTATGTTTGAAATATTTAAAACAGTTTTGGAGTAAACGTTTAAATATCTCTGTACAATAAAAACCATATCATTTTCATGATGTCTTTCACTTTGTCTATAACCGGAACCTCTTCTGCCTTGATCACTAATTATTCACCAGCTTTTCAACTCGATGGTGAATATGAATGTGGGTTGCTGTACATGTCAACTTTTAACTCGATACCGAATATAGATTACAGAAATAATACATTTTATTATGGTAAAAATGAAGAAGTAGAAATTCCAGAGGGGTCATATGAACTTCAAGACCTTGATGATTACCTTAAACGACACCTGCAAGGATGTACATTTTCACTGACATGTAACAATAACACATTGAAGACGTCTATATTGTGTTCTAAAAACATCTACTTCAATAAAGAAAATTCGATTGGAAAGTTGTTAGGTTTTGGAGAAGAAACTATTCAAGCTAATATATTAACAGATTCCCCTTTTCCTGTTTCCATTCTATCAACAACTATAGTGCGGGTTGAATGTGACATAGTGAGTGGATCATTTGTTAACGGTAAACCGAGCCATATAATTCACGAGTTTGTACCTAATGTTCCACCTGGTTATCGAATTATAGAAATACCTAAAAACGTAATCTACTTTCCTGTTACACAAAACAGCTTAAGCTCTCTCAAAATAAGAATATTGGATGTAAACGATAATTTAGTTAATTTGCGAGGTGAAGAGATTCAAATTTATTTACATCTTCGAAAAAAATGATAAATTTCAATAAAAGTGTAGTCTCGCGCGACAAACGTACTAGTACTCATTGTACTATCAAGAAAAGAAGACCTAAAGAACCAATTACAAAGCTAACAGAAGAAAATAAACAATTTTTAAAAAACATTGGATTGTTAAAATGAGTATATTAAATTTAACAGATTCTTTAAGCTTTGATAACACGATTGAAAGTTTTGAATATCATTCATATAAACCATACATAACAAGTTTTAATTTGAACGATGAAATTCGTATACCTATTAACCAACAAGATCTTTACGTATTGCCATCGGCGAGTACTCTCTATGTAGAAGGCGATGTTGCAGTATTCAATAGAGAGACAAAGACGCCGGTGAACAGTGTACAATTTACGAATAACCCTATACTTCACTTGTTTCAAGATATTCGATATGAACTGAACGGGATCGAAATAGATAAAATTAAAAACGCTGGAGTTACAACAACGATGAAATCTCTTGTATCCATGAATGAAATCGAATCGTCTATGTCACAGTTATGGGGATGGAATGTTAATGGTACTAAAATTACACATGGATCATTTTCTGTATCTATTCCTTTAGATAAGATTCTTGGTTTCGCAGAGGATTATAAGAAAATAATTATTAACTGTAGGCATGAACTTATTCTTCTACGATCCAATAGTAATATAAATAGTGTTAAATTGAACACCAATGAATACATAGATAACATTACTATATCTAAAATAGTATGGCGTATGCCACATATTAAAGTTTCTGATAGGGAAAGATTAAATTTACTCAAATGCTTAGAAAAAGATCGCGCTATTCAAATGGCATTTAGGAACTGGGATCTTTATGAGTATCCACTTTTACCTAAAACATCAAAACATTCTTGGTCAATCAAAACTTCATCTCAAATTGAAAAACCGCGATTCGTTATAATTGGATTGAAAACGGATAGAAAGAATATGGCTAACAAAGATATAACACGGTTTGATCACTGTCATTTGAGAGACGTCAAAGTTTTTTTAAATTCAAACTATTTTCCGTATGAAAGTTTAAATGTTAGTTTTGCAGCTGAAAAGTATGCTTTATTATACGAACAGTACGCTAAATTCCAGCAGTCTTATTATAACCGTGGTCAAACACCATTGTTGAGTCCGCAAGAATTTAAAGAGAAAGCTGCTCTGTTTGTAATCGATTGTTCCCGTCAAAACGAAACCTTAAAAACAGGCGCCATAGACGTACGAGTAGAATTAGAGTGTGAACAGGATATACCTGATAATACTGCAGCGTACTGTTTAATTCTGAATGATAGTATTGTAGAATACAAACCGTTAAGCAACATTACACGAAAAATATCATGAATTCAGATTGTTTGTTCGTGGATCTTCAGGGATTTAAATCGTATAAGAATGAATTTATTATTAAGGAATTTGCATACAGTACAAATGAATACACACAGGTATTTTCAATAAAACCTCCATATAAGTTTTCGACGTTAATGGAAAGCGAAAAAAGACAAGTAAGATGGATAGAGAAAAACCTAGGTATTTCATGGCATGAGGGCTTTGTTGATTATAGAGAATTTAAAAGAATGATACGCTGTTTTTTGGAAAACAAGAAAATATATGTAAAAGGGTTAGAAAAAGTTAAATGGATTAAAGATTTGTGTAGTAACTGTACCGTAATTGACTTGGGTTGTAACGGTTTGCCTAAATTTGAATCTATGTATCAAAAATATTGTAAGGACCAGAGTAGTTATAGTTGTTCAACGCATAAAAAATCTTGTGCGTTAAAAAATGTTTTATGTATTAAAAAATGGTATTCTGAAAATAATTTATCATTGTATTCTCATTTGTAATAAAGTACAATAAATATTATAACTGTAAAGCATATTTTTATTTCATAATTATTTCCCTTTATATACCTACCTACATATGATAAGATAGAGTGTCCGATCCGAAAACTACAAATTTAAGTGCCTGTAAAAGTTTAAAATAACAATGATAATGACAACTATTTGTTATTTCATGGGCACTTAAATTTTAAAGTTCGAATTGGACCCAATGGGGTTACAAAAGGTTTAGAAGTAAAATAAAACCAGATTCATAGGAAATAACATTTATTTATTAATTACCACACCTTTGTTTATAACATAGCATCTTAAATCTAATTTTAACTTTAATATTAAAACAAAGATTGATGACCCCAAGACAACGTCGAGACTTGATTATCTAGTATAACGCGTTTGTCATCATTTGACGACAGTGCTACTTTATTCAAGGACTGAGTAAAAATAACATGTTTTAAAGATTTAAATACAATATTGCGTTTTCTTATCCGCTCCTTATTTAATAGTACTTTTTTATATTCCTCAAAATCCACACCGCGCAATACATGTCTCTTTGTGCCTTTAGCCTTTTTCAGTTGTTTGTTTTCTGTTTTTATACAATATAATTTAGACCTAAGGCCAACGAACTCGTTTATTATTTCTCCACCAAGTTCATCTTTAAATAAACCGGGTACTTTTTTATGTTTAAGAGTTATACCGTATGCGTTACTGACAGAATAATTACTTGTATCAAAATAATGTTGAAAATTTCGTTTTATATCTACATACAAATCTTCTGTATTTATGGAATACAAAAAAGAATCTGTATCGGTATAACATAAACTTAAATTAGATCCATAAAAAGGTTTCATGACAGAATAGTGAAAATCGTACATATGAGTTTTCGATATTTCCAAAACAGTAAATCCAATGTAAATTGGCCTGTCAAGAGTTACCGATTCCGGTTTCATTTGTATGGCGACAAAATTTTCACTAAAAACGGTAGAACTATGAAAATTAGGTCTACCTGTTAGATGCTCTGCTGTGTATTTCTTTTTTGTTTTATTTCTATTATCACTCCACGCATTAACTAACAGAACATTTAACCTTTTTTCAGCGTCTTCCAACGTTTTTCCAAATATAGCATTGTTTGCAAGTTTGCACGAATTTTGCTCAAACACGGATTTAGCTTTTTGTCTTAACTTTGTATTTAAGTCTATGTATTGTTTTAAAAATGGACCTTGTTTAAATTTGATTACTCTATGTACGTTTTTCAATACCAAGCCATGCTTTATACATGTTTTTAAATGCACATAATGGATGACATACTCGTATTTATCATATAAATTTGGGATAAGTTTAGGTTGCTTTGAACCAGGCGGTGTGAATTTTTGAGGACAGAATGGAATGTCATTATGCAAGTCATGCAAATGTTCTGGATATTCTAAATCCACTTCCAAAATATAACCATAATCCGAATCATCAGGTGTTTGTAGGATATCGAGTACATTAATTTTATCCCGTGGTAATAATTTGAAATCATCATAAGGTAAATTGCCACACATTGCATAACCGTATAGATTATTACAGTCTATGTAGAATAAGAAACTGCTTGGATTACTGGAATCAAAGTTTGGCATGTATTTATTATTTGCCTTTGCATATCGAGTAGAACATAAACATACACCCCCACGAATACCTTTTTGAATCATTCTAATTATTTCAAGGTCATCAATGAGTTGCAACTTCACACCAGTTATAAGTAACATGGCATCAAAACTTAAACTTGGGGCAGTTAGATAAAAAGCAGGGTCTAATCTATAATTGACTTTACAAGTTTGACGAAACTTTTCAAATATGTCAGTTAGTAATAATACATCTGATTTAAGGTAAAGATCGGTGTATTCTCCTAAAATATTAATATTGAATGATTTCCATACAAGCTCGGCATGTTCATAATCATATTTGGATATAATCTCATTTGTTAATGAGTTGTAAAAATAATGTGGCTGAGGTAAACATTGCTCTTCATAGCGACTCCAACTAGACATATACTCGTATGGATAGACGCCCTTTCGTTTCAATAAATCGAAATGCTCTTTTAAAGGAAAAAAATGTGAGAGATGAATAAAGTCTTCTTCATTTAAGGTGCTAACAAGTTCTTCCAAACTTGCTCCTAAAAATTTGAATGAATCTACAAAACGAACGGGCATATATTCATTTCGACTTGTAATGAAAAATTTCGTAAATGATATGTAATTTTCTTTGTTTTTTGCAATAACTTTGACTTGACCAGGAAGTTCACCCAATTGACGTATAAACAAATGACTGTCGTACCCTGATAAGTTGTGAAAAAATACTGGCACAAATGTTGGTAGGCGGTACCGAATATTACAATAAGAATGGGCTGCCCCTCTATAGCGTCCTGTCAAATGGCAATGATCTCTCACGGAATCGCCGAGTAATAACTTGCGACAAAGAAAACAATATTGAGAGTTCAAAAAATCATTTTCTTCTGTCTCTGTAATAGTTATTGGCTTCGGGTCAGAATATATTTTATTTATTCTATGTACATCTTTTTGCAGATATTCGAGAAATTTTTCTACGCAGTCTTTTCCACGATAAGACACAAATTTGTTTAGGGAGCTGTCGTATGAACTAACAATGTAGTACGCAAATGCAGCTGGTATGTGTTCCTGCAATGTTGTAGTACATTTCGAACTAAGTTTTTCATCCGTATTTGGTTGCAATAAGGATTCAAAGTCTGCATAAATTATAAAAGGCATATTTTGCATCCGCTCAAAATTTTTAAATTCAATATGCGCACCCCGATTAGGTAAAATTGTCTTTACGCCCCCGCATACGTGAGCATTAAATTTGTCTTGACTATTAAAAAATATCATACATTCATCGCAAAAAAATATTTTCCCGTTATGTTTTGTAAATTGAAGTTTAAGCAGGCGACTTAAATCTTTTATAAGACAGTAATGTGTTTGACGACCGTTTTCTAACATTAAAAGGTTAATATGATGTTGCTTCCGACATGTGGTTTTGTAAAGTGGACCTACGATTTCAGATTTATTTTTGAGTGCGTACACATTAATACTAATACGTTGATTGTTTTTTTCGAATATTTTTATGTCAGATAATCCCACAGGAAAAGTCATGTCCTTGCTATTAAGAACACCTTCATAATGGGGATATGAAGATACCCTATGCACATTATTTTTAGCTGGAAATAAAGCAGCCATCACACACCACAAAAAGCAAAAAACATCTTTATTTTGTATATTGATGCACGCCCGTTTTAGTTTTATATTTTTAGGCAAATCAATGAATCCTGATGCTCTCAGTGGGTTATATTTACTGATGTTTACCTCTAGGTATAAATTGCGCATAAAAGCCCAACCACTATCTCTGTCTTGAAACTCATCAATTTTTCCACAAATACATTGTAAAAGATTTAAAAATATTTCATTAAAATCATAGTTCTGATGTATAACTATATTTTTCGTTGCAAAAGATTTTACGTCGCAAGTATCGTTTTTAAGTAAAGAAAATTCAGCAAATAATTCAAAATTGACTTTGATAGTATTAAACACTGATTGTCTTGCTTCCAAAATTTTACGAACACTGTCGCGAAGGCTACGTATAAACTCGGCTGGTGCACAAACCTGGTCTGGCCCGCCTTCACGCCCCCGCACACGGTAAGATGCTATCCTACTTCTAAAAGCTGAAGCTATTTTTTCAACGCCTTCACCGTTATCAATAGAAATATTATTTTTATGCACAATACTTCGTAAATGGGCAGAAAAAGCTCGACTAGGAACAGATGTTTCGCAAACAGAACAAAATATTGATTTACAACTCATATTTGTTTTTTTAAGAATAGTAGATGAAAAGTGCTAGAAATTAAGATAAACAAAAGTATCGCGAGAATTATTATTTTTAGTAACAATATAACGCTCGGTGAAATTTTAAATTAACTACAGCTTTCTCCTATAGATCTTTTGTCACAATAGTTTTAAGTCAGCCACATTATTTAATTTCAACTGAACAAAACATAGAATTACAACATTTTTTTTTTTTTTTTTTTTTTTTTAAGAATACTATTTTAAAAGTGTTGGCAAATATTACAAACAGAGGTAACTAATACTAGAATTATTATTTTAAATCGTGATAGAACGTTCCATCTTCAGCGAAATAGTCCTTGTACATAATTTTAGCACTTTATTAATATCTGACACCTCTGACGAATTAACATCTAACTGTATTTTTAAAGTAACTAGAGATCTCTCTCATCAATCTTTTGGCGAAATGCTTTTTATGTAAGCCGCATTATTTAATTTCAACTCAACAAGACATAGAATTACAACTAACTTTTAAGAATAGTAGATTAAAAGTACTGGCAAATGTTACAAACATAGGTAAGTAATACTAGAAATATTATTTTAAATCGCGATAGAACGTTCCATCTTCAGCGAAATAGTCCTTACATAATTTAAGCACTTTATTAATATCTGACACCTCTGACGAATTAACATCTAACTGTATTTTTAAATTAACTAGAGCTTTCTCCCATCGATCTTTTGGCGAAATGCTTTTTATGTCAGCCACATTGTATAACTTTAACTCAAGAAAAAGGTCGCCTGATAATTGTGCAGTTCGACGCACCCTGCCCCCGGGAACTTGCCTTATCAATACTGACGGCAGCAGCAGTGGTTCGGGTTTGCGAGCACGCCAGTCACCATCTTCACTGTCGGAGTCGATTATCCAGCCGCCTGCAGGACCGTTGAGCTGCTCTAGCAGACTTGTCTGCGCCAACTTTTTTGAGCTGTAAATCGATCAAAAATAAATAAATAATAATAAACGGAACAAACATGTGCAGAGCTAAGTACCTATTTCAATTTATTTTTAAAATTACCATTTACTGAAATAAATACATATTTTACTTACCGTGGAGTCGGTGCTTCGTCTTCAGATTCAGTCGGCGGGAATTTCGTTTTTGACAGCTTCGACTTCTTTGACCTATAAAACAGAAGTTCCGTAATATAATAAAGCACTTTAAAATGTATTCAGGTAATACTTGTTTAAAATTGAATTACCGAGGTATTGAGACTTCGTCTCCTGATTCGGGCAGCGGGGTTTTCTTTTTTACCACCTTCGGCTTCGTAGACCTTTAAAACACAAAACATAATAATTACACCGCGACAATGCACTCCTAACACACAGCACCTTAGATATTAATTAATTACCTTGAAATTGGAGCAGGATCTTGAAGCTCCGAATATGGACGAGTCTTCTTGGAGACTTTCACTTCAGAGTATTCCGTATCAGACCTGTAAAAAAAAAAAGAACATGGAATATTGTATACGATTTATTTAATTAATAATCAATAAAACCATATCAGAACACATAAATATTAAAAACTTACGAACATTATTTTAATGCAGTTGTAGCTTGCGACTGATTGACACTGGCTTTCTTGTAGAAATAAATGTAATTAAGCGTTACAACGTAAAAAGTTTCCGCTCAGCACTTTACAACACTCACAGAAGTTCTCAACATTTAGATATTTATAACATTCTATTTGTAATAACAGTACTACGGAATGCGAACAAAACAAAGTTTTTATAAAGGTTTAATACCTCAGACGTCGATTTGCAAAGTAAGCATTTGTGTTACAAACAAAAGTATCATGTTAAATATGTCGTAATCGGTGCATCAATGAAAGGAACCGGCGTTTAACAAAGAAGCCGACTTCATTTAGGTTCAATTTACACTGAATGCGATGATTGATTTATTTTATAGGACTTGTCAACAATACTTGAATAAACCTGTACTGGAGTTAAGTTCGTGTTTAGCATATTATATTTTGTAGGGCTCAATAATACATGTTTAAACCTGTATTAGAGCTGTGCACGTGTTTAGCAAAGGAAAAATATAAATACATACGTTTAATATCGCAGTTCTTCTTTAGACGCCAATTCAGAAAGTCGCAGTTTTATTTCGTATCCCGTACCTACAATAATACTGACTGAACTTCTTGAATTAAACGGTGAGTGCCTAACTTATTTACTAATATACTGATACCGTTTTTTTTTTTTTTTTTTTTTTTTTTCCTAGTAGATATAAATCTAATTATATTCTCTTATTGTGCAGAGTATGATGACTTCTCAACACATTGACTCCGTGAAAGATACCAACGAACAGTTCCCGTCTTTTTCGTCTCAAACCCTTGCGGCATTCGACGAACCATTTGGCTACTCCCAAGATATGGATGCTTATTTGCAATACCAGAATAGATGTATAAATCAAATTCAAAATCCATCTTTAGAAAATTCACCGAAAAAACCCAAGATAAAGAAGAGAGCAGTGCAAATAAAAACTGATATTGGATTAAACTCGCATGTAATTAAAAAAGCGAAAAAAGGGAAGCGATTAATTAAGATCAGTATTGCAAACCTTGAATCGCAGCAGGACGCTGATGACCTCATGGCGGTGCAATTTGTCATCGAAGATAACTACGATGAATTGTTAAGTGCTACGGAATCATTAGTTGACCGAATCGTGAGAAGACTCAGTAACGTTAGCTATTAGATTTTACAGTATACGTTATTTTACATGATTGTATTTTTTAATAAAATTTTGTGTTTTTGCAACTTTGTTTCTCAATAATTATTCAATTCCCTACCCATGTTAAATCCAATAGTGTTACTATGCAAAACAAGTTTAGAAACTAAAGTAAATTCCTCTGAAGTTTAGTGCCGCTGTTGGATTTACGTGCGCTTTATATTTTATTAATCGCTTGATCGTATATCTTTAACATAATGTAACCCTTACAGTAGTAGTCATGATTCCTGCTTAATAGCCGTGTCTAATTCTGATGGGACAGCAAATTGTACATATGCACATATATTAATAAGGTAGCATGTGAAGTTAAACTTTAACGAATTGCGGACTTTATTTGTGCTAGTGAAAATACAAATCAGACCGGCGTATTTATTGACTTGCAACTAGTTTATATTTATAATTTCTTGCAACGCGTTACGAGCACGTCACAGAAACCATCCAATCACAGGCTCAGGTCTACATCGCGCTAACGAAGTTTTTAAGATTTGTTCATATATATACAACATAAAATATGTAACCGGCGTGCTCCCACCTTCCGTGACCGACCGGCGGAATGGTAGGGTTCACCAGCAACCTGTGGCTCGGCCTGATCACCCTTGTTACTAACCGCTGAAATCAACTCAAAATGTATAGGGAGATTCTATGCCTATGCGGTGGTGGGCATGGATGATCCACACCTCGGTGAGAGGACTAAAATCACCAACACGTAAAATGCGGTCATAAGACCACTGGGAACTTAACGCATCCCAGGTGACCCGTTCTTGATGTGGGGCTTGATCAACCTCGCAGCAAGTTGTGAAAACACCATAGCAAACCAAGTCCGTCGAACGGTGTGGTGCGCTATGTGACTCGCTTTAGCAAACCAAGTCCGTATGTAGCGGTGTGGGGCGCTTATGCGACGATAGCGTGTCTGGTGACGACCTGTGACGCGTTGTGTACATGAAATGAAAAACATCTTTTGTTCTGTTGCTTGTGCACCTGACAAATTAAAAACCAAATATTAACTGACAATTGTCGGGTGTACAAGCAACAGTTTTGCTCAAATGAACTGTGAAATAATCAAGTAACAAAATCTACATGCGAAGAATATAACTCGAGTACGTTGCGATAAGTTAAAATAAATTAATGGTGAGTTGGCCGACATAACCCTGTTGGAGTTCGAACCCACATCGGTGGAGTTCGACAGGGCGTATACGGAAGCGCAGTTGGAAGATAGAGTACTAAACACAATAATTCTAATATAGTAAGTATTACAAACAGGAATGTACAAAGATATAAATTACAACCATAAAACCGATTGGGAGTTTCAGAACACCATACAACCGATTGAGAGTTTTAAAACACCTCAAAACCGATTGGGAGTTTCAAAACACCTCAAAACCGATTGGGAGTTTCAAAACACCTCAAAACCGATTGGGAGTTTCAAAACACCTATTTTAGCGTTTAAAAAAACGATCAACTCGAAATGAGCGTTTCGTCAAAAAACGCCTTGGGAGTTTCAAAACACCTCAAAACCGATTGGGAGTTTCAAAACACCTATTTTAGCGTTTAAAAAAACGATCAACTCGAAATGAGCGTTTCATCAAAAAACGCCTTGGGAGTTTCAAAACACAAAACATGTAAAATGTGTTTTGAAACTCCCAATAATATACTACTCAGTTAAGACTGTTTTAGGTAAAATAAACATAACATAGCAAAGCAAGCAAAACAATGCAAAGTTCTTACACAGTTCTAAAGTACTTTGCAGAGCTTTGCTTAGAACTATGCAGTTCGATCCAGTGGTTTGGTTCTGACTCCATTAAATGCTCGGCAATGGCGGATTTATTCACCTGGCGGTCTTTAACAGCCGCGAGATGTTCCTGGACCCTTTCCGCGATGGCCCTCTTTATTTGCCTAATATAGGAAAGCTATCGCAGCTGCAGTCTATCTTATAAACACCAGGTGTTTGCAAAGGAACCACATACTTTGGCGTTGTCACGTGCCTCGCGACCTCGGATAACGGCGTATAATGCCCCGATTTATAATTTTAGTATGTTTGACGATCATGTTATTTTGAAGCAAGGTACTATGTATGTCTCTGGCCGTTCCCTTCTGGGCATTAGCAGAAGAAATGTATGATTTGCATCTATCGGGTTTTTTCCATTCCAATAAAAACTTAGACGATAATGAGTCTTTCAATTGAGTGGTATAAGATCGACCTCGAGCTCATTCGCTACCTGTGTTTCATACCCAACTATGATTAACTTTCCCAGGGCCTCTATTCAACACGGTAAAAACAATATCGTTTTTGATCTGTTATCGTATTGTCACCGTTTTGATAGCTCTTATTTACTTGACAGTAATGGCGTCTGACGTCATAACAATACCATAACAGGTCAACTACGATATCGTTTTTACCGTCGGGAATAGAGGCGCTGGCTTTTCTTTTCCCCTTCGCTCTGAGTGGCTGAAATATGTAATAATTCGTTGATGGCTGTGCCTCCTGTGACAAGTGATACAACTCGAGTTGTAGCGTTTTTCGTGTTCTTTCATGAATCAACTTAAAAAAAAATTACGCATCTTTTGCTCCAACTCCCATGTTCCTAGGCCTTCTAGTTCCCAAGATAGTTTCGTGTAAAATGATACAATTGACCATATTTTTTCCATTTTTCAGTGTTTAATGCTATTTCTCTAGTTAAAGCACTCCAAAAAAATAAAAAATATTATTTGTTTTCGTGCCTACTGATATATCTAAAAATGTATTATTAATCACGGTATTTACACCTTGAAAAATTTCATGTCTTTTGATATAACTTGAGTTGTATCATTTATCACTAGAGTTTTGCGTATTTCGAAAGTTACAACTAGAGTTAGACCAAGAATTTAACCTGTGTTTGTTTCTTTTGGTTTGTGTTAAGTGAAACAACTCGATTTATATCAAATGTCACCAAATATTTCCTAATCTTTGCAAATTTTTCTTATCGCACAAGTCAGTTGTATCAAAAATGTGAGAATATCACGAACATTTAGAACCTGTAAAGTTTGGTGCATAGTGATACAATTACTATCCAAACAAATTTATTGATGAATTATGAAAGGTTTAAAATAACTTTTAAATAACTAACATCACGAAATAATGATTAGGTAATTATTATCGTCACCAACAATTGCGCTTCGTTTAGCATTCCATTTTTTATGATAATTGATAAATTATCAGAACTGTTTTAGTAACTATACTAACTATTAAAAGGAAAGTAGGGAAGAAAATTTACCCATTGTTCATTTTTGTCATTATCATTTTAAACTTGCAGAAAAACGTATGTATGCAATGGTACATAATTAGCTCTTAAGGTACTCGTACCTGTTATTAGAGCGAACACATTACTACTAATATTATTATTATTATTATCAGCCCATAATGTCCCACTGCTGGGCAAAGGCCTCTCACCCCCTCTTCCACTCTATCTGATCTTGAGCGATTTCCCTCCAGTTCTTGTCCCATGATCCCAACTCATCACGCGGCCCCGCTTTCTCTTAGCATTTTCCAGGAGCCAGTCTGTGGCTCGCCTGGCCCAGCAATAAGGGTGCATTCGAGCAACGTGGCCGTACTAATAATAATAATATACCTATTTTTAAAGATTTTGCTAACATTATTATGGATTTTATTATCTGAAATAAATGATTTATTATGTAATTATTTTATAAATTTTCTGTAAATTAGGTTTTTTGCGTTAAATATTCAAATATAAAAGTAAAATAACAATACTAATACAAAAAATAAACATTATAAAAACCTAACCTACGAGTGCCACCGGCAGCGGGGCAGGGCTCAAGCGTGCCGCTGTGCCGTGTCGAGGAGAACTGCCTTCTGTATCTGGCCCTTGATCCAGCCATCTAGCGAGAGTCTCTTGGGGTGTTGGTCGAGACTCTTCGCTATAAGACCGTTTGCCGAAACTATTATTAGGGCAATGATCGTTGAGTTAACATCCCACATGGCGGTCACCTCGTGAGGCAAGTCAAGGTACTTGCTGAGCTTGTCCTTCTCGGCCTTCACGAGCTTCTCGTCATGCGGGATGGTGACGTTTGCGAGCACTGCCTGGCGTTGAGATCGATCTTTCAACACGATATCAGGCTTATTGGCGACAATAGTCCTGTCCGTGATGATCCCAATAGAGCGTAGCACGACCATTTTTGAGAACTGGCGCCGGTGTGTTCTTGTAGTACGGCACTTCAGACTCAACAAGACCATTTGAAGAGAATTTGAAGAGCAAGTTGCTGATGGATGATCCTGGCCACGATGTCATGTCTGCGCAAGTACTCGCCGTTGGCCAATGCGAACAACCGGAAATTATAATTAAGTCTGAGGGACTCGCCGGGGTAATGGCACGCTCGACAAATGTCGACCGTGCCATCCTTCAGAATATATTTCCGGTAATTGTTGATCATTATGACCTCGTCAGCAATACCAAACCGTAGCCAATTCACGGACGCTTAAAAACCTACGTCGGGCCTTGTTAGGGCCCGGTAGAAGCGTGTGTGTAGTTCCTTGCTCTTCAATACGTTCCTGCGATCTTTAGTGCTCAACACCATTGGTCTGCGCCAGTTCTCGTTTGTTAAGGAGAGGCATGAGGCTCCTGTCTACTGGAACCACATGATGATGATCCCACACTCATTGCCACGAAAATAATCCCTGAGATTGCACTCCTCTCGGTTGTGGAGATTTTTAGCATTTAAAATGTCTTGACCTCCACATTTCCTCGGGATGTACAATCTCATGAAAAATGAGCGTGGATGCAACATGCAATGTGATTTACATATAGATGGACCCTCCTATCCAGGGCATCCAGCTCAATCTGAGTCCATCTTAGTATGCCAAGGAGTATGTGAGCAGCGGCTTCACCCAGCCGTTGAAGGCCTTATTGCCACCCGACAAAAGACTGTTAAGTTAAGAACTTTTGTCAAGTTTTTGCCGCTTGAGGCGCTCCTTCACTGAATACTTGACATCGCCGTTCATAATACCCAAAGACTGTGACATACCAAAATATTTGTAGAATTCAACATAAAACTACGGCGCCTGCCTGGCCAATGCTTATTGCTTTAGTTGAAATGGCAGGCGATGGCTCGCCAACTCAATGGAGTGGGCCTCCCAAAATAGCCACATATATAGATAGCAGCAGGGAGGCAACAGTTCCAGAGGGGCTAAGGGTGGAGTGTGTAAGTGCTTCTGGACTTTAAACGATGCCCAATTATCACGAGCATATAGCTCTTGCGACTCCACTCTGACCGGCCAATACAGGCAAGCCAGAGGTGAGGGTTTGTTCCTCGTCATTGTACACCGCAGCAGGCCGGTGAAGGCAAGCGTGAGGTGAGGAAAAGGACCTAACCTCGGGAGCACTCAGGTCCGTGGTGTCGCAATTCACCAGCAGCTCGCGACTAGCTGCCCTGCGGCCTTAATTATTAATCAGGATGGTCCTTAGCTAGGTTTTAGGGTTGCGCTGTTAAAAGATTTTAGCTTTGAAAGTTGCAGTTTCCATTTTATCGGGGAGTTTTATAGTTAATTATTGATTTATTGATTTATTGATATAAAATCACAATATATTATAACAAATTTTAAACCTTATTATGTTTATACATCACCGGACAATAACGGATTTACATTTTTATAATTGTAACTGTTAAATAATACACCAAACATTAGATCCACTCAGTAAATGAAAAATAAAAAATAAGGGACAAAAAACAACGTGAAATAATTAATATGTAGTTATCATGATTGCAATTGTTGGTTTTAATCAATTACTTGTATTATTTGACACAAGTTTTTTCGTAACCAGACCTAAGAATAACTCAATATATAACATTACTCACGGTTTAAATAACCATTTTTGTTTGTGATAAATGATACAACTCACTAAAATCCTTTATATTAAGTCCGTTCGTCTTATGAAATGTTACTTATTTAATTCCCTACAACTTATGTATAAAAGTTAAAATTCTAACTCTAGAAATAATAGAAAAAAGTAGCTTTTAAAAAAAAGTTGTATCAGTCATCACCAGAGCTTCTTGATGATTTTTTTTTGTGTTAAGTAATACAATTCGAGTTGTATCATCTTACACGAGTACATGGAGCTAAATCTGAAATGTAAAATGATACATTAAGCACGTTTCTTCGAATATCTCAATATCTATAACTAGTATCAATATTTTTGTCAAAGCAGTTAATAAAGTGATATTATATGTTATAAAAATCAATAGCAATGTTTAAAGAAAACTAACCATTCAAGAGCAGTATTTTTTTTAAACTTGTTTTCGCTCTCCTGTAAAATCGTGTTTTTCGAGTTGTATCACTTGTCACAGGAGGCACAGGGTTAATCTTCGATAAACAAAGTTACGTATAAATGTCACTTTATGATCAGTATGTAAGTTTGACAGTGACGGCTGCTTTATCTAGCACAAAAGTCGACCATAATACGAGCACTGAATAATTATTAGAATCAGCAGTTTCTTATTTGATGTGCCAAAAGAGGATCCTATATCGCCATGTTTACGGTGCAACCACTTTTTAAAAAGTAATTTAGTTGGATAAAGTTGGTTAGACTTGCATAAGCGTGTATAATACCACACCAAGTGAAAGAAAATACAAGTCCAAATCCGCTTTAAGAGCTAAAGGCACAAAGACGAACATAACTACCACAGAAATAAAGACAAAACTATTAAGCGACAAAGTATCTTATTACTCGAATAACATCAAGGCAATACTGAAATATTGCCAAAAATACCATGTCAATATGCAAACGACTCAATATGTTGAAAATCTGACCCGACACATATTTTACCAATTTTATCTCCGCCAACGATTTGTTGAAAGAACCTCGCGAAACGGTTCTGACCTTGCTTGAGATATGTTGCATTTTGACCAGGAATAAAGATCTCCCTCCTCCCCCTTTAGCCTTAGTGTTAAGGGAAGAAGAAGGGTGGTATTTTGAACGGTAGGGATCTAAGGAAGCTGGTCATAATCCACTGCTACGTCCGACCCTTGTTACTAGAGAAGAATAGACGTCTAAAAGTTTTCCTAGTTACACTTTTCGCGGACATGGAAAGTGCTACAAGTTTAGAAACTTCTGCGTACATATGGCGTTTCGTCGGGAATAAAATATTTTTTTCTCATCGGGAAAACTTTTCTGAATGGCCAATAAAAAAAGTTTCGCATGTCATTGACTTGTATTGGCACCGGGATGAGGGCTGATACGTATTTTTAACGACTTTCTGTTTGAAACGTGCCTTCAACTTGGTCGATATTCTTTTAACCGCCATTGGTATTTTAAGGCAGCGCAAAGTTTAAGGAAAAGTTTGTTCCTTGGTGCAAAATTGATAAAAGTTCGATCTTTTCTTATTGAAAAAGGTGTATGAGTTTGAAACAGTCTTCTAAAAGCTGAAATGAACATTAACACCGTACAATCAAGGACTCTTATTGATGAGCCACTATGGAACCCTGTCGCATAACGTTAATAATCAATCTTGGCGTAATTTCTTTCATGTGGTTTGACGCTGTCATTTTGACAAGGTTCCAAAGATAAATATGTATGTACTTACGTTTATTTATACCTACTATACTGTAGAATAATAAAATCAAATAATTAGTTCTTTTTTTTTCCAAATTTAGATAAAGGGCATAATAAGGGGATAATAGTGGGGGGGGGGTTCCCTCATATTCGCACAAAATTCTTTCAATAAAAAATACAAAAAGTATGAGTTATTAGTGGTAATTTTTAGTACCAGGTTTTAAAATTGACCTACAAAGTGTTAAGCCCCACAATCTTCTTAAAACTAGCGTTTCTTTACATTCACGCTCACATTTCCAGACCTTTGTTGAATGAAACCTTTTTAAACTGGATTAAAAACTTCCTTTAAGTAGCTAAAGAACTCTACGAGCTATTTGAAGATCCTGTTAGACGTAAATCCTTAAGCTTTTGTGTATTTTCCAGAACGTGTCCCAACTTGGTTCCAAAGGTTTGCTATTTAAAAAGTTTTGTTTGGTTAATGTTTATTAATAGCTATGACAGGGCTGAGATTATTTTTGGTAAAATCACAGTACTTTTGCCCTGTTATCGTATTGTCAGCGTTTTGATAGGTCTCATTTACTTGACAGTAATGGTGGCTGAGTTAAAAACAATACACACAATCACAATATGATCCACAAAAACCCAGCGTTGTACCAAGTGATTAGTGAGAGCCTTCACTCAAAAAAATTAGAGCCAACCAAAAGAGATTTTCTCTTAGTTGACAAAAAATTAATACAATAGTTATGATATTACTTAAATCAACCAAAGCTGATAGTAACAACAGTAAGTTCTTTAGTGATTCAACTAACAACCTCTTAAGCATTTAACGTCTTGTCAGGCTCGTATGGAATCAACACGCTTATGGACAATCACAATTATATTATTGTTTTCACATTCCACCAATATCATGTTAAGTTAAGCTATAATTTGTTTTTATGTTGAGGAGGTGTTTTATCATCAATAAAATGTTTTTCTTTCTTTCTTTTCTTTACATCAAAGGTAATATTATACTGGCCCTGACAGATTGCAGATTTTTTCCAAAGTTCAAATAAAAACCTCCACGTTTTCTTTGAAACATTTTGCATACTTGGCTACATTAAGGAGTTTATGGCTCGACGTGTGGCGTTTTACGATCGCTAAAGTCGACAGACAGTTAAGGTTGCATTTCGATTACTTCTGTCGAGAGTCGATTGAAATCAGAGACTTAGAAACTGTTTAGGGTCGTTTCTGGAATTATAAATATTAAGAGACAATTTCACATAATTTTGACCCAGTCACAAACTAAGCTCTAGGCTTGTTCATGGAAATTAACATGGGTTTCACTTGTTTGCATGATCGTATATATGAATAGGTTGTGCTGTGTGAAACCGCCTTAATGTCATAGACTACGGAATCTAGTTTGGCATAGACTAGAGCTGTCATTGTTTTTAGGTTAGATCACTTCTGCACTTCTCAATTCAACGGATAGCGTGCGGACGCATTTATTCAGTCTTAATTGTATTTCGTGTTTTACTTTAAGTAATAGATTAAATAACAGTTATAAAACACCAGTGTTCATCATTTAACGTCACGGTGACGTCGCTTCAAACCCGCCGAGTACCTTGACACATGGTCAAAATTCAGATCTTCAATTTCATCACCCATCATCGAGTACGGTAATACAAGCCTGCCAGGATCAGGCGGCGAATACTATCGTTCAAGGCTTGTACTATGTATACTAGGCAACGATAAACTTACTTATTGTTGAGACAAACACATTTCTGGTTTCTTCACCTAGCAAGTGGTATCTGAGACCCATAGAAATTTTAATTGTTAAGATCCTAAGACTCCAAATGCGTTTCCAACTCTGAGACTAAGATGGAATGCCTCTACCTCTATGTTACAATCTTAGGGTCTCCACAAACCTATCGACGCGGAATCTGCTTGAGCCGGTAAGAATTTTTTTATGTTCATGCAATAAGAGCGAAGACGACGTCGTTCCGTTCGCAACGCCGAAGCAAGCCGAGCCGAGCCGAGCCACGTCGTTTTCGCTCTTATTTCATAAAGATAAAACTTTTTCTTAACAGCTCAAGCCGATTCCGCGTCGATAGACCAGAGGGCTTATTGTCTAACGCACTCGCAATCACGATCGTTTTCATTTTGAAAATCGACGGCTTGTCTGGCATACGAAATGAAAACAATTGCTCCGCTTTGAAGCCGGTTGCGATTGCGAGTGCCTTAGACAATAAGCCCTCTGGGGAGACCCTTATAGTTTGGGACTAGGTCAACTTCTGTGACATTGCCACATTGTCCACAAGACCTTTTTTTCAATCACCTGCACTCAAATCAAACGTTAAACTTTACGATTCCCTCTTCCAGCCGAACCATAAAAAGAAATAATAATGCGACAATATTCGAAGGGAATCCGGTTTTCTTTCAATGTTACCCGAATAACCGAAAAGGAAGTTTCCGCAAAACCAATTTCTGTTAATGTGATTCCTGTTCCTGTTCCAATGGAGGCCATTGTTATTTCCAGGTGATTCTGGAGCAGTGACAAATGAGTTAAAATGGCGGATATAAAAGAGATTGGAGTCAGTTATCCTTAATGGGCGGAAGGAATGGTCATTGTTTTTGTTTTCGGCCAGTTTTAAAAGATTTTTATTGAATCGAAATTTGAATTCAATGTGAAGCATCTCTTAACGGCCCGGAGCTATTTTCCACTCAGTAAAACTATATTGCTTATGACATGTAACAGTATTGCCAACGTTAGTTATATTATCGCACGGTGAGAACGAAAGTGACCTAATGCGAAAATAAAGCTTTTCGGGAAATCAACAAAATATTGTGTTTACGTCTCCGGAAGTTTCTCCTGAATTATATCATAACTTCCCGAAATAAAGAGCTTATGAAAAAAAAACGTCTCTGTTTTTCGATTCGTCAGTTTTTGATTGAGTAGGCAAAACATGAACATGCTTTTTTAAGTCATTTTTACGTATTTAACTCAATTAACTAAAATTTTGAATTGAGTCACTTTTTTTCTCACCGTGCGATAATTATGTCTTATTTACTTGTAATGGCAGCCAAGTTAAATACAACACGATAACATGCCAAAAGCAATCAGGTTTTCCCGAGAAGAATAAACCCTGGTTGTTGTATTTTTTTAGTTAGGCCTGTATTAATTCGATATTATAATCACATTGATGACGTTACAACAGCCCTTACCGTTAATACAAGAGGGGATAAGTGTGAGAACACATATAAACCAAGTCAGTAATTAAGCAGCGCTGATAGATTTACTTTATACGACGTTTAAACAAGCCCTGAGGGCTTATTGTCTAACGCACTCGCAATCACGATCGTTTTCATTTTGAAAATCGAAGGCTTGTCTGCATACAGAATGAAAACAATTGCTCCGCTTTGAAGCCGGTTGTGATTGCGAGTGCGTTAGACAATAAGCCCTCTGGTGTAGCAATTTACTGAATAAATTATCTCATTTTATTTCGCAAAGTCGCGGCCATGCCGTAAGACCGTATGTATTGAGCAAAGTTTCTAAAAATGGCGATTTTTCAGCTGACATAACACAAAACACAAAAGAAAGTGGACTTTTAGTACCAAATTCAATAAAAGTTGACCGAGCTGTTTTTCAATTCAACTTTGGTCTAGTTGGATTGAAAAACCGCTCGGTCAACTCAACCCGTATACCACTATGAAAACGGTCTAAAAGTGGTCCGGAATAAAATTTAAATATAAAACTACACCGACCACAACTTTCTCTGCGTAGAACTCGTTACACCTTAAATGTGGGTTATTTTCGTTTACTTGTGTCAAATGCTTTATTTTTAAATCGATTTTAGAAATATTCGTTCTGAAACAAGAAGTCGGGTTTTTTAGGGTTCCGTGCCCATAGGGTAAAAACGGGACCCTATTACTAAGACTGCACTGTCTATCTGTCTGTCTGTCACTAGGCTGTATCTCATGAACCGTGAAAGGTAGACGGTTGAAATTTTCCCAGATGATGTATTTCTGTTGCCGCTATAACAAAATATACCTACTAAAAACTGAATTAAATAAATATTTAAGGGGAACTCCCATACAAAAAACGTGATTTTTTTGCCGTTTTTTGCTCAATATTAGATAATGATACGGAACCCTTCGTGCGCGAGTCCGACTTGCACTTGGCCGGTTTTTATCTATCAAATAGATATCGTCAAATTCTTGTCCCGACACATTCTTGTATATTCTTGTTTCTCGTTTTCATCAGATTATCAAAGAAGGGGGCGACCACACCGAAGCTTAACGGTGTGTAAGTTACGGTCTGTCAAAATTGATACCATGCAATTATAATGACCAATTCTTTTGTATACGCAACTTCACCGTATTTAACGTGTCGGTGTGGTCGCTTCCTAACGAGACAATAAATACTACTGTGCTTAAATAATAATAAAACAATTAGTTACGTTGACGACGCGCTAGCCTAGTTGGTAGTGACCCTGCCTTCGAAACTAGCGGTCCTGGGTTCAAATCCCGGTAAGAGCAGATATTTGTGTGATGAGCACGAGGATTTGTTTCTGAGTCTTGGTTGTTTTCTATGTATTTAAGTATTTATTTCTCTATATAAGTATTTATATTGTTGTCTAGTACCCATAGTACAAGCCTAGAGCTTAGTTTGGGACTAGGTCAATTTGTGTGAGATCGTCCCTTGATATTTATTTATTTTATTTATTTTAAGATAAAAAAATCTGGAACTAAGTAGAACGTGCCGAAACAAAATTTTGTCGACGCAAGAATATGACGAAAATGGAATCAATCCCCGTGAAAATAACTAAATAAACAATTAACTACAAACAGAAACCACTCACCGATAACTATCGAAATAAACGACTATCCACCGTCATTATTAAGTTCCATGGGGGACTTTTATGAGCCCAACAAGGCTGTAATAGCAATTACGCACTTCACCACAACCATTACAAGACCATTAACCGACTAATATGTCGTATAACCATCAACAGCGATGCCATTACGGCATTTGTAAATAATATAGTAGCGTAACGTTTAATATGACGGTCGTTATAAATAGTTTTACAAAAATCGGTCAGGTGCGAGTCGGAATCGCGCAGCGAGGGTTCCATACCGAGGCTAAGGCCGGACGGACGGATGGACGGACGGACAGACGGACGGACGGACAGACGGACGGACGGACGGACGTATGGATCCCGTGTGGTTGCTGGGTTAGAATAGTGCCACTCCATGACATGTCTTCCCGTGGATGTCGTAAGAGGCGACTAAGGGAATAAAGGCTTGTAGTACTGTTAGGCGATGGGCTTGCACCCTGTCTTTAATACACTGGTAAACATCTTAGCCTAAATTGTGCAAAATAGTGTACAGAATTGTCAACAACATTTTCAGAGTTGGTTGCTCTTGCTCTGCCTACCTACACCACTCTGGGAATGAAGGCATGCATTTATGTATGTGTTTCAATACCATCGTGTAGAACCGTGTAGGGTAGGTTAGGTTAGTCGTAAAAATCCTAAAATATTTACGGTTACAGAAAAAAAACGGTTTGGCAAATGAACCAGTTGGTAACCCAGTAACCCTTAAAATAATGCTACAGAACAATTTTCAAAAACAAGTGAATTTTTGCATAAAGTATTTTCCTAGCTAAAAAGTAAAACTACCTGAAAAAAATACACACGCTTGCAAAATGAAAATGCAAATGCCGCGTTATTTTACATAATATTTTCGCGGCAAGACGTCCGGGAAGTCCCTTCCGGCTCTAACCTTCCCTTTGTACAAGTTTACGTCTTATTTGAGCGTATTTTGAGTATACTGAGTGCCGGTTAGCATTGCAATAGAGGACATCGACTTGACTTTTATCCCGATATCCTAATTTCCTAGCGACAAATCAATTATCCATACAAAACTGTCGCAAAAATGTCATCGCTTGAGTATCATAGTACAGGGTAGGATGGAGCCATGGGCTCACTAGGTGCGTGCAAGTGTCGTAATTAAAAAAGTGCTTAGTAGTTAAAGATGCCCAATATGTTTTATATCATACACAGTGTATTTATTTAATGTGTTTTAGTATGAATTATATTGTGTATTTTGTTTTAGTTACAAAAATGCAGTTTTTACAGCCAAAAAAATAAAATCTTTAATGCGTTTAACTTTGTTTATTTCTACGTGTAGACGAAGTCATTTCAAATAATAAAGACATCACCTGAACACTTATGCCGCCGGCAGACACCGCTAGCCGCTCAGCTACCCGCGGCCGTCGATACCACGGCCTTATCTTTTTTGACACGACTGTGACGCGTTAAGTCAGGGGAGCGGCACCGTCGGTCCGCCATTTTGTCAGAACTGCCATTCCATTTTCGGGTTCGCTTGCGTTCAGTCGAGTTTCGGAATACTACTGCAGATTTTTGTTGTTTGTTTTGTTTGTTAATTTGTTGCTTGTTGTGTGGTCGTTATTTGTTTTGTTTACGTTATTTGTTGTGTTACGTTACGTTTGTTACGGATAGTGAAGTATGGAACCAGAGGCTGGACCATCTACTGGTGAACCCAGTAAACGTCGTCGTCGACGAAATATATTGCAACCTCAACAACATTCAGACTGGATGCCATTTACTTCACCACCAGCAAAACGGCGGAAGACCATTCTTAGCAGTGGAGAACGGCTTATGATTATTAACATTTTTAAATATGTTACAAAAACAAAACCCGAAGATAAGTACGTATCTAACCATGACCTTGTGAAACAAACTTCGGTAATAAGTGGAGTCAATGAAAGGTCTGTTTACAATGTGTTAAACGAATATAGAGATACTCACAAAATAACAGAACCTGAAAGAAAACGGCATCGGCCGACTGTGATTGAGAAAGTTGACGATTTGGATAAATCAGCAATCAGAAGAATAGTTCACAGTTTTTTTCTTAAAGGTGAACTCCCAACCCTAAAAAAAATTCAACACGCTGTGAATGAAGATGAATCTCTACCCACACTAACCATGACGTCGTTGAGACGTATAATCAAACACTTAAAGTTTAAATTTATGAAACGAAATCGCAAAAGTGTTTTGATTGACCGAGGAGACATTGTTTTATGGCGAATAAAATATTTAAAGCAAATAAAACAATTTCGAGAGGAAAATCGACGGATTTTTTATACTGACGAGACTTGGGTGAATGCAGGTACATATTTTTTATATGTTTAATTGTTACAGTGTTTATTCTCCATGACAATGTGCTCTATATTTCGTATCAGCAAAGCAAATAGTCAGCCAATGTTGCGACACTGTGTCAGTACATGAGAAGTGCAATCGCTAACCACGTGTCATTTTTTTACCTATTACAAATTACAACTTAGCAACCGAGATGTTGTATGTTCGATGTGAAGAGATGCATTTAACGCATAAAGCTAAATAATAACTATGTTTGTAATTTATATTTATTTATATCTTTTATACGTTCTGTGTATTTTAGGTCACACAGTGGGAAAAACCTGGGTGGACGAAAATATAAAGACTGCGAAGCAAGCCTTTAAAGAAGGGCTTTCAATTGGAGCCAAAAACCCTGTATCGAAAGGAAAAAGATTAATCGTGGTACATGTTGGAAACGAAGAGGGATTTTTGGATGACTGTAAATGGGTATTTGAGGCAAAAAAAACCGGGGATTACCATGAAAATATGGATGCACCCCACTTCGAGCAATGGTTTGAAAAGGTCTTAACCAAAATGCAATCTGGAGACGTTATTGTTTTGGACAATGCAAGCTACCATTCAAGGTAAATATGATAAGTGTTAACTCTTTATAACGAATGTTAAGGGACCAAGTATTTGTTTTATTTAAATATAGAGGCTATATTTTGTTAAAAGCACTAAACATTAGTAATTGTAATGAGATAAAATCACCATTTGTCACAAAGAAAATTGTATTGACAGTTACATTACAATCTGTTTTATAAAACACCATTTGTTTGGCATACCAAATATGAATCGTAAATGTAAACGATATAAAATTAGGAAGCATCGTTGAGAAAGGGAGGTGCTTGAATTTAATAACGTGTTTTCTTAACTTGCACTTATTTTCCAGACGAAAGGAGCGAACTCCTACTATGCAATGGAGAAAAGGAGATATTCAAGATTGGCTTCGCTCTAAAAATATGTCTTTCGATGACAAATATGTGAAAAGGGAGTTAGTGAATAAAGTAAATGAAGTAAAATCAAAATACCAAAGTTTCGTGATTGACGAAATGGCCAAGAAAAAAGGAATTACGGTGTTGAGGCTACCTCCGTACCATTGTGAACTGAACCCGATTGAACTTATATGGGCTGATATAAAAGGTTATGTAGCGAGGAATAACACAACTTTTAATTTTAACGACCTGAAAAAACTATTAGAAAATGGGATTGGACAAGTCACAAAGCAGAAGTGGGCGAACTGTGTCGAACATGTTAAGAAAGAGGAAAAAAATATGTGCAACCTCGACCACACAATCGACAAGACTGTGGACAAATTTGTTATTACCGTCACAGATGATGATACCAGTGAGAGCTCACAGTATAGCTCCAGCTCTGACGGTGAAAATAGTACTTAATTAAATTATTTAAAAAAAACTGTCTTTTTATTAGTAATAATATAAGTATATTTTATTTAAACTAATAGTAATAATTTTAACTTTCGTAATATCACCTGGCGACTAGGGCAATAAAACCTTTTTATCGTGCTATCTCATTCGCACCTGCACGACCTTAGGGAGTGTGCGTCACAACTCTAGTGCAGGTAGTAAGTAGTAGGTACGCAGAATAGGTGACCGGCCGACTTTTATTGTCCTAGTCGCAAATGATGTTACGGAAATTATAACCGAGCTTTCACACAAAATTAATATGGATAGCGTCATCCATCAGTGTCATCACTTAAATAATAAACGACAAAATTGGCTAATCTAAAAACCTAAAGCGTAGGTACAAATATAAATAAATTTTGTGTGAAAGCCAAATTTAATAATTAACCTCTATAAAACCCAGCCTTTGTCATTACTCGAGTAATTTTAATTTTAAAATATTTATTGTAAGCGTCAAGGTTTACGATCCCTGCAGCGCTAACTGGTTTGACTAGATGAACGTATTACCGGTACCAAAATACAATAGCGAAAGTAAAAAATACTAATTTCGGGATGTTTCGGGAACATGGGTGGTGTAGTTATTACTAACGGCGTTTTCTTGGTAGAGGGGTGTCAATGTCCTCTATTGCAATGCTAACCGGCACTCAGTATAGTTTCTTTATCATTTTGCGTCGGCAAATGCAGTGGCAGCTGAGCAGATGGATGGTGACAAGGTTTAGGCAAAATAATTTCGGTGTATATTAGTAGTAATAGTATAGATTGAAATTGAAATTAAAATAGCTTTTTGGTATAAAATGATGGATTTACAATAGATTTCTAAGTTATGTTAAATTATGTCACAAGAGCGTAAATTATATATTTACGGCGAGAGCCGTAAATCAAATATATGGCGTTGCAAATAAATATCAATTTTCACACTTATATTATAAATGCGAAACTCCCCAATACGCGTGGCCGCCGCGCGAGCCAATGTTCGTGTGTTTGCCGCGCATAATCTGTACGCGCCTTAATACGTAGCTTATCCAAGCTCCCCAAAACATTACACATAAGGTAAAACATGTTTTCTCAATATTACAGCGGGTAATGGCCCCGAACAGCTGATGATTCGGAACGACATTAATGTTTAGACACAATCATTTTATTGATGAACTCCATATTTTAGCATTATCGTAACGAGAAAATATTGAGGTAAATATTGTTTGGATTTGGGTCACGTGGCAAATATTATCTTTATCCGTTGGATTGTTTGATGTTGGGATATTTCGGCGATGGAAATTTAAGTTGAGAATTGTCAGTTGTTAAGTTTATTTATATAATTATTATTCTTAATAATTTTATAAACGCGAAAGTTTGTATGTATGGATCTATGGATGCATGGATGTTTGTTACTCTTTCACGCTGCAATGGCTAGACGGAATTGGATGATTTTTTTTTATTTAATCATTTTAGCACTAAAGTGAATAGCGACTAGTCTAGACAAAATACCTGGTTTAAAAAAAAGTAAACTTTTAAGCCCCAATTTTTCACAAGCCAAAATTCTTTTAAAATAGAATACTGGCGGGAAAACCCCACAAAAACTATAGTGGGGGACATGGACGATAGATTATGACTAAATGTTGGAGCTTGGCCAATATCGACGGAGAAAAACCGTACGCCTGAAATATTCGTATAGACAGACAGATGTTTATCAGGCTTATAGATGGTGTTCTGGCTGGAGTTAAGCCGGATTGAACTAGTTTCGTGTATTTAATTCTTGAATCATATAACGTGAGTGGGGTTTTAGAAGCTTTAGTAAACTTCTTCAGTAAGTTGTAGAGGTATGTCATCGCTTTTATTTTGCTTGTCATGTTTACTTTTTGTACGTTAGCGAAGTAAGATCGTTCGCGATCCATAATATCGTTTGTCCTAATCGTTATTTTTCCTAATTTATCGTTTGTCCTAAACTGGTTTTCAGACAACTTTCTAAGCTTTTCAAAAATACCTGCGGTTAGTTTAGGTTAGAGTTGTGTTTTAACAACACTAAAAAAAATTAAACATCAGGCGGAAATGGCTTTTAGATCAAACGATACATTAGGACAAATGATGATTAGGACAAACGATATTATAGATTCCAATATAGACCCAAGATCCCTACATCCCTATTGTTTAACGTCCATTTTTTAAGCCCTCATATTAGATTTTGATAACCTTTTTCATATTTATTTAAAAATAATGTAATAATAATATAGTTTACGGAATAGAGACAACTAGGTCCAGATAGTAACATGGGTTACATCATATTTCTAAATATTCAATAGTTCCAAATAAATTTATAAATTAATCTATTCTATTATATTCTATTCTATACGTATTTACAGATTTCAACAATAATACAATTAAACATTAAAACTAAAAGTATTTAAATTAAAATAAAACTAAGCTACTCAAATATTAAAGATGTAAATAATAATCACCACTGTAAAAAGAACACCCCCTCTAGCAGGTCCGCTCGCGGCATGGTCCCTATGACACTGGCTGCGTTACCTCTCTGCATAGCTAGCCCAATCCTTTGGGAGAGGTAAGCACCAGTTCAAATATTGATGGATCTGACGGATTACCAACAACTGATATCAATATCGAAGTTGTAACAGTAGATAGTTTATAGCGTTGAAAGATTATTGAAGACACATTTGACGACGCGCTGCTGGCCTAGTTGGTAGTGACCCTGCCTACGAAGCTAGCGGTCCTGGGTTCAAATCCCGGTAAGGGCAGATATTTGTGTGATGAGCGCGAATATTTGTTTCTGAGTCATGGATGTTTTCTATGTATTTAAGTATATATTTATCTATATAAGTATGTTTATCGTTGTCTAGTACCCATAGTACAAGCCTAGAGCTTAGTTTGGGACTAGGTCAATTGGTGTGATATTGTCCCCTGATATTTATTATTATTTATTGTTATTTATTATTATTTAGCTATTGTGTTACCAGTTATGGCTTATGGTATAGTCAAGGACTTTAATTGTTATGCCACTATGGAACCCTGTCGCATAACGTTAATCATTAGTTTTGACGTAATTTCTTTCATGTGGTTTGACGTTGTCATTATGACAGGGTTCCATAGTGGCATAACAATTAAAGTCCTTGACTGTACTAAAAAGTAAACGCTAACGATGGGTCTCATAAGAAAGCTCAAGTTTACTCTATGGGCAATATTTTTTTGTACAGGATAAGCTAGATCCAGAAAGTGACATGGGGTACGTCATATATCAAAAAATTGTATAGTTCCACAGTTGTGGCAATAGCGACAAAGGAATTCGGACGGAGTCGCGGGCAAAACGTTGTATTAAATAATGAAGTGTATTCTAAATTGTTAAACTCTAACCATTTTTGCAAAGTAATTGGTTCAAATTCTAATACAATTAAATTCAGGTCGTAAAAAACAAAAACTTCTCCAAATTGAGGACAAAATGTGAAAATTTCGCCATTAAAGTAAAACGAGACCCTTTGTTTTACCGCGGGATCTCGGGCTACAGATTATATTAATTTAAGATCCTTCGTTACAGGTATTTGTCAGATAATATTATTCTATCTAAAAGCAGCATGAATTTTATTGCAAAATATTAATATTACATTACTTAAAAGTGGTGCCGCAGTGGTGCAGTCTGGTTTCCAGATTAGAATAGTGCCACTCCAAGTCTTCCCGTGGATGTCGTAAGCGACTTAGGGAATAAAGGCTTGTATGTAGTACTGTTAGGCGATGGGCTTGCAACCTGTCACTAATACACTGGAAAATCTTAACCTAAAAGTGCAAAATGTGGTTACAGAATTATCAACAATTTTTTAGAGTTGTTGGTAATTCGCTCTGCCTACCCCACTCTGGGAATGAAGGCGTGAGTTTATGTATGTATGTACTTAAAAGTGGTGTGGTATCTTATAACAGTTATATAATTAAAATGTAGTACGAATTTCATATTATGCAGGGTTATTTGTTTATGTAGGATAAGAATAACAATGGATGAAATCTGGCACTTTGAAAAAATAACTTCATTTAAAATGGTAGGTAATAGGTCAGTCCAACTGAAGTCTGCTTTTGGTTAAAATATTGTTGGACGCCGACTTCAGTTGGACTGACCTATTACCTACCATTTTAAATGAAGTTATTTTTTGCTTTTTGAAGGCGGTTTTTTGTTTTTTTTAACTTTTATTTTATTTTATACTTTTTAGTGATTATAATTATGCTATTATGTAGTCCCACTTTAATTAATAATAATTAATAAGAAACTATATAACATTGAAATTCAATCTCGCCGCAAGCAACGCCGTGGGAAAGTCATAGTCATATATTTAAACGTACATATGCTTCGTCATAGTCGCTCAACTATCTTAATCGAAATATCTTGTCGCGACCCTTGAAATAGATACCGTTTAGGAGTTCCGTTGGCCATCTGTGGTTTTCATCATCAGTTCCACTGTACCAAATAGTGTTTTCCAAGAGCAAATACACGAGTTACAATGAAAAATACCAAAATCGCTATAGGTGTGCCTATAAATTTTGAAGAGTTCCGTCGATTCCTCATGGACTCCATCATCAAATCTTCATTTTGATAAGAATGGGACCAAATGGGAAGCACCAGCTTTCAAATAAAAAAAGAATCTTCAAAATCGGTTCACCCAGTCGAAAGTTCTAAGGTAACAAACATAAAAAAAAAAGAAGAACATACAGTTGAATTGAGAACCTCCTCCCTTTTTGAAGTCGGTTAAAAATTGATCTGCAAATATAAAATGCTCTTTCTTTAAGAAACAAGCTGTGCCCAACTTGTTTGTCGCGGACCGTTTGAACTAAGTGATTCCGGGATTTTTTCCACTTTCCCGGGAATTTTAATTGTGCAGATGTCAAACTGACAGTCGCTCGTTAATGAAGCGGATATAATGTGAATTAGGAACGTCTTCGAATTCTGGAGAATTCACGAATGATACTTAAATCAGGGACTCACTTATTGGTTTTTCCGTGGGCACCTTTGTTGTTGCTGAAAGCAGAAGAAATGTTGTATTAATTTCCACTAATAACAATTGAACAAGTAAAAAAAAATTGTCCGTGTACCTGAGTTCATCCGTCCGTCCGTCCTTCCATCTTCAATTGAAAGAGCTGAATCTTTTGAACCGTAATAAATAGCGGGAACACGGCAGAATAACTGAGATTATACATACATACATACATTAAATCACGCCTGTTTCCCAGAGGGGTAGGCAGAGACCACTTCTTTCCACCTGCTACGATCCTGACAGATCTCTTTAGCTTCGTCAAGTTTTTTTTGAAATGTCACCTGTCATTGTCAGGATTGTGAAATAGGGGGCAGGTGGCAAAGTTACAAAACAATGCCAATAACATTATCCTACTAAATGCGAAAGATTGTGTGTTTGTTTGTTACTCCTTCACACTGCAACGACTGGGGGGATTTAGATGAAATTTGGAATGGAGATAGCATATAACCTGGATTAAAATATAGGCTACTTTTCATACTGGAAAATTAATAAGTTTCCGAGGGAATAACGATAATCGAAATTAAAGGGGTCAAAGTCGCGGGCAGAAGCTAGTTGAGCTCAATGTTCTATTATCATGCAATAATTAAAAATAATCTAAGAAGTTTAAAGAGAAATTCTCTAAGGAAAGTTTTACAATCAAAAAGTTGCTTGTCTGTATATACAGTCACGAGATTAAATTTGGTACCTACCCTAGGTCCAAAGTCAATCTGACATTCTACAACAATAAGGTTGAGTTTCCTCTAAGTTACAAATGACTTGACATCTTTAATGACATTGACGACTTCAAGCATATTTTTCTTGAAATGGGTCCCAAATCAACGCTCGTGACCGTACAATGACCTGAGTGGCAAAAGAATGATTAAAATTATTACTTCACACGCTTAAGAAGTTTACTCAATTTCCCATCAATAATCAAAAACCTTTGTAAAAAGGCTCTTGAACATCTACAAATAAAGCACAATGATACGATATAACAGCGTCCTTAATAAGGCCCTTACGCAATTAAGTTAGAAACTCGCCAATTTCCTTTGAAAGAAATTATCGAAGACAATCTGGAGTATAATTCCTTTTGCTAGAAAAGTAAGAGTGGCCGGAGAGGTCATCAATAACGCCCAAAAGGGCTCTATTACGTACTTGCGTTGCTGTCTTCGAAACTGTAATATATTTTTATGGTTTATTAGTCAAACTAACTGATAGATTCGTGAGAGGAGCGAGTGAAACCACCGGTACCTTAGCTCACTGACGTTTATTCATGAAGCAATGTTATTATACGTGCTTATACACCCATACCCAACTTTACCCTTATACCCTGTCTGTAGTTCTGTTTTACCCTGTCCTGTTTATTTAGGTATCATTTTTCAGGATACTTTTTGAAAAGAAAGTTTGAAGTGATTATTTTTAGGGTTCCGTACCCAAAGGATAAAAACGGGACCCTATTACTAAGACTCCGGTGTCCGTCTGTCTGTTTGTCACCAGGCTTTATCTCAAGAACCGTCATAGCTAGACAGTTGAAATTATCACAGAAGATGTGTTTCTGTTGCCGCTATAACAACAAATACTTACTAAAAACAGAATAAAATAAATATTTAGTGGGGGCTCCCGTACAACATAGGTGACGGTGAGACAATGCTCTACTAATCGATTATATATTAAAAAAAACGTAATTTTATTAAAGTAGCATGAAACAAGGAAATTTTAGCTGGTAGCTCGTAAATACAAGCAGTTATTATGTAGAAAAATCCTGTTTTTGATAAACTTTAGGTCGAAGACTGAAGTCGGTGTAGTAGGAGGGTGTCTGTCACTGGCACCCGCCGCGCTCTGACGAGAGCGCAACTGAGACAATGCTCTATTAATCGACTCCGCTCGATGCCTTATTAATCCGATTGTTAACCTTACTATCAAAAAAGACTTATAATGGCAAGAAACAAGGAATTTTTTGCTGTTAGCTCGTGAATACAAGCAGTTTTACGTAGAAAAATCCTCAGTTATTGATAAACTTTAGGTCGAAGACAGAGGTCGGTGTAGCAGGAGGGCGTCTGTCGCTGGCACCCGCCGCGCTCCGACGAGGGCGCCGCTGAGACAATGCTCTATTAATCGACTCCGCTCGATGCCTTATTAATCTGATTGTTAACATTACTATCAAAAAAGACTTATAATGGCAAGAAACAAGGAATTTTTTGCTGTTAACTCGTGGATACAAGCAGTTTTACGTAGAAAAATCCTCGGTTATTGATAAATAACAGGTCGAAGACAGAGGTCGGTGTAGCAGGAGGGCGTCTGTCGCTGGCACCCGCCGCGCTCCGACGAGGGCGCCGCTGAGACAATGCTCTATTAATCGACTCCGCTCGATGCCTTATTAATCCGATTGTTAACCTTTCTATCAAAAAAGACTTATAATGGCAAGAAACAAGGAATTTTTTGGTGGTAACTCGTAAATGGGTCAATCAACTTTTCTTTGCGCCTCGTTGCCATGGTGACGTCTCCTGGTTCACTCTTTAAAATCACGATTTTAAAGTATATAAATCCAGCAAACATCAGTTTTTTTGGCAATTACAAGCTCATTCTGTTATGGGTTTTCATCCAAGCGTATTAGTAGTCTATATTATAACCATTTTTCTAAGAAACTCTATCACTGTTTTTTCCTGGCTTACGGGACAGAATAACAGCAACAAAAAGTTGATCCACCCAAATACTAGCAGTTTTACGTAGAAAAATCCTCAGTCATTGATAAACTTTAGGTCGAAGACAGAGGTCGGTGTAGCAGGAGGGCGTCTGTCGCTGGCACCCGCCGCGCTCCGACGAGGGCGCCGCTGAGACAATGCTCTATTAATCGACTCCGCTCGATGCCTTATTAATCTGATTGTTAACATTACTATCAAAAAAGACTTATAATGGCAAGAAACAAGGAATTTTTTGCTGTTAACTCGTGGATACAAGCAGTTTTACGTAGAAAAATCCTCGGTTATTGATAAATAACAGGTCGAAGACAGAGGTCGGTGTAGCAGGAGGGCGTCTGTCGCTGGCACCCGCCGCGCTCCGACGAGGGCGCCGCTGAGACAATGCTCTATTAATCGACTCCGCTCGATGCCTTATTAATCCGATTGTTAACCTTTCTATCAAAAAAGACTTATAATGGCAAGAAACAAGGAATTTTTTGGTGGTAACTCGTAAATGGGTCAATCAACTTTTCTTTGCGCCTCGTTGCCATGGTGACGTCTCCTGGTTCACTCTTTAAAATCACGATTTTAAAGTATATAAATCCAGCAAACATCAGTTTTTTTGGCAATTACAAGCTCATTCTGTTATGGGTTTTCATCCAAGCGTATTAGTAGTCTATATTATAACCATTTTTCTAAGAAACTCTATCACTGTTTTCTCCTGGCTTACGGGACAGAATAACAGCAACAAAAAGTTGATCCACCCAAATACTAGCAGTTTTACGTAGAAAAATCCTCAGTCATTGATAAACTTTAGGTCGAAGACAGAGGTCGGTGTAGCAGGAGGGCGTCTGTCGCTGGCACCCGCCGCGCTCCGACGAGGGCGCCGCTGAGACAATGCTCTATTAATCGACTCCGCTCGATGCCTTATTAATCTGATTGTTGACCTTTATATATATCTTTTATAATACAGGTTGTATTTTTAATTAGACAACGTATTCGAATGAATGACATGTGGTATTTATAATTTGTTGAATCATGATGCCATAGTTAATTTTATTGTATTTAGTGTGTATATTAATTTATACATCACCCTTCTTAGTGTGTTGGGGTTAACAAATGTAACAAAAAGGTTGAGGAGTCACTCTCATATAAATACGTAAGGTACCATAATTATTATCATTGTTGTACGGTCCGGGTGCGCTTCAATCAGTATAAAAACATTTTGTATAATTTTATTTAACTAACCACGAAAAGCATAATGAACGTTTAGCATAAAAACCAATTGTATAATTTTATCTGGCATACGATCGAATAACATAACACTCATTTAGCATAACTGTTATTTTCTTGTTATTATGCATTTTAAGTTAAATTCTTCTAACTAGGTTAGGTTAGGTTAGAGCCGTGACCACATTAATAGTAATGAAAGCAGTTAGAAATATTTATCTTTTAAATTTATAAACATTATAGTTTTTGAAATTATGCATTTCGTTTTATGCATCATGACTATTATATCGATGGTTTATTATGCAGATTGAAATTATGCAATTAGTGTTATGCAAAATGATCATTACACCATTTTTTTTATGCTAAACATTACACACCCGTACGGTCCACCTTTTTTAATTTGTTGTTATAGCGGTAGTAAAAGTAATGTCTATCTATAACGGTACATGGGATTCAGCCCGCTAGCGGACAGACGGACAGTGAAGACTAAGTGATAGGGGCCCATTGTACCCTTAAAGCAAAACTTTAAAAATCAGACTACATATTTTGGTATTGCCGTCTATTTGAATATTGAAAGTTCTCTATTTGGCATCTTTAATAATAAAAATCTTCTAAAAAGTACTCAATGTCACTTGCGACAATAAAACTAATATAAAACCTCGTTCGTCGAAATCGAGAACTCCGTTCAGCCTCTACAAACGAACAAAGAACCAGTCATACATTCAAATCAAAAACACTACCCTCCTTTTTGGCTGTTATTATAACGCTTGTCAAAACTGTCACTAATATAACACTGTTTTAATTCCTACCTAAAACCTACTTTGTAGCTCATATTAAATTTCTAAATGTAACTTTCTACAAAATGGAATAACGCACATAATACACTTTACGCTTCAGAAGGATTAGTTTCCCAAAAGCTGCTTATAAGATAAAACTTTACTGAAAGAAAACACCTTTTAAAGCCACAAAAATGAATTTTAGCTTACACTGACTGAGGATTTAAATAACCGTTTTTTGACAAGTTGTTCTGTACCCTTCCATCAGTTACAATTACCGTACTCGCGAGCGAGTCGAATGCTCTGTCCCTCGCACTCTATAAGGGTGTTACCAGACCAATCGATCGATCGCCGATCGCCGGCATCGATTGACGTCGATCGAAGTCGATTGATTGGTCTGGTAGGAACTATCGATCAACGGATATCGTTCGACTAACCAATCGATCGATTGCCGGTCGACGTTGATCGACTGGTCTGATAGCTTTAATTGATGAAGGAACTATCGATCGACTAATCCATTCTGCCATCAATCGACGATCGATCGATTGGTCTGGTAGGAACTATCGATCGACGTCGACTAATCAATTCTACCATCGATCGATGCCGTCGAACGACGATCGATCGATTGATCTGGTAACATCCTAAGAATACTGTTAGGTCTGCGATGGACAGAGCATTCGACTCGCTAGTGAGTAATGTAAATTATAACTCATGATAAGGGTATTGGAGCTTTATTTTACTTTGTAAAACGATATGGTTTTTAATTCGGCCGCCATTACTGTCAAGTAAATAAAAGCTATCGTAATTTTAAGGTAGTTGCCGTCCAATGTGGAGTTCGTTTTTTCCGCCCTAATATTTATTTATTTATTTATTTATATACTCGTATCTAGTCTCTAAACTATTGTTGTACAGTTGTTTCATCTCACGAAAGCGGGTTTCTATTACTTGTGTGTGTAGATACACGTACACGTTGTCCCTGAGTGCGTAGCCGTCATTGCTAAGTGTCGCCGTAGTGTGGGTGTCTCTATACGTGTTAACTACAAGCATGACAAATTGTTTTCGTGAGATTAAACGACACGACGACTTTCGGGTATGTATTGGTCTCATTCGCTCTCATACGCTCGTATTAAGAGTGAATAAGATAAACTCTATTCTGTGCTCTCACACTGTATAAAGTTTTGTACGATGACGCGCTGGTACTAGACCAGTGGTAGTAACCCTGCCTACGAAGCTTGCGGTCCTGGGTCCAAATCCCGGTAAGGGCAGATATTTGTGTGATCAGCGCGAACATTTGTTTCTGAGTCATGGATGTGTTCTATGTATTTAAGTATATATTTCTCTATATGAGTATTTATATCGTTGTCTAGTACCCATAGTACAAGCCTAGAGCTTAGTTTGGGACTAGGGCAATTGGTATGTCATTGACCCTTGATATTTATTTATTTTATATTGAAGCTGAAACAAATAACCAAACAAACAAACAAACTTCCTCACTAACGATTAATGTAGTAACAATAAGAATTTACCAAAACCGTCTTCATGTATAACCTTTACTTCAATTTATTTGTTGACTCCAACTTAACATGTAACCTCTGAAAGGCACATTATCGTAAATATGCTGATAATAGGCTACACAGGGGCTCTTTTTATGACTACGGCTTTGTATCTATCTTATCTTATATTTATCTTTGATGTACAGGGGAATACTTTGGGTGTATTTTGTTATTTTGTAGAATTTACGCCTTGCGTTAGGTACGCACATGTGTACATTCGACGTTGAATATGTTTACAGTTTTGCACTAAGATGACGGCACCAATGATGGACACTTTTAGCTGAAGGCACTAATAATGGACACAACTTTTATTTCAAAGATCATAAGGTTATAAATTGATTGTCCCATAATAAATTAATGCCGCGTGCGGACCTGCTAGAGGGGAGTTCAAGGTTCTAATAAGGTAAAGAGAAAAAAATACTATTTGTTAGGTAAATTTGATATTTCAAGTAAAATAAAAACATTTAACGTCAGCAGCACATCTCTTGTAAGAGAGTTCAATACAATTTCGATCTTAATTTGACACTTCAAGTTAATTTTATTTTAAAACACGTTTCATATTCGAAAGACAACGACAAAGTGAAATAATGAGCGTATCTGTCACGAATTGAACGAAATATTCAACGGAATTTGAATTCCAATTCTGTAATTGATAAAGTTTCCAAATTAGATCGCGCCTCCGTTTTTGAATTCTCAGGGTGTTGATACTCTTGAATAATTTAGCCGTGTTCGTTAACGAATAAATTATATCGATAGTACGTTTTTCTGGTATGGAAAAGGGAAACAAGCTGGCAGGCCATCTGACGGTAACTAGGATGTGAGACCTCGACATTACCTAAGGCAGCAGATTACTAAAGTTAGAATGCCTCTATGCTACTTATTTCACCGAGTTGTTATCCTTTAACATGAGAGGCCGTAGATGAGGGCAGTTACATCAAGTGTTACATCAACTGCATCAAACCTGCAAACCAACTGCGCAGTCCGCTTGCAGTTTGCGTGCAGTCTACCTAAACAGACTGCGTAGTTGGTTTGCAGTTTTGATGCAGTAAAATCAACTGCCTCAGAACTGCCCTCGAACTGCCATTTTGCAGCTGGGTTTCAGTTCAAATGCAGTCCGTCTGTACTGGCCCTAAGATACTTGACACAAATGACGTAACGTAACGTTAAACCATGCCGTCTTTGAGCTGTTATGGAATTGTTTTTAACTCGGCCGCCTTTACTGCCAAGTAAATAAGAGCTATCAAAACGTTCACAATACGATAACAGGTCAAAGACGATATGGTTTTTACCACCTAGAATACCGGCCCAGGTCGTTTACGGTGTGGTTCTAAAGCCAATAACGCACGTCATTCCAAGAAAGAGATTTGTCAGGATCGTAGCAGGTGAAAAGAAGTGGTCTCTGCCTATCCCTCTGGGAAACAGGCGTGATTTAATGTATTTATATTAAGTGGTCGAGCACTTGTTTTTACAACACTTAAGGCTTAACAGGCGGCGCCGCCCTATTCCTTACTTACAAACAAAACGTTACAAACACAGAATTACTTACACATTTACCCCCTTACTAATAAACGTTGAGTAACGGTGGTATAGCTATAAGTACAATGTTTTGTCCTTATCTGTCATTGTGATATTTAGATTAGACAAATAAGGACAAAACATTGTATAGCTATACCACCGTTACTCAACGTTTATTAGTAAGGGGGTAAATGTGTAAGTAACTCTGTGTTTGTAACGTTTTCACGGCTAAACCGCTGAACCAATTTTGATGAAATTTACTATGGAGATAGCGTGAGCCCCGAGAAAGGACATAAAGTACTTTTTAGCGCGAATACCGATAAACAATTTCTACGCAGACAGAGAGGCAGGCAATAGCAAGTTAGGTTATAAGATATTCACATATGAATAACAGTGTGAACATGAATTAAACTCTGAAGAACGTCTTCATCAAAGGTCTTAATGTTTCCACGTACAAAGTAACTATACAATCTAATCCGCTTATTTCAGGTTAATGTCCTCACAAACAAGATATTAAGCAATACCACGAACATTAGTCAACATCTTCGTGTACTATCATAGTTTATAGGCATCTAATGACAACCCGAGACGGACATTCAGTGCCAAAAACTAAACGTCCAGTCCATTTAATACAGACTTTATGAATTTGGGCACTGTTTTAGTGCCCCTAGCCTTGGGGCAAATTGAGACACCTTTACTGCCGCGGTCGTATCTTGAATAATTACGTCTCACAAAACACGTAAATGAAAAAAGGGCCAAGTTTCGTAAAACGGGTCTAGACCAGTTGCATTATACAACGGCCAACGACTTTAGAATTCGGTCCAGATGTATGGCATAGGCTGCATACACAATCGATATTCCTATAATCGATATAATGTGTTTAGTTTGATTACGAAAGTCAGTGATAACCAAATAGGGTGGCATGCTCATATGTTAAACAGAGAGGTATTTAATGCTTACGTAAAAGAAATTATGAAGTTGCATTTAGCAAACGTAATTTTTACATTGCGGATATTATATTATCTACAGTCATTTGGTGATGGTAGTCGAGGCTTGTTCAGTCAAAACCAAAATTATGGCAGTGGGAAACTTCAAAATAGTTTTTTGCTTGATTGTATGTAAAAATATTTAGCTTGAGCAGTAAAAACTGGCTATGGTAGAAACGTATTTTTTTAATTTTTGAGTCCTATGCTGTAGTTTCTATAAAAATGTAGGTTTGTACGTTTCCGTTTTTTTTTTCTTGGGTACTTTTATTGGGATAGAAAACATTCTTACCAAGTTTTTATATTTAAAAATAATAACAATTGGATTAGATTTAAGGGGAGGTAAACGTTCAGATAATTAAAAAAACCGAATTGGAATAAAAATATAACTTTGTATTTGGTAGTGCCTTTCCGTTTTCAAACTTGGCTTGACACACTACTGTGTATCTAGATAATGAAACATATTTCATGTATCTTTTATGTATGAGTAGTAAAGAACCTAATTGGACAATGTACGACTGCGGAAGGCTTCAGTGAAAGAGGACTTATAATTACTTGGGGGTCTTTTAGGAAATTGATGAGATATTTGCTGAGATTTGGTTTAGTGTTACATTTGATTTGGTGGCCGTGTTATGAACTATCAAGAATTGTCAAAATCAAACATTACAGTAGACTGTCAGAGTCACAGTAGTATTTTTATGCTAGAGGGGCAAAAGGGGTGCGCTTCAATCAGTATAAAAACATTTTGCATAATTTCATTTAACCAATCACGAAAAGCATAAAAACCAATTGTATAATTTTAACTGGCATACGATCGAATAACATAACACTCATTTAGCATAACTGTTATTTTCTTGTTATTATGCATTTTAAGTCAATTTCTTCTAACTAAATAGGTTAGGTTAGGTTAGAACTGTGACCACATTAATAGTAATGAAAGCAGTTAGAAATATTTATTTTTCGATTATGCATTTCGTTTTATGCATCATGAGTATCATGACTATTATATCGATGGTTTATTATGCAGATTGAAATTATGCAATTAGTGTTATGCAAAATGATCATTAGACCATTTGTTTTTATGCTAAACATTACACACCCGTATTTTTATGCTAGAGGGGCAAAAGATCTATTGAGTGATCTGATCTGAAGTGATCACCGCTGCCCATGGACACCTGCAACACCAGGAGATCCCTGTTAATTGGCCGGATTTGACATTTCGTAATAATGTCTTAGAGCACACTGATACTATTGTTTTCTTTGGTATGTTATGCCTATCTATTGCAAAAAGAAGAAGAATAAATTCCTATTTGACTGCAAAGCAAGAAAAGGAAAAAATATCGTCCTTAATAAGATATTTGGCAACAAAGTCTGTATGTAAACATTTATTTGTACAAAACGTCAAATTAAATACAATATTATACAAAACAGGGATGTTGTTGTTGCCTTTACAACAACTAAATGATATAAATCAAAGACAACTCCACATGTTTTTGTCTAGATTATTCTTTGTCTGTGATTTTATTATAAATACAAAATACAGATAATACATTTTTATCAAACATTTCTTTTAAAAAAGTGAATACCTCCATTTTGCTCACTTGACATTTCAAACAAATAGAAGCCAACAAAAGATGGCGTAAATAGAAAAGTTCAATCGGGCAAAATAAGTCAAGTAAAGCTTTTACTAAGCGGTTTTAAAGCTGAGCGAGTAATGCTCTTCAAAAGAGAAGCCACCGTTTTATAAACATCAGGAAACAAGAAAAATAGAAATGGTTTGTTTTTATTTACTGGTTCTAAATAAACTACGATAATAAGAGTAGGATTTAGCACTAGGGCTCACAATACTATGATTTGTCAAACGCAATAATGGTTTAACCAAATGGAATATTTAACGTTTTTTTTATGATTTACTGGCTTTAGCCCGCGACTTCGTTCGTGTAAATTTCGGTAATCGTTATTCCTTCGGGAACTTTTGAATTTTCCGGGATCAAAAGTAGCCTATGTGATAAACCAGGGTATAAGCTGTCTCCATGTCAAATTTCATCCAAGTCCGTCCAGCCGCTGCAGTGTGAAGAAGTAACAAACTAACACACATACACACACACACACACACACACACACACACACACACACACACACACACAAACTTTTGCATTTCTAATATTAGTAGGATTTATGATTTATAAGGTTTTGTAGCTTTGAAATGTTATTTAATTTTAGCAGCGTCCGTTGAGATCGCCACCACCATCTTATAATTTTACCTACTCCTAAGTACCAGTGTTTGTTTGGTTTTGTTCCGGTGTGAGTGACAACCGGTTAAATGTCTGGCAAAGATGCTTTCCAACCGACGATTTATAGTTTAAAGCTAGTTTCACAACCACACCACATTGCAGCCACAAGCGATGTGGTCGGACGGTAATTTCTATGAAAATAAATAATTCTATTCACACGGACCACATTTTGCCGTCAGTGGTAACCATATATATTTTTGGTCGCAACCGCTTTTTGTCACTGCGACATTAGGGTTGCATTCTCGTATATTTTAAGACATGGTTACATCGGGTTAACATTTCACATAGTCATACAAAATATGTAGAGCTCGAAATGCACATACATTTGGTTACGTAAGTAACCAAATCCATCCGCAGTTCGAATATATCCGGGACCTAGCCATTTTATTTCCAGTTTGCACAAAATATTTTATTATACGCATCCAAATAAATTTCAAAATGACATGCAATATTTTCCCGTAACACTGTTAATGTTCTTTTTAAGTCACTCCAATATTCAGCTTACAATGTCTTCTAAATTTTGAGCAATACACCATCATAACTTGACACTTGCGCTATTTAAAATTCAACTCACAGCTAAGGCGATACGGTCTTCGAAAATGCCAATTTAATTTGGAAAATTTAGTTACTTTTCCATTTCGCTTTGTAGGATGGAGTTTGGTATTCAGTGAACAAATTGCTAGTATGGAGGACGATATTTGATCTTGATTTTTTGGAGCGAATGTTAATTGCCAGCTTCGTTAAATGGTCCCTGGCTGAAATAAGTGCTTTGTTGACTTAATCCTGACTAAATTCCTGTTAAAAGATAACTTTGATAAAAAATCTAACATTGAACTCCTTTATACTTTACCGTGAGCATTTTTGGTAAAAAATAAAATTAATTGTCTATTGTCATTGTATCATCGTACAACGCCGTCCGCGCCCAGAGGGCCCTGCCAAGATGCATTGCGCTAACTAGCGTTTCTATTCGATTCGTTTTTAAACCAATCGCGTCACTGGTAGATGACGTGATACGAAAAGTCACGTGATCTATCAGTGACGCGATTGGTTTAAAAATGAAACGTATAGAAACGTTAGTTAGCGCAATGCATCTTGGCAGGGCCCTCAGGGCCGGTATTCTAGGCGCAAAAACCATATCGTCTTTGATCTGTTATCGTACTGTCATCGTTTTGATAGCTCTTATTTACTTGACGTTAATGTTTAATTTTCGGTACTGGGTGGTCAAAAATAACTTAACCTAACCAGGCTTGGTTCGGAGTATCCCGAGTCTATTCAGGATGCTCAAAAAAAATGACTTAACCCTAACCCCTGTATTCGGAATGCCGCCCCGAGTTAAATCAAGTCAAGAAAAAAACTTAACCTAACCTGACCAACTGTACTTATTTCTTGAATATTACAGCTATTATCAAGCTATTAGTTTATTTAACTTCATACACACCTACTTCTTCCCCTTCATACTCCTTAGGAATATGTTTTTCAAAATCGCCAAAAGTAATATTACTGTTATTTGTAAATAGTAGCCTAAATACCAATTTTCACGTTTCTAACTTAAAAATTACGAAATTCATACAAAATTCTACATCATCCCTTAGAGGTAGTTTTTCTTAATTCGCTGAAAGTTAGATTTCAACTTCGTCCGCGTAGTTTTCGATTATGTGTTTATCCGGGGTATAAGCTATCTCCATTTCAAACTTCATTCAAATCCGTCCATTCGTTACAAGCGTGAAGAAGTAATAAACACACACACACACACACACACACACACAAACTTTCGCTTTTATTATATTAAGAGGATTAAGTGTGGTCTTGACAAAGCAAGTCGTCAATATACACAAACATTAAATCAATCGGAAAAAATACCATCGTAAGCTGAATTAAGTCATTATTGGAATTAATTTTGAATTTTAATGTACAGAATAAAAAAACACAAATTCTAATCAGGAAAAATACAAATTTTCCTAGCATAGGCTTCATTATTCGGAAGGCATTCTAGAAGTTTACTACAACTGCATTTAGACAAAAGTTAAAGCATCCTACACAGTGACTTACAACTACATTCACCGTACATTTACTGCATTATACACTTTAATTAAGCACAAAAACTAAACGTCACGCTCCTATGCTGTTGCTCCAACAAATAACCTATTTTGTGTACCGTGAAAACGTTAACTTGCGCGTTAACGTTTATGGTCCGTTACAAGTGGTTCCACGTTAAACAAAACGCAGTGGATTTGTTGCCTTACTTCTGTTGAATTCTAGAAGCGTTTTATTTGTGACCGCATTTTGTTGCTTCGCTGCAAAATGGACTTACGACTTGAATTTGTAGCAAATGTTTTTCATTATGATTAAATTTTGAGACTGGTAGTTTCAGAGTATACTGGAAAGGCAGCCACTTGGTTGTGCCCCTGGCATTGCTGATGTATATGGACGACGGTGGTAATGCTTTTTGACATTCAATAGGTGCATATTATGCCTAAATTGAAGAATAAAGAACTTTAACTTTGACTTTGACGATGACCGCCGTTTACCTTATATGGCTTTAGGTAAAAACTGCAGTCATTATCTGCTAATCGGAGGAAACTTTTTATACTAGGTACAGGAAAAATAGCATATTTTGGCAACAAAATATTATTATGTACATCAATGAAACTTTTTCTTTTCAACTGGATCTTGGAACTAGAAATGAGAATCTACCGAGTCCTACTAAAATTGAGGGGACCTACCCTTTTCGAGGTAATTGGAAATTGGAAAAAACACGTTTGCATTCGACGATTTTGTGTAATATTTATTTTTTCTTGTCCGCATTACAGCGAACCATTTCAAGTCCAAGGAATCCACACCCAGCATCATTATATTTAATGGGTATGAGGACCAGTGACAGCACCAAACGTAGTGAACAACTTCGCCGGTACCTATATTTTGCTCCTCAAATCAAAATTAATGTAACCACTCCAGTTCATGGAAACCAAGATCGATTCAATTCGAAAACAAGAAACAGTTGATAAATTATGTTGACCGATAATCTCAAGCAGAACAACTTCGAAGTGAGGCAATCCCCAGTTGATGCTGATGTTATAATTGTACAAACAGCAGTAGAACAATCTAAACATCACTTGCCAACAATAGCTTCTCAAGATGTGGATATGATGATCTTGATTGCTCTAAGTAATTCTGAGAAAATATGAAATTTCCCCCTGCCTGGTAGAACTCGGCAGATCCTCATTTCTAGTGCCAAGATAAAGTTATAAACAAAGTTTCATTGATGTACATAATTTGCCGCCAAAATGTCATATTAAGTCTTACTTTACCTGTATTATTAACGATCCAAACTCTGTAGCTGTAGGAACTATGATAAAGTGACGTAATAGATCAAATACTAACACCCGTATTCACAAACAATACTTAAGGGATCCTTCACTGAGTAAACGCACTGATTTCAATACAGCTTTGTGATTGGTCCTTTTTGACCAACCTTTTGTTTATGAGACGATTTGAATCACCCTGTGCGTTCATGAGCACTGTGAGACCTCATAGTGACGTTTGTGAATACGGGTGTTGGAAACTTTATAGTATACTACGTCACACGTGATGTAGTTCGGTGATGGCCTCCATTTATTTGACTGTATCAATGACCTTGTTGTGACCATTCTATTCCATCATTACATGAGCTCAGATACCATATTCAATTGCATTATCGAGTTTAAATACCTATTCCATCCTAATAACGGGAATTGGTTCTAAATTTACTAGCAAGACTAAAACTTCATGAACTGAAATTAATTGTCAAAATATCTGAGGACGACGATCTTAAACGAGATGACCTAGTTCTAACTTAAGCGCTAAGCTAGCACTTTAGCTGCAAGATACCCAACAATATTCATGCCGATGGAACCAGTAATGGACAAGGCACCAATAATGGACACTTGATTCTTATTTTACGGAAGATTTTTATTCGTTTGTTTTGCAACAATCAATTTAGGGCCGTGTGAAATTTGAATTAAGAGTGAAGCATTACTGGTGCCTGTCTGCTAAAAGTGTCCATCATTGGTGCCGTCACCCGTCAAACTGATCTTCGTTGAAATTCTCATCTCACACGTCTATACGTCAGGTTATAGACAACTGTCAAATCTGATGTGTAAAGTAATAAAGTAATTTCCCGACTAAGGAATTTGTTTAAAAAAAAAAGTTTGACGACGCATTTAGCGTAGTTAGTTGGTAGTGACCCTGCCTACGACGCTAGCGGTCCTGGATTCAATTCCCGGTAACGGCAAATATTTGTGTGATGACCGCGAGTATTTGTTTCTGAGTCCTGGATATTTTCTATGAATTTAACTATTTACGTCTCTAAATGTGGCATTATGTATGAAAAGGGACCTTATTGTCGATGGCGCTTCCGCCATTATTAACGATGCTCCGATATAAATACAACGTCGCGTGACGCAGTGCGGCGTAAGCGCCATCGACAATAAGGTCTCATTTCATAGATAACGCTACACATAAGTATGTTTTTCGTTGTATTCTACACATAATACAAGGCTAGAGTTTAGTTTGGAACTTGGTCAATTTGTGTGAGATTGTACACTGTTAACTTTAAGGAATCTCTTTCTTGGAATGACTGGGTTAGGACAATGCATGAGGAAGGCAAGACACAAGTTAAATGGCATTGGGTAAGTTTGTATGAAGAAAATTGACTTTTTTTTTCAGCGGCCACGGTTGATTTTCACGTAGTTATTTAGAAGACCTCCAAATAAACATCTATATCTATAAAAGGCAAACCTGAGTGACTTATATATCAACGTACAGCCGAAACTACTGTACCTAGAAACTTGAAATTATGTACAAGGGTTCCTTTCATGATGTGACTGAGCACGTAAGAAAGGATTTTCCGAAAATCAACCCCCAACGGGAAGAAATGGGGGGAGTAGCGGGAAACTGATTCTACGCATACGAAGTCGTAGCGTTAAATAATATCGGAGCGGCGATATTAAAGATTTAAGTATTCACTTTTTGATACTAAAAGTACGCCCAGGTATGAATATTTAAATATCTCGGCTCCGACGCACTTAAGAGTATTACATTACATAACAAAATAGGTTTATTTTGAATAATTCTGTCATAATTTACCACTTTTACGAATGGCCGCTCACCTTGAAAATGTATGACTTTTACAAATGTCAACACTTTTACCCAAACCCCTTTATTAGATACCTAATCAACACTAAATACATAACCGCTAGTTTGGACCGATGGACAGACGGATGGACAGCGTAAGCTTATAAGTTACCTTTGGACATGCCTGTTTCCCAGAGGGGTAGACAGATACCACTTCTTTCCACCTGCTACGATCTTGACAAATCTCTTTCGCTTCTTCCACATTCATACATCGAGTCATGCACGCACGTCGGTTTCGGGTACTTAAAATTCGGCCCTTTTCCAGTATTTCTCCGATTTGATTCGATAAAGTACGCCTAGGGCGGCCCCTTCCAACCCTTCCACTCACTTTCGCTCTGTATATCTCTTTCGTCAATCTTCTTATTAATTATGTTTTGTTTATTTATTATATTTGAGACCCTGAGCCAAGTTAATCTTCCTTCCACTCCACGTCGCCAATAGGCCGTCGTGTTCCATACTTCATCATCAGCAACATGACAAGGACATGGCTTTATCACATACACAGCTTACTCATGAATACTCATGATGCAGTAAGTTCATTTGGATATAAAAACGCTGCGACCAAGTAATAAGATGGGAGATTTTGAATTTTCGTTCTTCGTTCTAGAACGACTTATTTGGCTAATATACACATCAAAAGTGTATAATGTTATTAAAAAACAGTTTGTTTTACATAGTCATGTACGCCATGGTATGATAAAAAAACGGACGATATTATAATACACACTTTTGATCAATGTAGTTTAACACAATAAATTGGTTTTTATAACACCATTTGTGGAATATTTTTTTAATGTTATTAGTTTGTTTTTTGAAATATTATTTGCCAAATCCTGTCTTTTAGTTGTGAACAATGCGTTTATTCTCTTAGCTTTCTTCATTGACTTGACTTACACTACCGTTAAGTAGGTACGTAGATAGTTAAATAAAGTATGTTCCAATAAAAATACCTACTATTTATTAAATCGTTGTAAAACAATATGTTTTGGGAATACTATTGTTTACTTATACGCGTATTATGTTTATTATGTTTGTAGAACAACCCTGAGCCAAGTTAATCTTCCTGCCACTCCACGTCGCCAATAGGCCGTCGTGTTCCATACTTCATCATCAGCAACATGACAAGGACATGGCTTTATCACATACATGGCTTACTCGGGATGCAGCGAGTTCAATTGGATATAAAAACGCTGCGATCAAGTAATAAGATGGGAGGTTTTGAACTTCCGTCTTATTTGGCTAATATACACATCAAAAGTGTATAATGTTATTAAAAAACAGTTTGTTTTACATAGTGATGTACGCCATAGTATGAAAAAAAAACGGACGATATTATAAGACACACTTTTGATCAATGTAGTTTAACACAATTGGTTTTTTAAAACACCATTTTTGGAATATTTTTTTAATGTTATTAGTTTGTGTTTTGAAATATTATTTTCCAAATCCCGTCTTTTAGTTGTGAAACAAAGCGTTTATTCTCTTAGTGCTACTGTTATTGTTAGCTTAATATTTCTTCATTGACTTGACTTAAACTACCGTTAAGTAGGTACGTAGGTAGTTACTAAATAAAGTCTGTTCCAATAAAAATACTATTTATTAAATCGTAGTAAAACAATATGTTTTGGGAATATTATTGTTTACTTATACGCGTATTATGTTTATTATGTTTGTAGAACAACCCTGAGCCAAGTTAATCTTCCTGCCACTCCACGTCGCCAATAGGCCGTCGTGTTCCATACTTCATCATCAGCAACATGACAAGGACATGGCTTTATCACATACATAGCTTACTCGGGATGCAGCGAGTTCATTTGGCTAAAATAACGCTGCAAACAAGTGATAAAATGGCAAATTTTTGAATTTCTATTCCTCGATCTTCTAGAACGTTAGAATTGACGTAAGACAGTATAGTGTTTATATCAATTAAATTTTTAACTGTTTTCGAAAATCGTTTTCCGTTTGCGTTCAGCATTTTGTCTAGGGCGCAGCTAAAGTAGAACATATCCGATTATTGATAACTTAAAAATAGATGTATTAAAAGGCTTTTGTTCTGTATGAATTACATTGGAGTTCGCAACATTGCATTTGTTTAGAAAGCCTTTTGGCAAGATATTCAAAAACACGACGTTTTTTATGACAGTATGACTAACTTTTATGTTGTGAGCTATATCTCTCTGTCCGCCTGTCAACTCGTACTTGATTAATTAACTACGGCCCAGCCATTTTTCTAAGTCGCGGTTTCCTTATTTATTGGTAAACATCGCGTTTTGTTTAAAAATTATAAGCTTCGTCCATTTTGTTGTTTTAGCTAAAGTCGCCGTCAATAGAACTTGCAAAAGATGTAAACAAAACCAAACGAACCAATTCACCATGATTACTCGATAATAACGTACTTTTAAAGATCAAGTTAGGTCTTTGCAACGATTTATACACTAGATCATTATTTTCATATTAAATGTTAGATGAAATAACTATTCATTATACGTTATTTTTAACAAAAAACACGCTTGGTGAATATTTGAGGTTATGTGTCAAACAGTACTAATTTATTTTATAATTTTTAACAGAAACGTCTGTACGTAATTCAAACTATATTAAAGCGAAAACATCACAAGTCATAGCGATCCGAGAATATCGCCACAATCAAGCTAGTTTCATAAAACCTAGGCCCTCGACAAGATGCATAACGTTATCGTAAACGGTTTTCGAAAACTGTCAAAGTCTACATTAACATAAGCGCTTGACATTACTATCCGATAGCTTACGTCAATCCTATAGATTTTCGGTAACGATCTCGAAATGTATTGTATCTAGTGCCACAGTTTCTACTAGGTTTCATCAATATTGCTTTTGACATGTTATCGTATTGTTTTAAACAAGACCTATTACTTGATAACATGGCAAGTCTAGAGGACTATTGTTTTACGTTTTGCGTGGTAGAATGTTTCCCAAAGAACGTACAGAGGCAGGCTGTCATCCATCTGAAACAAAAGGAAAATAAAGTATTCTATCCTGCTTGAAGGCCGCAAGGGGATTCTAAACAACGTTTCAAGGTAATTATATTGCTAGCATTGCTGTGTTCCAGTGTAAGGATAACACAACGGTAAAATTACTAGCACAAAGCATACCATCTTAGTCCTTAGGGTTGGCAATTTTCAGTCATAGGATTGCAATCTTAAGATTGCAGGTGTCCTGTGTGTTCGTTTGTTTATATAAATAAACAAGCAAATTGTTGCATAGGCTTTAAAATGTGGTTAAAGTAAGTTGGATATTGGATGAATCAAACTTCACAGTGTATTAGGAATGATTCTATTGACATCAATGCTTTTCCATTCATTTATTTTCAAATGTAATGCCCTAATGTTTTTAATTACATAGTTTATAAAAATACACTTTACGCCATCTGTCCCTCTGTATGTACGCTTAGATCTTTTAAACTACGCGACGGATTTTAATGCGGTTTGCATCAATAGATTTTGTTGACACATTCGCCTTTTCCCACGTCCAGTCAACCCGTAATCGGGCCGGTGCAGCAGCTGATCAGGCCCAAACCATCAAGCGCCGCAAATATTTAACATTATTAAATTATTATAAATCTGTGGTGAGGATTGCTATGAATATAATTATAATATTATTATCTCTCTTTTTTTTAGCGGGTCGTACTTATATCTCTAACAGTAGACGTTATAAGGTAGCAAAAAAAAGGTTGGCTAATGAGCTCATTATTCCGAACAAATTCAAATTATTTACTCTATCAGCTATTGGCTAGACGATTATAATTTGGATTTTATTGTACCGGTGTAGCATTTTATTATTGTACATATTTTTTCGTGTAGTTTATCATATTTTTCCTCGTAACTGTCAAATTATCCAGAGCCGAAAAAGCGTGTATTTTCTCGTCTATTTTCGGCCATGAGCAACACGGGATTTTTGTGCGAATAATTCATTCGATCTATCACTATTCTGACATGAAATAAAGACAGATCTAAACAAGCCTAACAAAATCAAGCTCCAAAAAACTGACTGAGTCTTTATTCTTTTATTATTTGGTTTAGCTCATTTTGATTTGACATGGTAATCATATTTTTAACGTTATGACAGCCAGACATTAAAATAACGCTATTTTACAATAACTTTGTAATTATATCGTTATTACTACGCTATAATGTCATTATTATAACGATATTTTCTATAACAATATAATAACGTCACTTCCTCTACTTCACTTAATTCTACTGGTTCATACAATACCTACCACGGTGGCGTACGTGTTAATGCAACTGTAATAGTAAAAAAAACCGGACAAGGCAAGTCGGACTCGCCCACCGAGGGCTCCGTACATGACACGGTTAACTCAATTTAAAATTTTCACCGCCGCCGTTCCTGGCATAAAGACCCTGATTTTTTGAGATTTAATTAAAAATGTTGGGTTTTCAGATTTTTCCCTAAATTTGTAGTATGAGACGGTATTATTAGCCAAATTCCATAGTTCTAGGTCAACGGAAAATACCCTATAAATTTTGATTCCCTTGAGAGTGACGAAATATACTTAGAAGTTTGTTTTTTTCACAGCTTCAAGGGACTGTAGACTTGAGTGTATGGTTTAAATTTCAACTCGATACGCGTTCCCGAGATAAAGGGTCTTGATAGACAGACAGACGGACAGACGGACAGACGGACAACGAAGTGATCCTATAAGGGTTCCGTTTTTTCCTTTTGAGGTACGGAACCTTAAAAATGTACGGTTCGGAACGAAGATTGGAACGGCGCGTGGCGTTTTCCGCGGTCTGAACTTTACGTGTAAAGGCTGCTATAATTGTCCCCTGATATTTATTATATAATTATTTAATAATGTAATATTTACGGTATCTATAGCTTTTACAGATAAGGCATGCATGTCGCAGTAGAATCGCGTCATTTGCCTAAATTGAAATCGTGTTATAAACTACGGTTAATGTGCCGTCGCAACATTACTCCGATGGTTATTGCATATTAAGCCCATACTTTACATTTTATTTTCACCAGTTAAACCGATAAATGGGTTCCGTGGTTATTCCAGTTATGTTACTTGAGTTACAACTTCACCCGCATGGATTTAGAACTTAAACATGCAGTTTGTAAAAGGTAAATATGCTTTTCGAGATGCGAGAGTGAGTCGAGATGTCGGTGAGTCCTAGACGCACATTCAGTGATCAGAGTGGCCCTCTAGAAAAGATGCTTTGCGAGAACGTTATCGTAATAGAAAATGCATAGGATTGACTTACGCTAACATAGAATATTATTTCGTCTACAATATCATCATAATATTGTAGACGAAATATGTTCACTGGCTCGGTGTGGTTGCCGGGTTAGAATAGTGCCACTTCATGTCTTTCCGTGGATGTCTTAAGAGGTGACTAAGGGAATAAAGGCTCGTAGTATTGTTAGGCGATGGGCTTGCAACCTGTCACTAATGTACACTGGTAAACATCTAAGCCTGTTTGTGCAATATGTGGTTATAGAATTAACAACTCTCAAAACTTATCGTTAATTCTGTAACCAAATTTTGCACAAACGACACAAAGATGTTTACCAGTGTAGTCATAATAGAGACAGGTTGCAAGCCCATCGCCTAACAATACTACAAGAGAACCCAAAGCAATTCCGAATAATTCAACAACCCGAAATATGAAACAATCCTCCACGCGAAATATCCATTATAAATTTGCCCAAAAACGGAACCTCGATCCCGGAATATGACTAACTCGAGACTCGAGAACAATCGAAACGAAAAATTAAGTAAGGACGCGCCGATTCGTTGAATTTATTCGTACCGCAATATTTCACCGGGAGCGAGCACGCGTTGGCTTATCGGGAGGACGCGTCCTAACCTCTTATAACTTATGAGGGGACTGGGAAAATCTTTTTTTAAGTGCCAAACTCTTATATCGTCTTAAAACAGGGACGTAAGCGATTTTACATCAAAGGCCTTTTTTATTCACTCCTTTTTTTCTTGGTTGTTGTAAGTTTAACGTTTGTCTCTTTGTGATTTGGTAGAGCTCCTAAACGGTGTTTCGGTTTTTTTATAAAGCTAGTTAAATAGCGATAGTTATTAGCTAGGTTTCATTACGGCAATCTGTACAACCTATAGAAAATGTCTAAATGTAATTAAACAAATGAATTTGATTTGATTTGAAAATCGATGAGCTATTGAAAACGCCACAGAAGAGAATGCCATATAGCGGAGATTTTCATCTTTTTAATAGTTCTTGTAAAACAGGGCAAATAAGACATCCCATCCATCCAATCAGCCTGTATCCACCTACTGTTGGGTATGGGCAAAAGGGTATCCTGTCTTTTAACCGGATTATGTTTGGAAAAATGTATCGTTTTCCAACCGTTTCATTTGCCAATACAATTTTTCTTCTGAAACCGTAAACATTTCAGGATTTATATAAAAACTAACCTAACCTATAGGGTTCTTTCAATGGTACTGAAATAAATCCTAAAATATTAACAGTTACAGAAAAAAAATGGGTTGGCAAATGAAACGGTTGTTAACCGATACATTTTGGCAAACATAATTTCGCCCATACAAAGGTAACACGAGCAAAAAGACATCGTTGATAATAATTATAGAGCACAGGTTACTTTGTTAATTAAATTCATTCATTAAAGATGAAATTATTCCTAGGACGTTAAAGGTTGAAGAGGGATTAGTTAAAAGGTTGATTAATAGCCACTCATCCCTAACTCTCGTTGTAGACTTTGAAGCATTATCAGCGAATTATTTGTAAATGGAGTGGAAAGCAGAAAAACAATAAAATTCTGTATTGAAACTCGTTTATGGGGCAAAACGCAATAATAATACAATTGTAGACAAAAAACGTTATAGGGGAACACGAGCTGGTAGGGTACTGAAAAGAAAGAGTAATAGAGTTACGAATTCACGGCAAATGTTTCAATATTTAGCCTCGCAGGAAATAATAAAACAGTCATGGTTGGTGGTAGATCCGGGAATGATGTAGATTGAAAGAAAATTTAGTGTCAAAGATCGAAAAGGGTCCGCGAAAATGGTTTGGTCATTTAGAAAGGATGAATAAAAGAAGAATTACGAAAGAGTTACGGTGAGCGAGAGTGGGTAAAGATGTCGGTAGGGGACGCTCTAGACTCATATACAGTGATATCATTCACGATGTACTGAAGAAGGGCCAAATCAAGAGCATCTGAAACTGCTGTACGTGCATGTGAAGATTAATAAATGTAGATGAGGTGAAAGTTGTATGTTTAGACCGGTGCACCTGGCATTCCATACGCTCTGCCTACCTCATTGGGAGACAGGCGTGTGGTATGTATGTATGTTGTTGGTGGTGAACCTACCTGCGAAGCTAGGTGGTCCCAGGTCGAGAATCGAGAATAAGGGTTTTTTTTTTGTTTTCTTTGTTTATAAGTATTTATTTTTCTATTTTTATGTTTACGTTGCCTAGTACCCATATTACATGCCTATAGTTTAGAATGGGACTAGGTCAATTTGTCTGACATTTTGTCCTATATTTATTAATTTTATAGTTAGAAAATTAAAAATTAAAAATATTTATTCATTAAATACAAGAACATCCCATATTCAGAATGTTTCACTCTCATGTATCTTTCAATTTGCTTAGTTTTGGAATACAGATTTTAATAAGTTAGCGTTATTTCATATAATCTATAGATCATCTCGTTTGATTCTCGTATTAGAATTGCTGCCACCACTAGTCTCTATCCCTAACCAAGATTCATGAAGATGGAATAAAAATCAATAATCCATTAAAAAAACTATCCCATATCACGTGGAATGACCTAGTTTTGAACTATCTCGTTTTAAATGAAACCCACGCATCGCTTTTCGTATCCGCTGGCCCCGACTTCCCGGAACACTCGACAAACTTTTTCTAAAGTCCCAGCATAAACCTGGAAACTGGTTCGACCTACACTTTTGGAAGGGTTTGTTTATCGTTAAAAGTTGTTTGTTGGAAATGTTGGTACAATTATTTTAATATTTTTTTTTACACACATAGTTATCTCAACGCTTATCATAGTTGCCTTTGTATGTACGCATGTATTTAAATTCTTTATCCTATCCTATTAATATTATAAATGCGATAGTTTGTATGTTAGTTTGTTACTTTTTCACGCTGCAACGGCTGGACATGTTTTGATTAAATTTGAAATAAAGATAGCTTATACACTGGATTAACACAAAGGCAACTTTTTATCCCGGATAATTTAAAAGTTTCCGAAGGAATAACATTAATCGAAATCTATGCGGACGAAGTCGCGGGCAGAAGCTATAAACCAATAATTATTATAGCTAAATAACTATAAACTGTAGTTATAAGTAAACATTTTACACAAATACAATTAAAATATGTCTAAATGCAAACACAAACATAAGTAAAAATACAGTATATATAAATAAACATCAATAGCCAATTGTGAATACAACTTGAAATGTAAAAGCATGACTTACTCGTAGTAGTTAGTTTGGCGTTAAGTACGTACTTAATTAGCCAGCAAAGACTAGCTTTTACTGATTCAACTACAACTTTTTTAAACTTCCCTTTAAGCGACCTCACAGACGGAAACTGCTTTTAAGTGCAGTTCATCGTTTGTTCCGGTAGAAAAAGTGTAGATAAGTGAATTTCTTAAGTGACGGATGCTTTATCCAAATTTATCTACCAAGTCGAAACTGCATTACGGTACGCTAAGCACGCACACGCTCCATGCCACGTGGATCAAATGGTTCAAGGCATGTTTCACTGACGTCATTTTATGCGTATACCACCATTGATAGGAGTATCTACCTACATGTATTTATTTATTTATTTGTGATAATTCTGAGTTTTGATACATTTTACTGCTCAACTACGTATGATATTTTTAATACAAATATTCTTTGTTTTATATAATGCCAGCTTCAGTTAGAATTTTATGGTTTCTTGCTGCGTTTCTTCTTGAGCGCTGCTGGTAGATTTGTGACGTGTAAAAGTGACCGTGCGGTCTACTTTTTGAAAAAACATCTTATTTTTTTTATTATCTTTGATACAAGGTGAATTTATTCCCGCATGTATAGCATGCACTAGTTAACTATAGTAATATTCTTTAGCTTTATCTAGCGCATTAAATATGCGCACTACCGGATAAAGTGTGTCCAAAATTCGTTAGAATGATCGGTCTCCTGCCATCTGCATCCAGCAGATTCTTGGAAACTTTATTATTAATTACTTATTAAGTCATAAACGGATTATTGATTTACCCCCATACTAATAAACGTTGAGTAACGGTGGTATAGCTATACAATGTTTTGTCCTTATCTGTCAAATCCAAATGTCACAATGGCAGATAAGGACAAAACATTGTATAGCTAATACCAACGTTACTCAACGTTTATTAGTAAGGGGGTTAGTATTTACAAATAGATATCACACGGCACGGCAGCCGGCGTAGAGGCAGACTAATAAAAAGAAGATGGCGGGACGATAGCATTATTTACTTTAGACAGATTCATCTTGTAAGTAGTAATATCATCAACGTACATCATAAATTAATTTAATCAATTTCTTAGTAAATAAGCTTTAAGTTAAGGTGACAGAGTTCAAATTAAATTAACTATGAAATTGTTTTCTAAATAATAAAAATCTCGGAAATTATGCGATATTGGACTACTTACAATCTTATACCACATTAAATACTGCAAATAGGCTCTAGAATCTATGGTTAAAATTTTGCGGGTTACTCGTTCCCACCCTGTATATAAAAAAATATCAGACACTGATTTCCACGAGTATGATGTTTTAATCAAGCTTGTACATTTCACAAACTCCTACATATCTTTGAAGATAAAAGGCATTGTAATAAACAGGAAAGTAATCGTCAACTTTAGCAATATTCTCAATGTTACAACTTCTGATTATCACATCACTTTACACAAGTTTGAGTCCGGAACGGGAATACGGAAGATATGAAATTGAATAGCAGCATTTGGACCGTCGGTTGGCTGTAAGTGGGTTGTGATTACAAAATGTTACTGGCCACGCTTCCGCAAGTGAAATAGATAATTCCAGATGTTTCCGTGTTCAACAATAATTAACTAACATTCATGAAATTAAAAATCATTACTATAGAAAAAGTAAGGATGATGAAAAAACATTTATAAAGTCATGTTACTTGTGTTATTCGATCGTCAATATAATATTTTTTGAATATTTAAAAAATATGGCAGTAACAACAATTTTTATTTGTGATTGAAATAATAAAATAGACCTTTTAATCACGCTTTTTCCATTTTATAACCCCCGAACCAAAGGAGAGGGGTTTTATAGGTAAATAGGTAATGCGTGTGTATCTGTTTATCTTTGTGTCTGTAGTTATGTCTTTGGCATCGTAATTCCTAAACGAACAAATCGACCATTATAAAAAAAAAGCCAGTTCATAAGTTTTTATCTATTAAATAGGTTTTGAGTCAGAATTTGAATGCGGAAACGTTTGTCCCTCTGGCTTTAACAAAACTATTATCAAAATTTTTGGAGACGCAATTTTTCCACCTTCAAGCAAATTGAATACGAACGGAGCAAAAAAAATCGAATAAAACACAAATACGCAGACCTTTTTTGCCCAATTCAAATAAAGGGAAAAGTACATCCAAACCCATAACGGCTCCAGAAATTACATTTTAATCTAACTCCGCTAATTACAATGCATATTTGCTTTCTCATTTAGATTCGGGAATTAGTGAAGTTTTTATGACGCCCTGGGGTACAGTCAGATGCGAGAAATACACGACCTCTTTATTAAATTCTTGTTTACTTTGAGTATAACTTCCTGACTATGTGCTGAATGTATTTTTGACTTCATAATTGGAGCATGTACTTCCTCAATTTCGTTGGAGAAGATGAAAGCTAACAGACTTTAAAATAAAAGGTTGGGTTTGCTTATTCGTATTTTTTTAGTGGCCTCCCACAGTGTGGATCAGTTCGGGGAAGATCGCGGAAAACTGATGGATACTAGTGGCACAAAACAGACCGTAGTGGATATTGGGCAAGGCAATTTGCAGCAGTAGACTTATATTGGCTAAAATGATGATGATGATGATGATGATGATGATGATGATGATGATGATGATGATGATGATGATGATGATGATGATGATGATGATGATGATGATGATGATCATGATAATGGTGATAATGATAATTTGGATGGTATTCAACGTGATTAGGTATGTAGTAAATCGAATTATTTAAGAACTGGCTTATGCCCGCGACCTCGTTCGCGTAGGCCATTCCATGTTGCGGTGGATTTCGATATTTTCGATTATAGTTATTCCCTCGGGAACTTATAAATTTTCCGGGATAAAAAGTAGCCTATTTGTTGTCCACGAGCTACAAGCTATTTCCATTCCAAATCTTAGATGGTTGTGTAGGTACAAAACATTTTTTTCCTCTTACTCAAGACAAAGACTACAAAGTCATGATAATAACTACTCAACAGTTTTTTTTATGGCCACGAGTAGAAAAATTGTCTTTCTATAGTAATTATGTTTGCGTAAGTTCTTGTTATTTTATTTGTTGTATGGGTACAAAATCAATAAAACTTTTTCGGGACATTTTTTATCTGTTTTATTAGTGTGTTTACCTGATTTTTTTGTGTAAAATTTAAGTTCACCGTCTTATTTTACGAAAAATAAACACATCTGCCAAAAATATATATTGATCAAAGTTAAGTATGGAAAGACGTTGTCCTACCCGTCACCTTGCCCTCACAAAATTCAAAAATCGTTCTTGCACCGTGTGAGCAATCTCCATGCTCGCTCATGAGCAAACTTTCCCAGCTTACAAGATAAGCAAGGGGAATTGCGCAGTTGCCTGATAACAGGCCGAATTAATAACCCGTAAGCAAACGTCGTTACGAGGAATGGTTGAGCCGGAGCCATTGTCGTATCAGTACCGTTAGTGTTTACAGCAGTGTATGGAAACGTGCTTGATGAACACTATGATGCTTGATGTGCGTGCTTGTAATATATTGGGTGCTTCTTGTAACAAAGGAGATTTATTTTTGTATAGAAGTTGGACCAAGTGCTGCCCAGAATGAGCAGGTACAATATTTTTGATTTTTTATTATCTTATTGGGCCTGTTACTGTCGCATTTTTTTCGATTATCAATAAGGACAAGAGAACCGGTAAAATTACTCAATGACGAATCAAATTTTAATGGTTTAAATAATTTAATTCACTAATGACTTTCCGGCAGCGATGCTCTCGACGAGCTTGAAACATCCTAAAGTTTCTTATTCATTGAGAAGTTCATTACATACCCAAGAGCATATTATGATCGCAAACAAATATAAAATAAAACATAAATATTTAAAAAACCGCCCAAGTGCGAGTCGGACTCGCGCACGAAGGGTTCCGTACTATTATCTATACAACATTAGCCAAAATCGGCAAAAAAACACGTTTGTTGTATGGGAGCCCCCCTTACATTTTTATTTTATTCTGTTTTTAGTATTTGTTGTTATAGCGGCAACAGAAATACATCATCTGTGAAAATTTCAACTGTCTAGGTATCACGGTTCATGAGATACAGCCTGGTGACAGACAGACAGACGGACAGCGGAGTCTTAGTAATAGGGTCCCGTTTTTACCCTTTGGGTACGGAACCCTAAAAACAATGAACCGCCTCCAATAAACGAAATATAATTTATTTTCAAATAATAATGGGTCAGTCAACTAATGTCGGCGTCCCACAATATTTTAAACCAAAAGCCATCCCAAGCACCATTTTTGGGGCCCACACGAGAATGGTACTAAAACCTTCTTGACCAGTTCTTTTTTTAATTCACCATTACACACAAAATTCGCAACGGTAAAACTCAACTTTATATCCTAACATAACAAATCCAGACAAGTAATTTTTCATTGTACCATTTCTAGCTAAATTTGCCTTGTAGATAGTCCCAGCCAAATTGAGTGTAGTTGTACCTCTGAATTACCCTTTTCCCAGCCAACTTCAAAGTGTCCCTTGAAATAATTGGAATACAGTTGGCTTTAGGTTGAGGAATTTGAATGGTTGCAATTTGAAGGTCTTGTTTCCATTGATTCTGACTTAATGAAAACTTTCTTAGTATGAATAATGCATGGGGTCGGTCGGATAATTTAAATACTATGGGAATTATGTTGGCTGTCAGCTGGGGAGGATATGGATAGCTAACAATTGAACACTGGTAATAATCGTAAGTTTAGATAGCTGATAATTTAAATCTTAACAAAAAACGTACAAGAGCATGTCGGAACATGCTCAGTGTAGGGTTCCGAAGCCGTTACTACAAAATTTGTAGTACATAATACTATTTCGAAAAACAACATGCATGAACAAAAGTGATGGTTATTAAATTTGATGTTGTCTTAGATGATTTTTAGTAGGTATAAACACTTAAGTCGCCTGTATCTCTATAATCAAACAAGTCTACTTAATCATGATAGTTTTCCAGATTGTTCGTATTTGCAATGTAAAAAAAAAATACTTACGATACATTATTTTTTTCATTTATTTCATGAATGCCCTTCATGCCCTTTATAAAGTTTCAGTTTTGTAACTTTGATAGTTTTACAGAAAAAGTTATATGTTATTTATTATAATATTTATTTGCGTTGTGATATTATGTTCATTTATACAACTACACAAAACATTTTCATGTGATTTGGGAGATCACATCTCGAAACTTCATCACACTTTACTTTTATTAAATGACTTTTGTTTTATTTATGGTAATCAAATCAAAATGAGGAAAAAAACAATTGGATTTTATGAGTAAGTGTCAGGTATTTTTGATAGCATATAAGTTGTTTATTAGATGCTGGTAGATTCACTCAATGTTACCGACGTGTATAAGAGCCCTCATGTGGCCTATTTACAGTTTTTTATTTTTTATTTTAATTTAAAATTTAAAATTGGTGAGTGGAATATCAAAGCCACAAGATAAAATGAGGTGATGATAAAATAGATGTTAATCTTATCTTATTTATCGTAATTCAAAGTATGGGGACAAGTAGGAACTAATACAGCGACGAGCACTCGGACGTTCAACTTAATCACTTTTAAAATCACAATGATAATTTTGTGCTTCCTTAAATCTGAAATGAGAGAAAACCGGTTAATTATCAAATTTTAATTATAACACTTTCGCGCCTCTGAAATAAATTACTCAATTAAAATATCATGAATTTAAGAACATTCATGAAAGCCTAATTAACACAAAATAATGAATTGTATCTCAAACCTCATAATTCTTATTACTCATTCCGCGTTTGTCTACAAACAAAAGTAACTCAAGATGTCAAAGAGAAATTAAAGCAATATACGCGAATATACATTTACGTGAGATACACTCATATATCGTCGGTGAATGCTGAATCGCGTAACGACCAATTTTATTAAGAAGCAAAATGCACCTTGCTGACTTAATGAGTAAGGTGCATTTTGCTCCTTATTGAATTCGTTACTTACGCGGTTTAATAGTATCACCTACGATATCCAAGACATCTTCGTTGTAAAAGCGTGGACTTAACTTCATTTCGCGACCCGGGCAAATGTCGACACAGTAAAATAAACAGTAGGGATCGTAACTCGTGAGTCAGAATTGACAACAGAGGGCTTATTGCGGTACTGTTTATTGCTGTGGATTAATTTATGAGTTGTGTGTGGTAACACAATTTTTTTCCCCGGCCGCTATCGCGCCGCCACACCAAGTATGTAATAAATTACATTTTAATTATACAGTCCATTTAAAACCATGATGTGGGGTATAATTTGCGTTACAGCAACCACCAGCGTCGCCCACAACCCGCTCTTTTGACTACTTCATGACACGAAAAATACGTATCTCAATAGGCTACTTGCCTCATTAATTAATTAATATTTTCTTTAGTATTAGACTTAAGAAACCAATATTTATCGATTTCAGATATTAAAAGTGTAAGATGGCTACATATTTTTTATTTAAAAATTGTTCATTTTTATTTTTAATTTTGAACTCTGAAAACGCTGTCGGGCATGTTGTGACGTCATAGGACCTTAAGCAAACTTCATGTCGGTTCTTATACGAGTGAAATTCGCAATGGTATATTCTGCAAGTATTCTGTGCTCTGACATGACATTGTCATTTATGTTTATCTATATGTCAAATGCTCTCGTCAACTGTCAAACAAATGTTTGTTTTCGGCCCGTATGACGTCACAGCACATATAATCTATAGACTAATATGGCTGTAAGCGTTTTCGCCCGTTAACGAAAACTAAACTTTTAAAATAAAGTTTTGCGGTTTTGTAGGTCCTAAAAAAATGTGGGTTTTTTTTTTCATCTAATCGGACAATAATTAATAACTTGAGACCTACTTTAAAACAGAGGCAACTAGCCTATTGTATGCGATGCAAAAGTTTACTGTTTTAATTTGACTGTGTACTGTAAATTATTAACTTACGTCTCTAGCAAATACGTGTCTGGATTGTATGATGGCAATTTATGTCAGCCAGGGAAGAGTCAATTTTAAATCCCGAGTCTTCAACACCTCTGGACTATTTCTGTCCTGAATACAAATTTGCATGTTATTGTTATAAAAGTATGATTTGATGTCAGCAGAGGCTCTATGAACATGTAATAACTCACTATTTGGCACACGATTTGTCATTAGATTATTTTTTAATTGTTAAATTAATGTATCCAAATGTGTGTCTAAATAAATAATATTTATTTTTTGGGAGCCCGTCGCATCGCCTATTGATTGTTTATACTAACGATTTTTTGGGCTAAAATCTTTTAGGAGTAACTTTTTTTGTTAACTTATTTATTGACGTCAGGTTAGTCTAGTTATGAAGCCCTGCTTACGAAGCTAGCGGTCCCGGGTTCAAATCCTTAGGTCAGATATTTATGTGATGAGCGTGAATATTTTGTTCCCAAGTCTTGGATGTTTTCTATGTATTTCTTGATATAAGTAAGTTTATCATTGTCTAGTAACCATAATACGTCCACAAACTTTAATTGATGAACTACTATAGAATCTTGTCGCATATTTCCAACGATTAATTCTTATATAATTTCTATTGCGTCACTTGAAGATGCAATTATGACAAGGTTGTACGGTGGAACAACATTTAAAGTACTTGAAGCCTAGAGCTTAGTTTGGGACAAGGTCAATTTGTGTAAGATTGTCCCCTGATATTTATTTATTTATTTTATTTCTTCGCGCATGATGTCGTAGATGTTCTCTAGTTTCAAATAAACCTCAAGGTTTAAACTATGTGAGACCTACACCATTCCTTCACCATTTTGCGGGTTGAGGCAGGTTAAGCCCTAAGCAGCGTATAGACCGTTTGGGCCCAGAATACATGAATACCCAACTACTTAGGTGTTTTAAGATAGCGTAGATTAAAACAGAGAGTTCGGTCAATACAAAACAAATTGTAATAAAAAAGTTTATTTGATATAAATCAGCTCAAGGGTCCTAATTCAAAGAATCTTGTTAAGTATTATACAGAGAAGTATACTGTTGCAATGATTAAAAATGTAATCAAAAAATATTTTAATTTATGAGTATAAATGCTAATATTTATACCGAAAAATCTTAAAAATGCTAATATTTTTAAACCAAGATTTTCTAACTCCGATAGTAGTCGTAAAAAATTATGTAAAATTTAAAATAATCATTAATCGAACTATAAATTGGTAGTAGGAGATTTTTTTAAAATAGGGAACCCTTAATCTGGTATAGAGCCGCCGTTATTATTGTTCTGGGATCGTATTATGGTTACCTTTAACGCGCTGGATAAAGCAGCCGTCACTTTCGCACTTACGCACTGGTCAGAAAGTGACAGATTTTTTGTCCACTTTAATCCACATCGATAAACACGACCATATTAGGCCCACTGTTAGCGTTTTAAGTGTCTATCTGCGATGGTGATTAATTTCTTTAAGGTGACCCTTTGGTATGTTTTTATGAATTTTAAGGCGTTCCCCTCCAATCCCATCTCTGGCATCCTAGGATAGCTACAACCCCGGAAGATCTGGTCTACCATCAACAGAATCCGCACAGGAGTAGGCCGATGTAACTACCACCTACACAAAATGGGGCTTACGCGAATCAGCAGCCTGCGATTTTGGTGCCCCGGAACAAACCATCTAACCTCACAAACGAGAGCCCAAATGAACGATTATCTGCTGTAACCTGGCTTTAAAACACTACTATTAATTTTAAAAAATATATGCAGGAATGACCGTACGAAGAAGAAGGAGATCGCGGACAACCGGACAGATGGACGTCGCGAAATTATAAGGGTTCCTAGTTTGACTTCGGAACCCTAAAAACCTTTGAAATAGTGAACTTTCTGTTCAAACGTGTTCCATAAAAGTTTCCCGCCGTTCATTCACAAGGATAACTTACTTAAAAGTGGATGTGGGAGCCACTAAAAGGTTCACAAAAGGTACCATGAAAGGTTTAGCGGAGTGTTTTGAATTGCTAATAGTTACCTCGAATAATAATAAAGGTTTTTGAATACAAATGCTAGCAAATGGTCGGGTTTTAGATGTTGTTAGCGTTTCGTACCCAAAGGGAGCCCAACGGGACCCTATAATATGCCTACGCTTAAAACCTAGTGCTTAGTTTGGGACTAGATCATTCAGCTTAGAATAACCCAAGTATTAAATCCATACCTGTTATTTTTAAATAAAATGTTATTGAAAAACATCTAAATAATTTTTTGCCTAACATGGAAACTCAAATGTAATAACTTTATCTTTACATACCATTATAATCTACAAAAAATAGTGATATTTTCTTGGTAAAAATACGAATTGGCTTTCAATCTATTTTGGGGTAGCATTATTATCATAAAGAATCTTTTACTGAAAGGGTTCAACAGCAGATATGATAAAAGCAGGTTCAGAAATAATGTTATTTTGGGTTTGTGTACACGATAATTTAAACTTTCGATGCTTTAAAAATATTTTAAAAGCATTCTCAGTAAAAAGGCAACTCATCAATCTCATTTTCTCATCAACGAACAATCTCACACAAATAAACATAGGTACCTACTCCGAAACTAAGCAGGCCTGTGCCTAATTTGGCTACTAGACAGCTACATGCGTAGGTATATTCATATGATCAAGCATCCTAAACGCAGAAATAAATCGTTTTCAACACACTTCATCAAACCTGCGCCTCTATTCCCGACGGTAAAAACGATATCGTAGTTGACCTGTTATGGTATTGTTATGACGTCAGACGCCATTACTGTCAAGAAAATAAGAGCTATCAAAACGGTGACAATACGATAACTGGCTAGAACACACATCGAACCGAAATAAAACACTATACAGGGTGTTAGGCAGAAGGTTGGACAAACTTCAAGGACTAACTCTGTAGGTCATACTCATCAACTTTTATTATGGGATTAACGTCCCTGTTGCTGTTCCATAATTGTCGGCTGGTCAGCTCTCAAAGTTTGTATGGAACAGCAGTTTTTTTTTTCACGGTTTGGATGTTGGTCCCATAATAAAAGTTGATGAGTATGACCTACAGAGTTAGTCCCTGAAGTTTGACCAACCTTCTGCCTTACACCCTATAGATAGAACTCGTTTATTCATTCCAACTCTTTGATACACAGACGTCTAAGCCGACACTGATAGCGAAAGTGAATTTTGTTTCAAATTATATAAGTTAACAAGGCGAAGGCAACAGCAAGATAATTTCAATTTCACACCAGTTTAACACGCAAATTATGAATTCGTCTACGCAGACACACTATTTGACAGTATTAATGAGTAAACAAGTAAATACAGAACAAGCAAATAATTGTACAAATTGACGATGCGTTCAGTTTGGTAGCTATGCCTACGAAACCAGCCAGCTAGCTAGTTTTATCCCCCACTAAAACACAATAATGCGAGCACTGCTGCTTGACAGGTTTCAGGGAAAGATGGTGGTAGCTATAGAATTCCAGATAAAACATGCACCTGGCCAATTCACTGGATTATGAAAATACTACTTCTTTTTAAATTCAAGCGCTAGGCTTTTGTCAGTGGAGCAATTTCCATGACTCTCTTTCTAGAGCCTTTTCTTCTAGGGCTAGACGTCTACTTTTTTTTTTATATGATCCATGAACATTCTCCTTGGTCTTCATTCTTAAGCTTCCCTTCAACTTTCCCTTTCACTATGGTCTTTATGTATTCGTCTTGTAAAAGGTGTCCTAGCATCTTCCTTCTTCTATCTCCAACAGTTTCCAATAAGCACCTCTTCTCTTTATGAAAATACTATAGATCAATAAATCTTATTCACCTTCAATGTTTGTATGGATATTTGTTTGCCTACCTTTCGCCTTATATGTAATATGATAAGCATTTTAGAATAAATAAACAAATGAGTATGAGTATGAGTAAGAGTTGAATTTTAATGTTCATGTCGACTTCACAGCTCTCTTTCGTCTTACCGTGCTATGAAAACTCTGAACCCTGGTAATAAGTCTGCAACATATATTCTAGACAATCTAGACTTAGACTTCGCAACAAATATTCTAGACAATCTAGACTTAGGTCTAGACTTAGACTTATAATAAGCATTTTAGAATAAATAAACAAATGAGTATGAGTATGAGTAAGAGTTGAATTTTAATGTTGATATCGACTCCACAACTATCTTTCGTCTTAACGTGCTATGAAAACTCCGAACCCTGCTAATAAGTCCGCAACATATATTCTAGACAATCTAGACTTAGACTTCACGAAATAATCCAGACATATCCTTGCTCATACTTTTTACGACAAGCAAATTTCACGACTCGAATTGAATATTTATGATTCCTCGCAAACACTGTTCAACTAGAACGCTTCATATATTTTTACGAATGCCGTATAATGGGAAGGAAAGACTGATGAAATGTTGTTTTACCTAGTCGCAGTGTTACAAATAAGACAAATTAATTTGTCATTCTATGGTTTCTTTACCCCAACCATCAATATTTAATTACTGCGTTTCGTTAACAAGTACATAAGTATTACATAAAATAAATAATAATACCAAATCACCTTAGTTTTTTTTAACTCTGATGGTAAGTGATCATTGCGACCCATAAACACATATTTGCATTATTTTATCTATTTACATTATAACACTAGTGCGTTAATGATCAACAAGGCCGCTCTTTTAGCTGATTGTGACAGCAATAATGTTATCATTATAACCCTCGGGCCGTAACCAGTAGAAAACAAACACGAGCCTTCCAAGACCACGTAATTTCGCTCTTCCTGTTTGCTTCGGTAAATTTATTGCCTTCCCAAATACAATCTGCTACAGGAAACTCCATATGCTTATAAATTGGTCCCGAGTTCCGTTTGTAGTTATTTATTTAGGGATAAAAGTTATGTAATAATACTAATGATCAGTGATCCATTAGTGATGCAAACTGAGCCCAAGTATATTCGACTTTGAATAACGTGGTGCAAGTATATCGCAGATATTTTTCTACGATAAGAAACTATATTTATTTATTATATCTTTATTGCACAAAAACATATGAGGATAAGCACAAAACATTACAGATGACGCAATCAAAAAATCAAGACGATGTCAGCTCTACCTACAAAGAAACACATGATTATTACAATGCAACAAGGTACATCTCTTTGTAGTCAACTGTACCAATCTGTTACTATCTTAATTAAGTAGAGCCACCATGCAGCGAGACCATACAAATTTGAACGTTAATAGCCACGTATTTTAAAGCTCCTGATGAAGTGATGACACAATTTGGTGAACATTAATCAGTTTCGTGCAGGAGATTGCCTGGTAATTGTCGGGAAATTACGTTAGAGCGAGACGTGCGAATGAGTCGGTATGGTCGTAGGGTTGCCACTTTATTTATTTATCTATTTATTTGATGTTTCAACAACAATTTCACGACCAAAAAAAACAATGATAACTTATTCTACCTTTACTCTCATCATGGAAAAAGCAATAAGTATGAAGCAGAGTGTTCATGCAAATTCACATGGTCTTCATTTGTTTTGTATGATCTGTATATACATATATAAAAGGCAAACCTGACTGACTTATATATCAACGCACAGCCGAAACTACTGTACCTAGAAACTTGAAATTTGGTACAGGGGTTCCTGTCATGATGTAAGTGAGCACTAAGAAAGGATTTTCCGAAAATCGACCCCCAACGGGAAGAAATGGGGGGAGTAGCGGGAAACTAATTCTACGTGTACGAAGTCGCGGGCGTCCTGTAGTCGTATATTATAAGGTTGTGCTGACCACAGAGCACGAACGCGTGAGCGCGAACTCGCCAACAAACTGTGTTGTCAGTTTGGCGGGTTAACTTGTAACGATTACTTGTTATTTACGCTTTGAAACAATAAAATAAATAAATAAATAAGACTATTCCTCAAAGATAATTTTTCCAGATACCCAAGATGAAATTTTTTTTTTTAAATATACTTAGTGGCAAACAAACAGTAATAAATAAAAACCGGTCAAGTACGAGGCGAACTCGCGCACAAAGGGTTCCGGACCATTATCGAGCAAACAACGGAAAAAAACACGTTTTTTTTATCGGAGCCACAGTTAAATATTTATTTTATTTTGTTTTTATTATTTGTTGTTATAGCAGCAACAGAAATACATCTTCTGTGAAAATTTCAATTGTCTAGCTATCACGGCTCATGAGATACAGCCTGGTGACAGACAGACAGACGGACAGCGGAGTCTTAGTAATATGGTCCCGTTTTTACCCTTTGGGTACGGAACCCTAAAAAGGAAACCAGTAATAATAACAACAAAAAAAACAATAAATAAATAGATAAATACACAAAAATTAATTAATTTATTTATTTTATTTAGTATGTACATATATGTATGTATGAAATTCCTCTATGCTAGTAATTTCACCATTCCCCGTATACAGAAATTCCGCACTCTAGTAAATTACTTACATTCTTGAATACAAGACGAAAGTGATAGCATGCGGCCGAAGTTGCAATGTATGTCTGAGCACGTTTACGACCCGAACTAATAAACAGTGAAGCTTTACCGGGCAAGTTGCGAGCGGTAATATCTTTACTGTCAACAGAAACTTTGGCTGTTGGTGACCTAGTTTTATTGTGAACAGCAGCTGCAACGTCTGTCATGAGTACCTACGCACGGAATAGAAAAAACAGTGGAAGCGGCATGAGCTTCGCTTAGTATCAGACCTGTTGTCGCCAATACTCAAACTATCATAAAAACAAAACGCGCCACCATGGAAAATGTTTTCGGTGCGGCTATCGTTTTTACATTCCAAAGTAGCACAATAAAGCATGCTTTTGGATTTATTTCCTATTTTAGAAATATCAAAATATCTAAATATCTAAATAAGCGATCGCGCCAAAAGTATGGTAGGTTAAGCGGAACTCCGCATAACTATGCCACACGTTGTTATTCAGTTGTCGCTTTTCCAAAAAGCTCCTGTGCTTTGGAATAAAAGGAGTTGGTTAAAGAGACGACTGCGTTTTACGAAATGCTCATTTCCTGCGCTCAGTTAAGTGTAACCTAAAAAAAAACCGGTCAAGTGCGAGTCGGACTCGCGCACCGAGGGTTCGGTATTTAAGATAATAATATGCTTGGTAACCGCAAAAAAAAACTCATTTTGTTATAAACTTTATTTTTTATTTTGACTACACTAAATTTTAAAACAGATTTTTAAAGTTTATTTTTTATGATGACTGAAGGTTCAAAAATCCTTTTAAAATAAAGAATAACTAGAATTACGAGTAGATATGTTGCTATTTTGTTTCATTTGCATACTTTCAATAAAATTTTATTTTTACAATCAAAACCTGGAGCGATCACTAGTATATGGGAAATCATTGATAATTTGGTCACGTGTGAGTTGGGCAAGCACTGATCTGACTGATCCCGACTCGGTTTTTTTTTCCAAGCCGCTTAGTATAGTAAATGTTTAGATTTTTTTGACGACCTTAACGCAATCGCAATCGTTTTCATTTTGACAGTCCAAAAGCGAAACAATTGTTCCAAAGTCGATTCCGATTGCGAGTGCGTTAGGCAATAGGCCAGCTGTCACCAACGATATTAGTTAGTAATCTAGCTTAGCTTCTGCACCAACTAAACTTGGATTTACAGAGTGACCAGACTCAGAGCAAGGGTCATCGGAACTAAGATTCAAGGAAAGTTCGACTTGGACCTAACACGATTCCTATTCAAAGAGGCGAGAACTTCCTGTTTCTATAGAGAACTTGGCCTGTTAACTATGCTTAATCAACTGGACTAGTTCGGGTTAGGTTGGGACTTGATTTGAGGTACAAGTTAAGTTTCAATGAAACAACAAACATTGATAAAATACATCATTAGCAATCTGCTGTGACTTTGCTTGGGTTGTGAAAAACCGTAAACGATTTTTTATCAACGTACAAACATATGTGAATTAATTATGGGGTGATTGTCAAAAAAAAATTACGTATTTGAGGCCTTAATTGAGACAACGTTAATTTGCTCCCATTGTGTGACGAATATTAACCATACTTACAATCAATCAATCATACGGTCGCAGTCTTATTTCTTAATACTGTGATATGGTTAAGAATTAGTTCTCTTATGGTGTCAGCATTGTATTCTGTTAGTATTTTTAATAAATATATAATTATGCTTAACTTTCGTCACACAAAGGAAAACATAATAAAGTTCTTAATTGTAGCCTACATACCTACACTGTTTTTGATAATCACTGATGACGAAGCCTGTTGCTGATAATATTGTATATTAATGTACTATTTGCTTATGTGTTGTGCTGAAATAAATGATTTATTGATCACTCATGTAGTTTCCTGTAGTTAGAGGAGTTTTAAAATGGTAAAAAATTAGATTTAGACATTAACCCTTAATAAGGCCCCGTTAAAGTAAAAATACTAAACCAAAATTAAATACAGTCATGGAATCGCAAGTCTCTGAAGAGTAATAATAGATGTTATTTCAGCTGGCATGCACCAATAATCGACACTTAACTCTTAATTCAAAGATCATACGGTCATAAATTGAGTAGGTATTACAAATCAAATGAATAACCCTTATCTTCTGTAAAATATCAGTGTCGATCATTGGTCCTTGTCTAATACTGGTTCCATTACGGTAGGTGAATTCGTATGAGATTTACATATGAAATTTTATTTTTCCTCACCAAACAGAACAACTCCTTCTTCAACAACTTTTCTCTACGAGAATATTCGCCAAACTATATTCTGCACCCCAATTTTTACCGCACTACTGTATTTTATCTTTTGTATATCTCAATATCGACAACTTTCGTCAAAACTACTTACGTCTCACTTGCGCAAAGGAAATTCCCATAACAAGTCTCTCGAACGCGACGCGTGTCACGTAGCGATTTAGCATTCCCGCCACATGCTGTCGAAGGAGATGCATATGATTCGTAGATTTTGGAATCAACCCCTTCGACAAAGATTAAAGTACAAACAGATGCACTCATATTGTATATAGCTATTAGGTTTATAATAAGTATCTTTTACTTCTCTTCTTTGTATGGTTGTTCGGAAGAGATGGATTTTTAGCGGTAAGACCGCCAGTTAACACACTTTGTATATTTTTATGTATTTTCTTTCCATGTTGTTATTGTATGTTGTGTTCAATAAACAATATTTGTATTGTATTGTATTGTAATCCAATACACCATAAAATTGCCCAAATTAACTTAATGAGTAAATAAAGGTCACAAAATAAGTTATTTAAAACATAATTCTAATATGACTTTACGATATTAAAACACTACCAAAAAACTAACCTATACAACATAAACAGTTATACACTTATGTGATCGCCATTCTCGTAAAGAAAATCTTACCTTACAAAATTTACACATGAATCGTGTTTATATAGGTAGCTATCTCCATTCCAAATTTCATCGAAATCGATTAAGCGATTTAGCCATAAAAGCGTTACAACAGACGAGATTAACTTTCTCATTTATAATTTAGTGTGGATTTTTGAGCGATATAAATTAAATAGAGGCGATGATTCGAGATATAACTTAATTTATTATTATACTAGCGACCCGCCCTCGCTTCGCTTCGGTTTATTTGAGTTTTCTGTAACACCCGTACAATAAACCAGCATTTATTATAGATAAAAACCTTCCTCTTGAATCACTCTATCTATTAAAAAAAACCGCATCAAAATCTGTTGCGTAGTTTTTAAGATATAAGCATACATAGGGACAGACAGACAGACAGCGGGAAGCGACTTTGTTTTATACTATGTATTGATGATGACAGATACAGTTAACCGTGCGGAGCGGAGGCCATAATGCAAGAGAGCTATAGATTCAAAAGCATTCTTTATGACAGATGACAGATGACAGATGTCAAAAACATTAATTTAAGTTTTTTTTTTCGTTTAAAGCTATATCCCTAGCAGATAGATTGGCTAGACAGATGCAGGCTTCATTGTTTACGCGTTTTGATAACCAGTTTATTTACAATTTTAGTAAGATTACTGCAAAACATGTTGTAATAAACGTCTACGACGATAGCACTTAACCCATTTTTTCTTCCCATATTTAATCTTTGCCAAAGTTCAGCTGTATACAGGATACAAATGGCGTCCCTCGGAACATATGGGCCGATTTATTGCGCGGAAATATGATTTCGGGCACGTATTTTGAAGAGGGTGAAGAAACCTCTGGTGTAATTACTAAACGCCATTTTGTGGTTTAAAAACGTCGAAATTTAAAGTGGACAACTTATTAGAGTGGTTTGGTTTTTATGTGCTGTCGTTTTTAAAGATACTACAGTTTTTTGGGGTTCCGTACCCAAGGGGTAAAAACGGGACCCTATTACTAGGACTTCGTTGTCCGCCTGTCTGTATGTCACCAGGCTGTATCTCATGAACCGTGATAGCTAAACAGTTGAAATTTTCACAAAAGATGTATTTCTTATGCCGCTATAACAACAAATACTAAAAACAGAACAAAATAAATATTTAAGTGGGGTTCCCGTACAACAAACGTGATTATGTTGCCGTATTTTGGTAATGTTGTATAGATAATGGTACGGAAGAACCCTTTGTGCGCGAGTCCGACTCGCACTTGGCCGGTTTTTTTTAATGGTATATGGAAGGCAAACGAGCACACAGGCCACCTGTTGGTAAGTGGGATCGGAGTCCCATAGACATTTGCAATCTCAAGATAACAATCTTAAGACCGCAACCTTAAGACTGCAATCTTGAGACCGTCAATGTGTTGCCAAATCTAAAAAGTAATGTTCATATTTTTATGTTCCGGTGTGGAAATAAGACAACCAGTGAAATGACAAGCATACACTCTCTAACATAGTCCTTGAGTTTGGCAACGCAACTTCAGTCTTAGGATTGCAGTCTTTAGATTGCTGTCTGAATATTACAAAAGTCAATGAGTTACTTCTGACTTACGTTTGTAATCCCCTCTCTCCTTAATTTTCAAGTGAAACCATTTGGTCGTTTTTTCTCAGCTTTTTCTTCGGATCAATAGTATAGTAGGGTCTTCCACATTATTTGAATTCAGAGAGCGATCGCGAAAGGAAGTGTGACATAGAAATCCAATTTAGGCAAGGCAGCCCTTATTAAAGTCGGTCGGGGCCCGTTCACTGTAGCCGACGATTTTTCAATTACTCTCAAGTATGTTTCACAGCCCTAAATGTTTGGTCGGCTAAATGAAATTGAAAAGGTCGTGTGATATTTTCTGCCGAGGAATTTTAGGAAAAACGAGTGAAAATCGGCCGCCATATTTGAATTCTGTGAGGAGATGAGTTTTTTTTTGTTGTTAGCTTCTGGCCGCAACTTGATCTGCGAAGAATTATTTCACTATAGTTATTTCACCATCCTTCGGGAACAGGTATCCTGTGTATAATTATAGGCGTTTCAGTACCACACACATACAGAATTCCGTTTCGGAATTCCGAAGGCAGCTAAGTGCGGCCACATACATTCGGAATTCCGAAACGGAAAAATTCGAACGGACTTGTGTGGTAGGGCCACAGATTTTGTATGAATTAGCTGCGTTCGGAATTCCGAATGTATGTGGCCGCCCTAAAGGAGTAACAGACATACAAGTCACACACATACACTTTTTCATTTACAACGAGTTGGTGAGAAAAGATTTTCGACTGTTAATTAATAATAATAACTATTAGTAGATTGTAAGTCCCGCCGTGTGGTTGCCGGTTTAGAATAGTGCCACTCCATGTCTTCCCGTGGAATTCGTAAGAGGTGACTAAGGGAATAAAGGCTTGTAGTATTGTTAGGCGATTGGCTTGCAACCTGTCACTAATATGCACATGGTAAACATCTTAGCCTGTCTGTGCAAAATGTGGTTACAGAATTAACAACAAGTTTTTAGAGTTTTTGGTAATCCTGTAGCTCTGCCTACCCCACTCTGGGAATAAAGGCGTGAGTGTATGTATGTTAGTCCCGATGATACGCCGAGAGGTAAGTACTTACTCAAAGAAACTCTTAGACGACTTATACACAATGTTTTTGCGATTTCCACACGGGTGAAGTCACGGGCACAGCTAGTTTACAATAGTAGTGTGATGTCAACAAAAAAACAACCTTTTTCTGTCCACCGCAGCCTTTAACAAAGATCTCATCTACCATACAATACATTACATACAATACAGCTCTGATATTGATAGCAGCTGGGTTGCTATTGCTAATCTAATTCAAATTTAACAGAGTCGAAGGAGATCCGCTTTTGCGGAGCTCCTATTTCTAAACATTTTGGCCCTTTGGGCAAGCTGAAGCAACACCTAAACCTACTTCTTATTTATGATATTAATTTTGGTCAGTTGTGCCTCGCAGTTGTGCCGTGGGGTAGTCGTTATAGCAATATTGTGAAACAAAATGCCATAGCAATCCACGTCGTCCAGCTGTTATACATAATTCTCTCTCTATTGACCTCGGTGAATCATATTACTTTTGACATATTGTTTTTTATGAGGCTACCATTACTTTCAAGTAAATAAGAGCTATCAAAACGTTGACAATTCTATTAAATGCCAAAGGCAATATAGTTAGGTCGAGAAGAATAGAGCCCTAACTAACAGTTTAAAACAGCTGACTTGGAAATCCATCTGCGATATACACATTATAAAGAAATATCAAACCTCTATCTATATATATAAAAGGCAAACCTGACTGACTTATATATCAACGCACTACTATACCTAGAAACTTGAAATTTGGTACAGGGGTTCCTTTCATGATGTAAGTGAGCACTAAGAAAGGATTTTTCGAAAATCGACCCCCAACGGACAGAAATGGGGGGAGTAGCGGGAAACTAATTCTACGCGTATGAAGTAGCGGGCGTCCTCTGGTACATATATATATATATATATATAGTCCGCCTGCATCAAAGCGGGTGTACCGCCCTACTATAGAAACCGCAACGTTAGTGGGATGTCAAATGGACGTCAAAGACACTTCCTTTAGTGAGCCGGTTCAATACGGGTAAGCTTATCCATATCTGGTACAAATGTGTGTTGGAAAAGAATGCATCTGTTTCAAAAGGTACATACTTACATATAAATGTACTTAAATGTATTGTACTATCAAGGAATATGAATGTTAGCAGATTGACATAACGCCTAAATAGGTATATGTACTGTTTGGCCTAAAATCGATTGCTCTAAACTCTAGCTATAGCTAAAGCTATCATATTTTTAGAATAATGTGATTGTGATTAGTAAAATTGGACTATTGTTGTAGGCCCAAGTCAATGCCTAACAAAGCTTCTACTTATTTAGGTTTATTGTACATGTAAAGTTAGGTCATAAGAATTAGTCTGTTTAATTTTGAAAACAATAAAGTGATAGTTAATAATTAAGGCTCGTGATGAACGGGGTTCCGTAGTTTGTGACAGTGCAGGGCCGGTATTCTAGGCCGAAGAGCATATCGTACTTGACCTGTTACGGTAGTTTTTTGACGTCAGCCGCCATTTCTGTCAAGGAAATAAGAGCTATAAAAACGTTGACAATACGATAACAAATCAAAGACGATGCGTGATGGTGATGCGTGCGTGCGTGCGTGCGTGCGTGCGTGCGTGCGTGCGTGCGTGCGTGCGTACCTACGTACGTGCGTGCGTGCGTGCGTGCGTGCGTGTGTGTGTTATAACGGTTGTAGGTTAGCTAGGTTTCATTAAAATCTGTTGGGCTATTTAAGATATAACAGCTCTGAAAGAATGAAGATGACTTCATCATAATTATTTAAATGTCTTTCACTTTGTTATGGCGTAATATCTGAATAAAGTATTTTATCTATCTATCTAACTTCAAATCATCAAGCAACACGTGTTTATTAAAACATTTAACAGTCTTAAGGGGCACGTAATAATTTATTAGGTGCCAACTACTCCTCCACGTAAACGAAAGTAATTCTTAGCACCTAATGCATCTACGCTGGTCTCCATTCCTCCCACCCATTACACTGCGCTATCAAGAAGCATCTAATGCACTTCCTATGTCCCTGTCTTCACTTTAATGGTGCCTTGAACTTCGTTCGGATAAATTACTGTACAAATATATCTGTTTTCCCTCAAGTCGCTAATGGAAAACCTAGTTTACACCTTACACATACCCTTTAGCTATATCTAGCAATCATCTTTACTAGGTACGAAAACTTTGAAGAGTAGGTATTAGCGGATCTATATTGTTTATCACAGGTTTGTATTTTTATAAACTTTTTGAACAATGTAAACAACATTTTACATATACTTAAGCTGGGCATTCGCGGACGCGTCAGTTTCGATATTCATGGATCGATTCTGGCGAGGCGCTGCTCTATTCGCCTTGTTGGAGCGGTCGTGAATGCCCAGCTTTAGTATTTAATTATATCAAAAAGAAGTTTCTGTTTTTATGAATTTACCATTTTAGCATATTTTTACTCATAGTATCTCCCGTGAACCTAAGATGAATCTAGCGGCTTATCATTTATTCATCTCTAAAAGGGAGGAAAAAACCGTACATACACTACCCACATTCATTAATACATTAAAATTTTAGATTTCAGGTAAAAAATCGTCCCTACAAATTCTAAAGTTGTCTATTTCCAAAACAATAATCAAAAGGATCCTCAGTGGAGCCGCAGCCTAAGGCACTGGTCCCACCGCCGGCGAGTGAGATATGAACTATCGACTTTTTTCTAGCCCAAGAAACGAACAAAAGATAATCGCTTCCGTGTAAATAAAAGAGAGAGAAATATATTTATAGTTCATCGCTCGCTGTTCACACTGCCGGCGAGGACACTCTCCCAACGCCCGGCGAGTAAGCTATAATTCCATAGAATTTTTACTAGCCTCCCGCCGGTTGTCAACTGTTTCTAGTACAGAATTTTACTAGTTGCTCGCCGAGCTCGCCGATATCTGGCGGTGGGACCGCTGTTTACTAGTTGACCGTAGCGATAAAAGCTATCGACTATAAAACTAGCTCAGCTAAGTCGTCCGCGAACACTCGCTTTATAGCAGAGCGTCAAAACTATCAAAACTTTACTCGCTTCTCGCCGCTCGCCCACTCTTTAACCGACTTCAAAAAAAAGGAGGAGGTTCTCAATTCGTCGGAATATTTTTTTTTTTTTTTATGTATGTTCCCCGATTACTCGAAGACTACTGGACCGATTTGAAATTTTTTTTCGGTGTTCGAATGGGTATACTTTCTAATTGGTCCCATTGTCAGCACGTCACGATCTGATGATGGGATCTTGGAGAAATCAAGGGAACTCCTCGAATATTGTAGGCACGCTTATAGCGATTTTAGTATTTTTAGTAACAAGGGTAGTTTGTAGTTTATAGTTCTACTAGCTTATAGTCTGTAGCCGGCGGTGAGACCAGTGCGTAATCGTTAGTAATAAAATTAGCAGCTACAAATCTCTTTCGTCGACCTTTTAAGATTAGTACGTCCTTAACAATTAACCTTGGCGTACCTGGAGCTATCGTCAGCACCGCCTTGGGACCCAAGCTGTATTTAATCAAGACCTTCACAAACCGAAACAACCCAACAACCAACTTAAGATAAACCAAACCAAAACTTAACACCTGGAATCTAAGTCACATCTTGTCTATGCAAGAGCGCGGAGTTGCGTTTCTTTTTCAAAAATTTCACCGTTGTAGTGATTGTATTTACCTGATAGGAAGCCTTGTGTTGACAGGACTAGAAGTGTATTTGGTTTGCAAGTGGTTGGTAAATAAAGAATGTTGCCACATCTAGCTTTGAATATGTAACACACGTACCGAGGTAAGTCGATACTTTGGTACAGGGTGAATACTGCCAAGTTGAGAAGGATTTGTAAGGATATTGTAAAAGGTGGCAAATGACAAGCTAGCATATATTTTTGTTTGTTTTACCACACCAAGATTTAGTCTTTATGTAATGTAGAGGTACAGATGAATAAACACGGACTAAATTTTGAATATTTTTGTGTGATTAAATCAAATCAAATCAAATAATTTATTTCAGAATTACATTCCATATTTGTTATTAACAAAATACTTAAAAACTATGTTAGAGAAATTCTTATTTTAAAATACATATTTAATTAAAACCGCTCACTGTGGTGTGGAGCTGTATCCACCGCCGCAGTATCGGGGAGTGCCACCTCTCGGCCAGCGTTCAAAGGATGGTGTTCGTGGAGCCGCGCACACGGCTCATCATCGAGGCAGCCCGCTTCCTGATTACGGCGTGAAAGCCGTCAATTTGCCGCTCCGCAAACATCGCGGAGGCGCTGCAGTGTCGCGGCAACCCGAACAACACCCTACACGCATCATTATACTGTATCAATATAATCAAATGGTGACCCCTTCCTACAGAGCTGATATTATCACTTAACAGCCTAATTGATTTTCATAAGACCTAGCTAAAAACCACCGCTAGAATAACTGCTTTGAAATAAAAACCGCATCCAAATCGATTCACCCATTTAAAAGCTACGGTGAGCTAGACAGACACATATACACACACATAGCGGTCAAAGTTATAACTTTTTGCGAAGGGGGTTAAAAATTGATCAATACATAAAATACTACAATTAATTTTGAAACGTTTTTGTAAATCGTCATTGTACATCAGAATCATAAACCGTTAACTTTTCGTTCTTTAGCTATTATGAGTATTTGGTTCAATTTTGTGCAAGTTTTCACCGTCTAGCTTCTCTCAGCTAAAAGAGAACACACGTCCGAAGTTTTACTTGTAAATTCTTTTTTAAATACTTACAACGTTCTGCAGCTGATGGATTGTTCCCTCTCTAATGAGTTAGCGCAACTTTTTAAAACTTCCTCTTTGCTATAAAGATATTCTTTATCGTTGAGTTCAGAGGATTCTGCCTCGAATTCTTCATCGAATCGTTAAATCAGCTAGATACTAAGTCAAGTTATATTTTTAATAAGAGGAAATAAACTGACATTTGTTTGGTTTGTATGGTGTGACTGTATCTTATTTTACCTGTATCTTAATGTTCTTCATTAAAGTATCGTTCACCGATACTTTAATGTAACACATTAAGATGCAACCACATCGATAACTGATACTTTAATGACATGCAATACTATAATGTTAACATTAAAATACAACCACAGATACAGGTTTCCTAATGTAGCCATTTTTATCGTTTCTGAACATAAATTGTAGGGAAGTTATGATATGGATGTAGATAAAAGGTTTTGGCGTATTGTTAGAACATCGGTTCGGTTCGGTCTGTTTAGCGGTTTAGTTTAGTAGGTTTAGCCGTGTGCTTATTTTGGGACTAGAACAATTTATTTGTGTGTAATTGACGATTGTCCACTGATATTTATTAATTTATTGATGGATATGGACGTATTGAAACAGTGTTATTATAGTCAAGTATTGTTTACATTTTCTGTAAACTTGCAATGAAAAAAATATCCGTCATATTGAACCTGAGATCAAGACGGGTTCAGCAGAAAATAGCGTTCTATGAAACGGAAATTCTGCGAAGAGATACATTCTATGAAAATTAGTGTCTTCAAAAATAAAGGTAAACCGTTGTATGTATGTAAACATTTCATTTTACAAAACACAGAACACAATATTTACAGAATAGGGAAGTACAAAGGCGAACTTATCCCCTTAAGGGATCTCTTCCAGCTACCCTTTGGATGATTGAAGAAAATAAGAAAAGCAAATGTAAGTATCATAAGTAAGGTTCCCTAGGTTACCAAAAAAAAAGTGCGTAGTGTCTCTTTCTGTTTTGATTGACAAGTAGAGAGTAAAAAACGTTACACTCCTTTCTTACACAGTCGTTTAAAAATAGCGATAGTGTTTTTATAGGGTGCTCCTTGAATCACCGACACTCATTTCACGAATGCGTTGTTTCATCGAATTTTCATTTCATCGACAGCAAATTTCTGCTGAAACCTTATTGTTTTTGGGTTATCTTAAGCATGGTTTACGTAAGTTAGGTTAGGTTAGACCTGTGACCACCAAAAAATCATAACTCCTGCACGTGGAAATGCCTGTTCGATGAAATGAAAAGGCGATGATGCGAAAATTCGGTGAAATGAGTGTCGGCGATTCAAAGGTAAACCGTTTTTATATTTGTGTGTCTTTAAAATTATTCTTTTAATTTTAGATTTATTTTCTTACAATCGAAGTGAAAAGTAACTAGTGTATTGTTCAATTCTAGACTAAAATGCAAAATAACACTTGAACTAAAACATCTCGTCTTATAATGGCCTATTTTAATCCCTTGATAAACAATATGAATGGATAAAGACACGGTTTGTTAAAGAATAATCCCACGCAACAGAATTTTCGGCCAATAAAATAAAGTTGTTTTAACACGTTTTTGCGGCCAGCGGTTTTCGTAAAGTTATCAATTTTGCAAACTCTCGAGTTTGTTGGGGTATTTGTTTTTTGTTCACAAGGAAGTTTTTCAACGAAGGTTTTTAAGGTATTTTAAAGAATTCAGTTAAATTGTTGCAAAGTTAAAATTTAGGTGGTCTGATTTTGTCCCATGTAATATTTTTTTAATTTTACCTACACATAGATCTTTCAAGTGAATAAGAGTTATATCCTCACCAATATGATTAAAACACTTGAGCAGGATGGGGTAAAGCAAAGAAGAATAAAGGCCCTAATACATAACCTAGGGAACTCCATTCACTAGCTGGAAACTTTAAATCGCGGGTAAACAGCAAGTTGCGACAGGCTCCATGTTACGCGGGCATTTTATCGAATCCTGTCAGAAGTTGGGGAGGAAGAGATGTACAAGGAATTACAAGAAGAGACACAAGCAGTTTAAAAAAATGAAGGTCCTAAAAGATCAGCAGTATCAAAATTTTAAAGTTTGCAAGAAGAGCAGACCAAGAAGATGGCAGGATGAACTAAACCAGTTCTGTAAAGACTAGGATCTGGAGTCACTGGATAGGGAATTATCGAGAGGTCTGAGGAAGGCTTTTGCCCAGCATGGGATAGAAACAGCTAGATAAATAAGTAAGGCAGTTTATTCTTCTGCGGGCCTAGTATGGCTGCGTCTATATCGCGCGTCAAATGTGGATAAAGCATCCGTCACTGTCGTACTTATTAACGTGTCAAAAGGTGACGGATGCCTTATCCATACTTTGTCACGCGATAAACGCAGCCATATTAGGGCTCATGGTCCTGTCCCTACATGTTTGGCGTAAATAGATGTCAGAAATATCAGCTTATAACCGAACAGAGAGCGTTTGCCCAAGAAGAGAAATTTTAAACAAGGAAGTAGAAGATGAGGTACAGTTGTATTATCTCACGAAGTTTGTTTACCATACTTGTAGTTGTAAACGTATAGACACCGACACTACGGCGTCGCTTAGCGACAGCAAATACGCACTCAAAGACAAAATACACGTCCATCTACACACACAAGTATGACGAACCAGCTTTCGTGAGATAAAACAACTGTCATCATCATCATCATCAGCCCACTTCCGTCCACTGCTGGACATAGGCCTCTCCCATAGCAGGCCACTGAGCTCGGTCCTGAGTTTTTGTTTCCAACCGCTGCTGCCAGCCAATTTTTGTGTGTCATCGCTCCACCTAGCTGGAGGGCGACCCACACTACGTTTGCCAAGCCATGGTCTCCACTCCAGAACCCGTCTGCCCCAACGAAAACAACAATAGCGGCTAGTTTTTTAGTCAAAGATGCATCTTGACCATCAACAACAGACTGCACGCTGCAATGAACGACTTCTACGCGGAGTTGGTAAATAGTTTATAGAACCACATCCAGCTAAACTTTATGGCTTGAACCCTCCCCGTGCAATAGTAATGAGTGTGGAAAGTTGTAGATTGCGACAGAGAAACCTCGTTTGTAACGCGCCCCGATTCTGCAACTCGGGGGCAGATTTAATTTTTCTTTGATTTGAAGCCTTTGTGAATTTCGAGCGAACTCTACTATATTTTCAGCTTCTTCGGGATAGCGTCAAGAACAAAGAGTTTAATAGATCATCGCTTTAGAGTTTTTATTCCCCTAATATCATGTCAATTCCTTATAGCTCCTTTACAATATCGGCGATTACAGACGATGACGGGCGAGTATGACAGTGTAGTCGGCAGACTCGGCTGTATTCGCCGATCATCGTTTATGATCGCTAATGTCGCCTGCTAACCGTGATTTGTCGGTTTTTTGGGCACCCATCAAAGGGAATCTTGTACGCTTGCTGTTCGACAAAATACTACGGGCGATAGTGTGGATGCTCGCACGATGATCGTGCCGATTATAGACAACCAGAGGCCCGTTTCACGAAGCTACAAGTTACAAATTACAAGCGGAACTCTCTGTCTAGCAAAAATAGTTAGAAAGAGACTTCATGTTGTAACTTGTAGCTTCGTGAAACGGGCCCCAGACCATCAACGATCATTGCCGATAGTGTAGTAGAGCTATTAAATGGCCTAACAGATTTTCAAAAAACCTATTGAACAAACTTTCTTCAGAAAAAACCGCGTCTCAATAGTTTGGGAGCTAAGATACCATAGACATACATACATACACAGATACACGTTAGACTTTAAACCCCCTTCTTTTGCGTCATTGGTTTATTTTAAAAAATCCCGACGAATTGAGGACCTCCTCCTTTTTTTGAAGTTGGTTAAAAGCGCTTGATGTAAAATCATTGGATGTGACCCCAGCATTACAAAGAATAGTAAATAGACTCAAGAAAAAACTTTACAAACAAATCAAAATCAAAGACAATAATCTTCTGTCAAGGTTAGTTTAAGATGTCAACGTCAAGTATTTTTTATGTTTATTATAATTGTTTATAATTATGTTTGATAAAAGCCACATATTTTTTTCTCTATAATTATGTGTTTTAAAAAGCACACACAGCTGGTGGGGAGATGCTACTTCTTCTAGTTATTCTGTCCCTTGCTGTATTTGCGAAATCTGCTTGTAAGTAACCAAGTGGTAACGTATTATAAAAACATGGAAAGCAGACAGATTATTCAAAATAAACTACTAGATAAACTGCTCGCGTATACCCTTTGAGATAGCAATACATTATCCTCATATGGCAGTAGGAAGTATCTCAAATTTAATAGCCACAGCAGATTCAATCCTCTCCCGTTACCTTGGAATTTTCATAGCACTGTAAGACGAAAAGGAGCTGTGGAGTGGACATGAACATTAAAATTCAACTCTTACTCATACTCATACTCATTCTTTTATTTAATTGCAATATTAAATTTCATTTTAAATATGGCGAATGACTTTCACTTTTAATGTTCATAACATTGTGAGATTAATATTAAATAATATGTACAGTCAACCAATTTGATTCCTAGGCCACTATTGACTTTGTCAATGTGACGTTGTAAACCAAATCATAAGAAGTCTATAACGTTTGGTTGTCAACTTCACTTTAACATGGTCCAAAGTGGCCTAGAAATCAAATTGGTAGACTGTACATGAAAATCATATTATTTAAGATTGTAATCTTTCATTACTTAGCTTAGCATGCTGCTTTATCCAGGGGCTCTGGGCGAATATTTAAATATTTTGGAATTAAATAAACAAATGAGTATGAGTCAAGGTTCAATTATAATGTTGATGTCGACTCCGCAGCTCTCGTTCGTCTAACCGTGCTATAAAAACTCCGAACCCTGGTAGTGACTGTCATTACTACTGTCATTGCTAAACGCATCAAACGTATTTAAAGCCGCGTATCGACTGCGCGCGGCTGCCGCGCGAGCCATGTTCGACCGCGGCAAACCTGCGTTTTGGTGCGCAAACCAATTTTAAGCGCACATTTTCATACAACGCGGCAGCCGCGCGCGGCAGGCGATCTGCGCGTCTCTAAGTAAAAGGTCCGTCCCAATTGCGCGCGCACAACACACTGACGCTCCTTTGCCGCGCCACCAAAAACCGACACGAACTGAGGGCCCTGCCAAGATGCATTGCGCTAACTAGCGTTTCTATTCGATTCGTTTTTAAACCAATCGCGTCACTGGTAGATGTCGTGATACGAAAAGTCACGTGATCTATCAGTCACGCGATTGGTTTAAAAATGAAACGTAAAGAAACGTTAGTTAGCGCAATGCATCTAGGCAGGGCCCTCTGGTTCGCCGCGCGGCACGTTCGAGCGCGCCAATGTTCGAGCTGCCGCGCGCGGCGGAGCCGTCCCCATATTGCGCGGCCGCCGCGCGAGCCAATGTTCGATGGTTTGCCGCGCGCAGTCGATACGCGGCTTCAAACTTATAAAATTTTCAGATCACTATGATTACGAAGAGAACACACAAAAATCATTCACACAGAGATACAATGACGAAGACGAAGAGGACAGAATCGCGTTGCCAGCTGGATTGATTATGGATACAACGATCTCTTCGTCGATTACAACAGAGTCGACAATCGGGACAGTTGAATCGTGCGATAAATTTAACGATTACGCTATCAACTGTACTATAAAAGCAGCAGTTGTATATAATTCTAGTAGGAAGAGTCCTCCCAAGCCTAGGAAGCTTTTCGACTGGTGCAAGTTGGTTTGAACCTTTACTCCCTTCTTTTTAGTGTTCTATACCCTACAGTCACCAAAGTCAACACAAATACAAAGTACATTAAAACATTTAAAATCAATTTTAATAATATTCATGTTCCATTATACTCATTTACCGAATAGACTGGGTTATCCAAAAAAAGATTGCTAAGCGGGCGCCTAATTATTTAGTTTGGCGGGTAGACGCTCGTAGTACGTGAGACGTACTTTACCACTAATGTGACTTATGTCACCAAGACCCTACTCAAGATCCATAAAACCAACTGACCGGATTTTTTTCGTTGTAATATAGTTTAGTACTTATTTCGTAACAGACGTTTCTGTTAAATTAATAATCCATTGACATAAGAATCATCAAAATCGGTCCACGCGTTTAGTTTCTAGAGCGAAGAAATATACATACAAACATAATAAATAGGTGATAGTATATATATTATCCCCCTTACTAATAAACGTTGAGTAACGGTGGTATAGCTATACAATGTTTTGTCCTTATCTGTCAAATCCAAATGACACAATGACAGATAAGGACAAAACATTGTATAGCTATACCATCGTTACTCAACGTTTATTAGTAAGGGGGTTAATGTGTACATCATGTAAGTACCTTCTGTAAGTACTTTTTGCGTGAATTTATTTTGTAATCAATGTTCTTTGCTTTGTTTTCTGTCACTTTTTTTAGTTTATGTATGATTATTTGGTTTACTGGTAGTGAATGCCATTAGGCATTAAGACCGCCATCTGTACTTCTTTTATGCAATAAAGGTTAAATCACTACATAGTATAAAACAAAGTCGCTTCCCGCTGTCTGTCTGTCCCTATGAATGCTTAGATCTTTAAAACTACGCAACGGATTTTGATGCTGTTTTAATAGATATAATGATTCAAGAGGAAGGATTTTATGTATAAAACATTTAGTATTATGTACGGATATTACAGGAAACTCACACAAACCGAAGCGAAGCGAGGGCGGATCACTAGAAAATAAATAAACACATTAACTCTTCCTTCGGCAGTCGTTTAATAATACCGTCCGACAAAAGTTTGTCTGTAACTTATTAATGCTTAAACTTATTTTTTAGTTCCATCAGAACGCTTACAAACTGCGCTTTGGACTGGAACACAGACTGCAAAGAACGCTCCGAGGACTTTTTTAACGAAGAAAGCATTAAAGGGCATATACACGTCCTCGAGCATATCTGTGACGACACATGGTTCCTATTACGTAAGTTGAATGGGTCATCTGATTTTATGACAGAGTCGGTAGAATCTGCGAGCTGTTTTAGAGGATTCCGTAATGCATAACGCCCACACCAATGCTTAAAAAACGGTGACGGTACGGAATTGCAGTGACGCATCGTATGCGTACCGTTTTTGACGCCCGCTCCCTACACCGCTGCTTAAAAAACGGTGTCGTTGCGTAAACAAAAGACGGGGTCATAGTAACAACATGGCGTCGTTTTTGACGCACCGTTAAGCAGCGGTGTGGAGGGAATATCTGCCAAAAACATGTGTATCGTTAACATTAAGTTGTATTTCTTTTTGTCGCCACGCAATGTATCAGAAATAGCCCAATTTAAAGGCAATCTGGGTAGAACTCCTCGCCACATCCGTCTAATATTTTTTTATAACAAACATTTTAACGACAGTTAATATGCATCCTAATTAACGTAAAAACGTGTGTATCGTTAACATAAGTTGTATTTCTTTTTTTCATACAAATTAATTCGCCACGCAATGTATCAGAAATAGTCTGGATAACTGAGACTTAAATATTCGATTTGCGATTGCGACTGCTGCTCGATGGGACCTTTAAAAAATATTTGCTCTCTATGTATTAGAGTTATTAACGAAATTCCACATTTACATGACTTGTAGAGACATAACCTACGTCTAGTTTAAACGTTTGCTCGTCTTCCGTTTACACACTGTATGTATACGTAGACCTTATTAGTGACATAGAGACGTGTAGATATTTTTGGCGTTTTGGGATCGTGTTCATATTAAATATATGACATTGACTGTAAATTTTTGATGGCATTGCTTGTGTACCATTTTACGTTAACATTTTATTTTACACTAAATTGAAAACCGTTTTGGAATAAGAACCAAATACAATTTATCTCTTTTGCCGCTACTAATCGACTGAAATGCTGACGTGGAATTTTTAGTGTTAAGTGTGTTAAATGTGTAGTGTTGACAGTGTTTTTACTAACCCCCTTACTAATAAACGTTGAGTAGCCGTGGTATTGTTAAATCATACTTTGTCCTTATCTGTCATTGTGACATTTGAATTTGACAGATAAGGACAAAGCATGGGTTTAGGTTACTCAACGTTTATTAGTAATGGGGTAAAAGACGTAATTTTTCCCATATACCTTTTAAAACAAGCCTCTGCTTTGATATTCTAACACCAATATTCACAAACAATACTTAAGGGATCCTTCACGGAGTAAACGCATTGCGGTCAATACAGCTTTGTGATTGGTCCTTTTTGACCGACCTTTTGTTTATGAGACGATTGGAACCACCCTGTCCGTTCGTGAGCACTGTGAGACCTCATAGTGACGTTTGTGAATACGGGTATAAGCTTAGTTATACATATATGAATGGATAATATTCGGCTAGAAGTCACTTAAAAAATAGTCAAAAGCCTTAGAAAAAATGTACTGTTTTTTTTGTGCCGACTTATTCAATAGGTTTTTTTTTTTCTAAAATTCGAATAGTGTTTTTAGTGCATGGAACCCTAAAAGGGGTCCGTTTACCATGACAGATACCCCGGTGTCTACTTTATTTTATGTAGTGTGTGATCCCTGGACAACCTTAAAAAAAGTGCGTGCGGACTACTTTCTTCGGACCTTCCTAAAGAACGTTTCTTAGACGGCCCTTTTTAGGGTTCCGTACCCAAAGTGTAAAAACGGGACCCTATTACTAAGACTCGACTGTCCGTCTGTCTGTCACCAGGGTATATCACGAACGATAGCTAGACGGTTGAAATTTTCACAGATTTGTATTTCTGTTGCCGCTATAACAACAAATGCTAAAAACAGAATAAAATTAATATTTAAGGGGAGACCCATACAACACACGTGATTTTTTGGCGTTTTTTGCTCGATATTAATAACGGCAACAAAAAAAAAGTTTTTAAATTAAAATAAAATAATTATTTAACAGGGGCTTAAATACAACAAACGTGATTTTTTAAAGATAATGGTACGAAACCCTTCATTTGCGAGTCCGACTCGCACTTGGCCGGTTTTTTTATAAAGATTTTTAAATTTTAACAGAAGCGTCCGTTACGAAATTCTAAACTATTTTAAAGCAAAAAAATTCGTCGGTCTTAGGCAGGCAGTGGCGTGCACTCCATAAAGACAGAAAGACACTGTCTACCCTTCTATAAATACAGAATGTATTTGTTTTATCTATTATCAATCAACAAAATCAATAATTTTTAAATCTTAGATTAGCGCCATCTGTCCGCTCATCAGTGTATCAATTTATTAAATTAGTTTCGATTCCTCAAACCATTCTCTAACGCGATCACATGGCGACGGCGCTGCACCAGCGCCGCAAACCTACCTTGCGGCGAAGACACAAACTAATCATGTCTCAAAATATCCATGTATTACCTCGTAGCGACGCGGATGAAGTAGTGTGCGCTCCTATAAACGCGCGGCACACAATAACCCAACTCACGCACACAAACGCAGCGTTTAGACAGTGTCTTTCGTGCCGAGCGCCTTCGCGAAGGCTTCCGATTAAATCCGAAGTGTTTACTTAGCAATTTTAAAGAGTTGCAATGCTTGAAATAATTCGTTCTAAATACAGTCATTTAATTTTTGCCGGATTCGTTTGAATGATAATGTTTATTTATTTTGGTTTTTTAGTCGCCATTGTTTGTTTGTTGTGAGTGAGTGTTTCATGGTGAGAGCGGAAAAGCCGGTAAATAGGAATTGAACGAGTGTTACGAAAAGTTAGTTTAGTTGAAAAAATGGACTGTGAAAGTTGTCGTAGTGGTGTGTGTGTGCTAAACATTAAAGATAATGGGTTTTCAAAACTTTCTTTCGCTGAAAAAACTCAATTAATTAAGAAAGGCCGGTGTACACCTGATTTGGATTAGTAGATTTAGTATACAAATAAATTTAATTTAATGTAATATAAAATAAATGTTTTAACCGGTCCACAATTGGCGGAGTAATCGGTGAACATACATAAAAAATACATACAGTAGAACGTATACTCCTTTTTTGAAGTCGGTAAAAATTAGTAGGTACGCATACCACCACTTACGTTTTTTGATGTTTTTATGTTATTTAAACTCGCACGACAGCGTCGACAGCCCACACCCATCAATAACGACGCAATGCAACAGTTTTGGTAAGTTAGTACCTACCTATTTTTTTGTCTACCCTGTCTAAAATCTCTGTGCACGCCACTGTAGGCAGGATTCGAACCTACATCTCCTCTGGCTCTCTGGACAGGTGCATTACAACTTATGCCACCAAGAGCCAATAATGTAGCGAGACGTTGGTCCTCTAGTCAATCCTTGGCTTTAAAATGTTCTTGGTCACTAACGGGACAACTTAGGGCCGGTTTTAAAAAGGCCCGATAGTAAATATTTCAGATAAAATTTTAGTAACTTCATACAAGTTTTGAAATTCCTCACCGAAATTTGATCGAACGGATCTTTATAAAACCAAGCCTTTAGCTATTCAATTAATTTGTTCGTCAAATTGAAAAAAACCGGTCAAGTGCGAGATGGACTCGTGCACCGAGGGTTCCGTATTTAAGATAATATGTTCATTTAATACTCATTTTTATGAACTTAGAAAATGTGAGAAAACCTGCGCTGTGACATACAGACCGACAACAAAGTCTCACCATAAGGGTTCCCTTTTTAGCATTTTTGTACGGAACCCTAAAAATTACTTCCTTTAGTATAACATGGCAGTCGTTTCTCGTTTTAAGGATACGGCACTATGGAGTCATGTATCGACCGTTGGTCGGACGCTTGGGAGTCCTGCTACACATCCTTGAATATGATAGTAGATGACTACAAGAACTCCACGAGGGACTGGACGCACTATGAGACGCACTTCTATTTATGCTGGTAAATATGAACATTCAGCATCAAAAGTAGCTAAGCAGAATAAGGGTGCGGTGGAGATGAGCGGAGTGGAGTGGAGCTGTGCCAACATTAACCAATAAAATCTAAACTAACGTGCACAAGGCGCGCTCGACGTGACCGCGTGCGCCTTCTATTGGTTAATATTGGCACAGCTCCGCTCTGCATCTCCGCCTCAGTGGAGCCGCACCCTAACATGCTCAAAATGATCTAGACATGACGTATTCTCTTGACAATAGAGTAGAGAGATCATTTTGGACCTCTTCCGTTTTGTAGCTACTTCTGCTGCTGACTGTACCTTACTGCCGCACTCAGAGACGTCAATTAAATTTAATGCTTGTTTAGTGACATGTTGTCTTAGGGCCGAGTTGACCAACAATTAAACGGACGGTTAGTAGTTTAACGGTTGTCAAATGTATGGACTAACAGCTGATTAAGACTTAACCGTCTGTTAAATTGGTTGGTGAACTCAGCCCTTATTCTATTGCTGTAGCAAAGAAAGTGACAGCAGCAACTTAAATCAAGCATTGAATTAAATTGACGTCTCTGAGTTCGGCAGTTAAATTTGTGACCCACCTTAGGTCCAAAGTCAATCTGACATTCTACAACAATACGGTTGAGTTTTCTAAAAGTTACAAATGACTTGGCATCTCTAATGACTTTGACGACTTCAAGCATACCTATTTTTCTTGAAATGGGTCACAAATTAACGTTCGTGACCGTACAAGGGTTTCGGACCGTTCTGTCCGTTTCCCAAAATATCCTTTCCCAAAACACCCGTTCCAAAATAACAGTTTCTTTAAATGACCGTATCCCAAAAGATCCGATGCTCATCGCATCATTATGTCAAAACACCCGATTCTCATAGCATCTGCATGCCAAAAGATCCGTCTCTCATGACACCCGTAGGTATGCCCAAAAGATCCGATGCTCATCGCATCATTATGTCAAAACACCCGATTCTCATAGCATCCGCATGCCAAAAGATCCGTCTCTCATGACACTCGTATGCCGAAAAGACCCGTTTCTCATCGCATCATTATGTCAAAATACCCGGTTCTCATAGCATCCGTATGCCAAAAGATCGTTTTACGACATGCGTAAGAAAATCCTGATTTATCTTTTTGCCGTTCTAAGACTTACGCAACTTGTGACCATTCACAGCAAAAGGAACCACGCTAAGGGTGCGGAGCTGTTATTGGTAGTATCTAGTGCCTTTTTCAAAGCGTGTCCTGCCAGATCTTAAAATTCGTTCGGGAGCTAACGGACTTAAAGGAACTAAAAGACCGAACTAGTTCCTTTGACCGATTGACCGAGATCGGAGCGCTCCCATTAAAGACCGAGCGGGCGCAACTCTGATAACTTTTATATTATTTATGAATGTCAGTCTGCCAGTCAGTAAGAGGGCAAAGCCAAGATGCAATTGGGTCAATCAACTTTTCTTTGCGCCTCGTTGCCATGGTGACGTCTCCCTGGTTCAATCTTTAAAATCACGATTTTAAAGTATATAAATCCAGCAAACATCAGTTTTTTTGGCAATTACAAGCCCATTCTGTTATGGGTTTTCTCCCAAGCGTATTAGTAGTCTATATTATAACCATTTTTCTAAGAAACTCTATCACTGTTTTCTCCTGGCTTACGGGACAAAATAACAGCAACAAAAAGTTGATCCACCCAATTAATGCTAACGTTTCTATTTTCTATCGACTAGAAATGTATGGAGTTGACATAGCGGTCGAGCGATCTGTCATCAGCTTACGTCAATCGTATACATTTTGTTGATTTTCGAAAATCGCTTACTTAAGAGGCCACTTATGTGGCACCCCGCACAAGAATGAAAAGGGATGGCTTTTTATCCTTCCGCGCGAAGAATGTGATGGGGATAGTTCGCGCACGCCTTGATGGCAGCGTCAATTTCAATTAATCGCAGTTTACTTCAAAACCACAACATTTATTGAAAAATGGTTTGCCAGGATTAAGACGTTACATATACTCAAATATTGAATCGAAAATCATAGTTAAAGATTACAGGGTTTCTAATATTCAACCAAAAACATGTAAAAAAGGTGTCATGTTTGAAAAATAAAACTATCGAGGATTTTATTTCTAATCGTGTTTTCACGTTTGCCAGTCTTAAGCAAATATGATCAAGTTGAATAATAAAGAACAGATACAAAGGCGTTATGGTTATTGAGATCCAGATCGCGGAACACTACAGACTTTATCATAGATGGCCTCTTAATTTCATGCATCTTGACCCCCGAGGTATTTGTAAATATGTGCGTTATTATTTGAATTTAAGGTTGGCGCACACATAACCGCTCGGCACCTCGCTAACCCGAGCCGTTCAGTATTCTTTGTATGAACTCGGCACTAGCAGTCGTCCACTGCAAAATGTATCATACTAACACAGATCAAAGTTCACATTTTAATGTCTTGCCAGGTCTACACACTCACGCGAGTCGCCGCGCGGCCCATATACATTGATGTTATTATAAAAGTTGTACAGTCCGTCTCGTATTTAAAGACGGCAGTGTATCTCGGCCTCGCGTCGACTTGCGCGAGCGTGTAGACCTGGCATCTCACTTTGAGTTGTTCTCGTGTCAAGCGGTTATATCTGCGCCAACCTTTAATGTTTTCTATTCTATTTTCAAAACTAGTGCGCGCACGCAGTTTCGCCGCTGCACGCTCGACGCTATATTCAATAATCAAGGGAACTGCACGCATGAACAGGCGGTCGTTCTACAGAAGTTTTCCACGGTTGTTTCAAAAGGAGACGTTTACCAGGTATTTTTAATATTTTTATGAATAAAGGCTAAACGCAGAAGTAAGTAAAAAAACATGCTTGTATGTTTGTCTCAAAAGCATAATAATAATTTTACTGAGAAAAAAAGTCGCTGAATAACCACGTCATTTTGTTCATTTAATGTCTGTCTGTGTTGGCAATGTTGACGGAGCCCCGCATGGCGCCACTCCATGTCTTCCCGTAAATATCGTAAAAAGCGACTAAGAGAATAAAGGCTTGTAGTACTGTTAGGCGGTGTGCTTGCAACCTGTCACTAATTCCGGTCTGCGGAAGGGATTTTCACCTCTGCCCTTTTTCTTTTTCTAAAAGTGATTAATTAAAAACAGTAAACAAAAGCAACGACTTTTGTCTTTGGCCCTAAAGGCGATTATCACAAGAAAAACCTGTCACTAATACACTGGTAAACATCTTAGCCTAATTGTGCAAAATGTGTTTACAGAATAATTAATAAATTTTTAGAGTTGTTGGTAATTCTGTAGCTCTGCCTACCCCACTCTGGGAATGAAGGCATGAAATTATGTATGTTTGTAAAGAGCGTCGGTGGCCTAGTGGCTTTGAGGGTCGACTCGTGATCGTAAGGTACCGAGTTCGAACCCCCGCGGTCGCCATGTACCAATGATTACCCGACGCTCTTACGGTAAAGGAAAAACATCGTGAGGAAACCTGCACATTCGAACAGCTGAGTGTGTAAGAGGGCAATTGCACAAAAGATCCTAAAGGGTCGAAGTGTATCCGAAAGGGCCCATCTGTAAGATAAGATAAGATGTATTTTTGTACTAAATATAATTATTTAATCAATTTTTTCCCCAGGATTGCGAAGTTAATGTGATGTACTCAAATTGTCCGAACGGTGACCCTCGTCCTACTAAAGCAATGCTGTCGAAACTGATAGGACATGGTGCCAGAGAAAAAAAGTCTGCTGCATCTGATTCCAATAAGAAAATAGCGCTGTGGTTTCTTTTTATGATGTTTTTTGTTTTGTATTACAGGTGAAACTTGTTTTGTGTTTTTTTTTGGTTTATTTAGTGGTATTCTTTAATTCCATGGAGAAGGCAACAGACCACTTGATGGTTAGTGGGATCTGTGACCTATCAGACATCTGCAATCTCAAGATTACAATCTTAATGTCGCAAATTTTATTTGACGACGCGCTGGCCTAGTTGGTAGTGACCCTGCCTACGAAGCTTGCGGTCCTGGATTCAAATCCCGGTAAGGGCAGATATTTGTGTGATGAGCTCGAATATTTGTTCCTGAGCCATGAATGTTTTCTATGTATTTAAGTATATATTTCTCTATATAAGTATTTATATCGTTGTCTTGTACCCATAGTACAAACCTAGAGCTTTGTTTGGGACTAGGTTAATTGGTGTGACATAGTACTTTAAAAAAGAAAATGTGTTGCCAACCCTGCAATAAAATGTTACGAATGCTTTTACACCTGAATGTTTTTTTACTTTTAAATAAATCAATCTTTCCTTTATTCAATTGGTTCAAGCAAAAGAAAACAGATGGTATTATACAGGGGGTTGCCGAAGCTTATTTTTACCCCGAACTCGACACGTTGTGTAAATTAAACGTTGGCTTTGCCTTTTTTTGACAGGTGCTATAAATCTCTGTCGGGTTTACCTGTGCAGTTTGCAATATCGGAACCAACATTGTTTCATTTTAGGAGACTTAATGGTACCAAGCAGCCGTGTATCAACCTAACACAGAACAGAAATTTCTAAATTGAGCTTTTTACCGACTCATCGCAGACTAGTCTACTCTTTAAAAATGATTATAGTTTTTTTCAAGTTGTTTAGTAAAACTGCTAAGACATACGGACAGACAGATACTTTATAATTTGTTTGTTGTTTTCCTTTTATAACTTTGCTACCTTCATGCTCGTTTGCCTCCCACTCTTGAAAAAAAAACGCTCAGAACTTGTTTTTACATCCATCTTAGCCGAGAGGTTTTTTCGGGTTAGTATAGCTCGGTTGCGGAATAGTTTTTAATTAAATTTTAATTAAATAAACTCCTGCTCGTAGCAACAGATTTTGTGTCTTACCAGTTTAGGTATTTTAGGGTTCCGTGCCCGAAGGGAGTCCAACGGGACCCTATTAGTATTTTAATGCTCTCCGTCCGTCCGTCCTAAGTTTAAACAGCTGTAGCTTTTGAACCGTAATAGATAGCGGGTTGTTTATTTTTCCCGATATGTATTATTACGACAGATTTACTAACGAATAAAAACCACTTTATTTATGGCGTAGAGAAGGCGTCGGTATGGTATGATGTGCCAGCTCTGAAGAAAAACAATAAATACAAAAAAAATGTCAAGGTGTGAGTTAGGCTCGCGTTGATTTGATTCTAATTCGCATCGGAGTATAATAATACGTACTGTGCGGAGGTACGGAACCCTCGATGTGAGAGTCCGACCCGCACTTGATCGGTTTTCCGGTTATTTTTCTAAAAAACAGTTTCATAATACAAAAGTTTAATCCGTGCCAACAAATTGCTTGAATCCCTACAAGCCGTGTTGTGTTTTCAAAGTTAATTCATTAGAGGGAACAGATGTCGCCTCTGGGAAAAACGATCCCTTGTTTTATGTTGCAACTTTCGTGTCATTGTCAAAGGACAACCCTTCTACACCCAAAACTCACATAATCACAAACGTAGCGTTCAAAAACGCTATAGAGTAATAATATACTTGCAGTTTTATTGTACAAACGTGTAGTTCAACAAATTTTGTACGAAACTAATTTAGTCTGTGGCTTTAATCGTAATTAGGGTTGGCAAATCTGTACACTCTTGAAAAGTAGCTTCATAAAGAGAATTTTGGAGACGGGCGTAAAATAAAGTTTTGGAGTTAAGATGAATAATGAATAAGTCGGAATGTCGGATGAGATATACGGTTTTGTTCCAGATTGTGAGAAGGTTGAGTGTTAGAACGAAAGTTTTTTCTCTTTACTTAAAATTTTAATGCTGTGTTAGTTTGTGTTCATATTACTCGAGTGATGATAGAGATAACCAGCTTATGTTAGCTTACGCTTTGGCCATTTTAAATCCTCTACACTAAAATTGAATATCTGTATGTTTATGATATCAAAATAAATGCAGAATCAATCAACATCGAAATTTCAACAGAGAAGATTGGCATAGGCTGTCCGAACAATCCAGTCAACCTAAAATCAACACAGGTTCAGCAGAAAAAAGCTTTCTATGAAACGAAAATTCTGTGAAGTGATACGTTCTATTAAATAAATGTCTACAAAACAAGTGTTAACCGTGTTCGTCGGTCGACAATTCGGTATACATTGCAAAGCTAACCCATTGATAGATGAGTGGGATTCATATAAGTTGTGCCATGTACACTAAAATGTCACCTGTCACCTGTCATTGTCAGCATGGTGAAATAGGGGGTAGGTGGCCAGCAGTGTGCCAGATATTAGGACCTCGTTTCACCCTTGAAGCAAGGAACCCTAAAAAATACTGTGCCTTTTTTATATTTCTCATGCAAATAATTTACTTTATTGAACAAAATTTGTCTTGAATTATACCGAATAATATTGTCGCATTAAACATAAAGAAAGTTTGTCAGATAAATGAAAGAGATTTTGATGAAAGGAGCAAAACACCTCCCCTTTTTAACCTTCAGAAGTTTTTAAGGGACAAACTTACAGCGTGAAGGTATTTCAAATTAGATTTTTTAATTAGCTTTAGAAATCTCCCAGATTCATCCAAACGGTGTAAAATAGTTATAGTGAGCCTTTTTTTGATTCATAGCCAAAAATGAAATGACCGTTTTGGTCTTATCTCCGAAGTTTATGTACCTACCAAAAAATCTGAAAAACTCCTGACTTAAATATAATTATTTAGAATTTACGCAAAAAAATAAATTAAGTTATCAAGTTTTACAATTTTGGAAAAATTTACAAAAATCTGTATAAAATTTAGGCCAGTCATAATGGACCTTATTGAATAGCACACAAAGTTCATAACAAAATGGGTATTTTTTCGAACCTACTTCTACTTCCTTATCATAAAACCTGCGATTATGTACCCAGAAGAATTACCCATAGTGTATAATAATACTAATATTTTAACAAAATAGTAATAGTTCACCTGTCCACATCTAATATTGTCCGTTGCAAAACTTCCTTCCAAGATGTTTTCCCAGCGCAACATATCGTCCTTTAAACGCGGCTTCAAAAGAGTATCCACTTAAAGTTACGCCCACACCAATGCTTAAAAAACGGTGACGGTACGGAATCGCAGTGACGCGTCGTATCAGCACCGTTTTTGACGCACGCTCCCCACACCGCTGCTTAACGGTGCATATATTACGGTACGTCAAAAACGGCGCCATGTTGTTACTATGACCCCGTCTTTTGTTTACGCAACGACACCGTTTTTTAAGCACCGGTGTGGGGAGCGTGCGTCAATAACGGTGCTGATACGACGCGTCACTGCGATTCCGTACCGTCACCGTTTTTTAAGCATTGGTGTGTGGACCTTGCATCAAAAACGGTGCTGATACGACACGTCACTGCGATTCCGTACCGTCACCGTATTTTAAGCACCGGTGTGGTCGCAGCTTTAAGGCAACAACTTATCTTTATGGGCGACGGTGCTGGCGATGCGTCTGCTTGTTTGACTATTAAGACTATAAAAAAACGTGTTTTTTTAAGACACTAAGGGCCGAGTTTAACAACCAATTTAACGGACTGTTAAGTCTTAATCAGTTGTTAGTCACTACATTTGACAACCGTTAAACCGCTAACCGTCCATTTAATTGTTGGTGAACACTGCACTAAGTTGTAGAATTGACGACGCGCTAGCCTAGTTGGTAGTGACCCTGCCTACAAAGCTAGCCCTAAGCAGGTCCTGGGTTCAAATCCCGGCAAGGCCAGATATTTGTATGATGAGCACGAGTATTTGTTTCTGAGTCTTGGATATTTTCTCTGTATTTAAGTATATACCCGTAGTACAAGCCTAGAGCTTAGTTTGGGACTAGGTCAATTAGTGTAAGATTTATATTTAGTGTGCGGAGTAAGTCATAGTTTTTACGTAACACCTGGCCGTAATGTGAGTTTTATCGCACGCTGCGCGCACGGTAAAACTCGCATTGTGGCCAGGTGAAGACGTAAAATTGTGTACTCATCACGGGCAGTAAAAAAGAAAGCCCTCTATCGCATATTTACAACCCTCGCCTACGGCTCGGGTCTCAAATACCTGCGATTTCGGGCTTTCTTTCTTTTACAGCCCTTGTTAAGTAATATACTATAATCGTTTTGCGTCAAGGGTTAAAAAATAGGAAATTCTTTTTTTACATTGGGCCAGCGCCTGTTACAGCAGATAATAATTCAACGTCAGGAGCACCGTCGATATTTCGCCGATTTGCCTTCGTGACAGTTCGTGGCTTCCTTCTGCTCTTTCCTCTCGTTTTGTTTTATTAAAATGATCCTCATTTCCCGTTATTTCTCGGTTTGAGGAAAACTCGGTCCTGTAAATCGTTCATTTGCGAAAATAACATGATAATGTATTTTTTTACAAGTGTATCTTAACTTTATAGGATAGCGATTGCCTACTTTGTAGTGTTCCAAAGTCTTTATGTCATGCTTTTAATAAATCATGATGTCATGAACCGTGATAGCTAGGCAGTTTAAATTTTCACAGAAAATATATTTTTGTTACCGCTATAACAACAAATACTAAAAACAGAATAAAATAAATATACCTATACAACAACACACACAACAAACGTGATTTTTTGCTCGATATTAATAACGGCAACGGGTAGACGCTTGAAATATTCACAGAATATTTAGTTTTATAATTATTCACTTAAAATAAATAATTAAATTAAAATAAAATAAATATTTAAGGGGCACTTCAATACAAAAAACGTGTTTTTTTTTCTGGCTAATGTTGTACCTAGGTATAAATAATGGTACGGAACCCTTCGTGCGCGAGTCCGACTTGCACTTGGCCGGTTTTAATTATTAATTAGGGTTTACGTCTTTTTAAAGTTTCGTACCTCAAAAGGAAAAAACGGAACTCTTATATGATCACTTTGTTGTCCGTCTGTCCGTCTGTCCGTCTGTCTGTCTGTCAAGAACCTTTATCTCGGGAACGCGTGAAGGTATATAGTTGAAATTAAAACCATAAACTCCGGTCTACAGTCCCTTAAAGCTGTGAAAAAATGAAACTTCCTTATGTCGCAAAAAACGTGTATTTCGACACTCTCGAGGGAATCAAAATGTATCGGGTATTTCAAGGGTATTTCCCATTGACCTATAACTATGAAATTTGGCAAGTAACACCGTCTTTTACTACAAGTATAGGAAAAAAATTCTGAAATCTGTATATTTTTAATTAAATCACAAAAAACAGGGTCTTTATGCAAGGAACGGCGGTACAAATTTTGAATTGAGTTAACCGTGTCATTTGCGGAACCCTCGGTGGGCGAGTCCGACTCGCACTTGTCCGGTTTTTTTAATTAAGATTTCAGTGCGTGTATTTTTAATTTGGTCGCAAGTTGCGGCGAAACAAGGGGCAACTTTAGTTTGGTGGTTAATAAACCGATATGCTGATGGTGGCAATCCCCACCACTGAAGTAATCTAAATCAAAACACACAAAAATCAAGATATATTTTATACGAAAAATAAATATAAAAACCCCCGTATCCCTATATCTTATTAGGGCGTGAGAATACGACAAAGTACGTAATAAAATGTAGCGAATAAACATATATTTGTCCATAAACCTCGGTAGTTACAATAACTCTCGTTCGAATAAAATAGGATACTTTATTATTATTAAATTGAAATATATTATATTATATTTAGGAGGTCGTTTATTCAGTGAGACGTTTTCAAAGTGCGGGATAAAGTAAGATTTTTTTATGGCATGGGGAAGGCGAACGATCTCACAGGCTACCTAATAATAGGGGGACTTGTGACCCCGACATTTGCATTATTAAGACAACAATCTTAAGACTGCAATCCGAAGACCGCAAATGCGTTGCCAACCCTGAGGACGCTCTTGACGCATAATGCCCGAAATCTGGAAAATGTTTAAAACGCAGAATGACCTAAACGCATAATGTCCTAAACGACACAATATGTAGATTAACAGAATCAACGGACCTCCGCTCTCGCGGAGCTCCTATTTCTGGGTGGTTTGGCCCTCCGGGCCTGCTGCAAAACTGACATAACCTAAACCTACCTCATATTTATCCCGTTCGACTGTTGTTTATGTTATTTAACTGGATATGCATGTGTGTCATTTTGCGGCTAGGACATTTTGCGTCTAGGACATTTTGCGTCTAAGGCGTTTTGCGACTAGGACATTTTGCGTCTAGGGCGTTTTGCGTCCATAAAATAGGGCATTATGCGTCTGACCTCTGAGGACTAAGATGGAATGCCTCTATGCTAGTAATTTCACCGGTTATCTTTTCCCCACACCGGAACACAACAATGCCAACTTCTGCTTTACGGTAAGTTAAAGGATGAAACGGTGATGGTGGTGGTGTGATGGTGATGGTGATTGGATTTTACAATCCCATTTAATCGATATCTATCTTTATTGTCCGTTGGTCAGTCTTGACAGTTGTCAACACAATAATCATCTTTTTAACCGACTTTAACCCCTTTCTAATAAATGTTGAGTAACAGTGGTATAGCTATACAATGTTTCTTCCTTATCTGTCATTGTGACATTTGAGTTTGACAGATAGGTAAGGACAAAACATTGTATAGCTATACCACCGTTACTCAACGTTTATTAGTAAGTGGGTAAGAAAGGAGGAGGTACTCTTCTTCGTCTTTATTATTTAAGGCGGTTCCGTGGTAATTTTGCCAATGTCAAATGAACGGAGTACCTATAAGCAATAAATAAAATAAATAAAAAGTTAAATCCCGACATTTTTCAATCGGGCATCTTAAGGAGGTTCTCGATTTGGCTATTTTTTTTGTGTGTTACCTAATCGATTTCTTTGCTAGTTGTCAACAGATTGTAGGGATGAGTACGGTTTAACTCAAGGGAGGTCCCATTTAAATTATGCCCAAATCTAGCACAGGATCGATGGCAAGTCAGCGAAACTCCTTATCCTTAATAGTTTGGTCGGTTCATTGTTTCTGTAACATTTGATGTGATGCCGCAAATTAATCAATTAGGTGATTCTCCTAATTAAAGCTTTTTAAATTCGTCATTGACAAATTAATTAACCTGCAAGACTTAGTTGTTTTAACGAGAAAGAAAAATCATGCCCGTGTGGTGCCGGGTTTAGAATGTTGCCACTCCATGTCTTCTCGTGGATGTCGTAAGAGACGACTAAGGGACTAAAGGCCATGTAGTGCTGTTAGGCGATGGGTTTGCAACCTGTCACTAATACACTGGATAACATCTTGGCCTGGTTGTGCAAAACGTGGTCACAGAATTATCAACAAGTTTTTAGAGTTGTTGCTGAGTCTGTGGCTCTGCCTACCCCACTCTGGGAATGAAGGCGTGAGTTTATGTTGTTGTTGTTGTTGAAAAATCATGATTTCATGTAAAAGTAACAAAAGCGGAAGTGACGTGAACATTACGTTACCTCAACCTGCCTGCTATTATAGTTAATGATATTAATAATTATTTTCAGCAGTAAAAGTCTTTTGGCTTCTATGATGATATTTATTTGATTATTTACTCTTTAATGAACATAAAAAACAATTTAAGTACAAAACGTGAACTTTATACCTGGCATTCTCCACCAGTTGACCTTAAGGCAAATAAGATAATTGTTGTAGGCCGACGTAACGCACGCCTAATTCGAAAAAAGGCCTTTGAACATACCAATAACCTAAGAAATTCACGCCGAATTCTGCGTACCAAACCATTTTTTCAACTCACCCCTTTAAATTGAATCCATAATGCCTCTAAGTACACCATAAAGCCCAATGGTGCCAAAATAACGGCATCCTACGGTTTACGAGAGCACTAAATCGTGCATAAAGTGTATGCGTTAGAAAATTGTCATCGATGTGCATTCTGTCTATTATGGTCTGAATTTATTGAGCATAAATATTAGGGGCTCATAAAATAGGGATAGTTTGGTATCGCTGCCTTAATATTGTGGTATATTTTGCACGTTTTGCAGTACTTATGAAGTAACTGTTGAATATTTGTAACGATTTTTCGGAAATATTTATTCATTTATTTATTATAGAATTGTAATTTATAGATAAATCAACACATACCAATTTTAATTAAAATTATAATTTATTTACATTGGATAAAATTAAAAAAAAAGTCACTGTACAATATTTTCGTTCATTCTGCACATATTTTATAGATATAATTATATGGGTAAAATCAGATCGATAATTAAGCCTATTATATATTTAAACAATCAAATATAGATTCAGAGTATTTTAATATTTTTCTTTGTGTTGCTATAATTGCGTATTTTTTTTAGTAAGTAACCACAAACATAAGAAATGGATTTTACGTCAATAAGTAATTGTTTCATATCCAAACGGTACACTTCTTTTTACGTTATGACATCGAGAAAACACAATCAATAATCAAGGTTTCATTCTAAAACTTAAAATGCGTTACACCAATACCAAGGAATGAAGTTCAATGCTTTTTTATGCTAGTAATTTCTCCGTTTGTTCTATCCCCGCGTGAACTTTTATTATAAAAAGGAAAACATTTACATATCACACGTATAAATTATTAAAAAAAACCTCACAAATATTTCTTTTAACTTCAAAGAGAAACTACTTTTTTAATCCAATTTATAACGTCATGTAAAAAACTTCAATCTAACTTATCATGTTTAGCCAAACACCATAAAATACAACCAAACTAAGCCCCGCGTTCCAAAGACCATAAATAAGTATACATTCCCCTCTCCATATTTCCCGTATGAGGCAGTATCCCAAATTTGTGTCGGCACTATTGATTTCTCAGATGTTTGACTCGCGGGATCTTAAATATTTCTTCACGTTACGCGGTGATGACATTGATAAATCGCACGCCTGTCCGTCGGTCGCACTCTCTTTACGAGCTGGGAGTTCAACCAATCGTCTATTTATAATTTAAAACATCATTTCCAATTGATTTGGAAAATTATTTGGTATAGGTAACCGTTTCCGGGTTCTGCCGTTTGGCCAAATTATTTTTCGTCAAATACATCATTTCGTCATTGTTTCATTTGGTCACATGCTATTTTTTCCGAAACTGTAAATATGTCAGGATTTATTTCAGAACCATCGTGTAGAACCCTATAGGTTAGGTTAGGTAAGCTTTATAAAAATGCTGAAATATTTACAGTTTTGGAAAAAAAAGCATTTGACCAAATGATACATTTGACGAAAAATAATGTGGCCAAACGGCAGAGATCCAACCGTTTCATTGCCTAGCGTCTTTAACTGCATCATGCCGAGATGCCAATACTTCCTCAAGCATGACGCCGATAACCGACGCCGGCATCCAGTTTAAGCTTAATGTCCGCGGCATCCGAAAAGGTTCTTTAACATGGTGACGCCACAGGATAAAGCTAATTGTTACGCCGATCGGTGTCATCAGCAATAAATAACTAGGCCTTCTTTTGACTTCGCGCGTAGGCGACTGCGGCGGTGGGCTAATCAAATGCATAGAATTGTGGCATTGCCATATTATAAATAAAACCGGCCAAGTGTGAGTCGGACTCGCGCACGAAGGGTTCCGTACCAATATCAGATCTATAAAAAAATCACGTCTGTCGTAGGGGGGCCTCAAATATTTATTTTATTTTAATTTAAGTATTTATTTTTAAAGTGAATATAAAACTAAATATCTGCGAATATTTCAAGCGTCTACCTGTTGCCGTTATTAATATCGAGCAAAAACCGGCAAAAAATCACGTTTGTTGTATGTATTTGTTTTTATAGCGGCAGCTGAAAAAAAACAACTGTCTAGCTGTCACGGTTCTTGTCATGAGATACAGCCTGGTGACAGACAGGTAATAGGCTCCCGTTGTTACCTTTTGGGTACGGAACCCTAAAAAATAATAATAATAATAAAAAATAATATAAAATCACTTCAAAACAATACTTTCTAAACAAAACCAGAAACACAATCTTAGTGGAATGTATCCTATGTAAACAAGAAGAACTTGTGTCTTTAGTACCAAATCCAATATGAGTAGCCAGCGCACCGCAACCCCCGCGGTTTCCTACTCAATAAGCCACGACTTTGGCCCTGATATCTATTACGATATTAGTTTCATATTGCCCAATTTGCTGAGAATAAATTGAATTTTGAGGCCATTCTTGACCTGCGGGCCTAAAATGGCGTGACAAAACGTGAATAAAACATCTGTCACTCTCGTACTTATATAAGTGTCAGAAGGTGACGGATGCTTTATCCACATTTTGTCACGCGATAAACGCAGCCATTATTATAGTCGCACCGTTTTAAAAGGCCCGATTTGACAGCTGTCAACTCAGTACAAAATTTGTGTTTGAGGTTATATTTTGTATTGCGTTGACAGCTGTCAAATCGGGCCTCTTAGAACGGCGCGATTATAGGCCCCTTGGTTGACCGGATGTTAGTTAATAATCCAAACTACAGTGCAGGGGCCCAAATACGGTTGCGTTTATCGCGTGACAAACTTTGGATAAGGCAACCGTCACCTTCTGACACGTAAATGAGTACGAGAGTGATGGATGCTTTATCCAAATTTGACACGCGATATAGACGCAGCCATACCTCTAGGCCTCTATTCTACTGGGTAAAACCATATTGTCTTTGTTATTGTTATCGTAATACTTTTAACTGCATAGAAACTTAGTTACAAGCACACAGATACACATTCTGAACTTATAAAATCCCTCTTTTTGCGTCGGGGGTTGTAAAAAGGAATATTTAATAGCAAAACCATTGTTCTAAATTCATAGATAGAATCAACACGCAACGCCGTTTTTTAAGGAAAAAGGGCAGCCACATTTCTTTTTAAAATGAAACTCAAATTCAAAGGTTTTATCTTCCAGGGGACCTAATATGGCTGCGTTTATAAAGTGACAAAATGCGGATAAAACATCTGTCACTTTCTGACACGTATATGATTGCAAATGTGACGGATGCTTCATCCACATTTCATCACGCGATAAACGCAGCCATAAGGTCGCCGTCAATAGAACTTGCGAACTATGTAAACAAATTAGTACTGTTTGACACATAACCTCAAATATTCATCAAGCGTGTTTTTATTAAAAATAACGTATAAGGAATAGTTATTTCATCTTAAACTTAATATAAATATAATGATTTAGTGTATAAATCGTTGCAAAGACCTCACTTGATCCTTAAAAGTACGTGATTATCGAGTAATCATGGTGAATCGGTTCCTTTGGTTTTGTTTACATAGTTCGCAAGTTCTATTGACGGCGACCTTAGGTAGGCCCGCAGGAAATATTGTATTTTAAATTTAATAATAAAACTCCACTCTTCTTGACATATTTATCACTAAATATCAATATCAGATTGTGCCCCTTTTATAAACTTTTCACAAAGGATATACAATCCAAGGGATTTTACCTGCGTCGGGATGAGACCTGACGCTCCGCCATTTTGCAATTTACGGTCCAACTCAAACGCCACGTAAAGTTTATTTCCCTTTTTGCCGATACCCCGAAATTCCTGACAGCTCATTGGACGTTGACTTCCTTTTTTATTTCCATTTTACTTTTAGGACTTGTAAAATGCGTGGCTAAACTGACGTGTACATTGAGCTGATTCAGGTAAAAAAATATGCAAGTTTTAAAGGGAAATTGTATGCTCTCTACGAAAAAGTTAGCCGAGTTTTCAAGGAAGAGGCGATATTCACACGATGCAGCAATTTTATGAAATGTATTTCCCACAGCGCGATGGGGCCTATTATGGTGATGTTGGTCGATGTAGATAAACGTCGATAACACATCTGTCACTTTCTGGCCAGTGTGTAAGTGCGAGAGTGACGGATGCTTTATCCACTGCAATAAAGGATTCCATAATACGGACCCTGGGGGCTTAGAAAAATAACAAAATGCTAACGTTAGCTATTTCCGTTAGCGCTAGAACGTTTTAAAAATCGTGAATGTCGAATTATTAATCCTGCCGCAGAATTAATGTTACACACTATTTCACGCCAGTTTGCGTTCACCTTTATTAAGTTTAAGTGTGTTCGTATTATGCATACTTATCTGAGTTTATTTTAAGGTTTAAGACGTGTCAGGGGTTCAGACTTAAATTGAAATGTAGGGATAAACAACCTTAGGTAGGGAAATACGATGGAGTTTGCATACCAAGCATTGTTATAAAACCCTAATGTAAGGAACAAAAGGTTGTTGATCTATTTGCCAATGAATCTTATTTAATATAGAGGACGCCCGCGACTTTGTACGCGTAGAATTAGTTTCCCGCTACTCCCCCCCATTTCTTCCCGTTGGAGGTCGATTTTCGGAAAATCCTTTCTTAGTGCTCACTTACATCATGAAAGGAACCCATGTACCAAATTTCAAGTTTCTAGGTACAGTAGTTTCGGCTGTGCGTTGATATGTCAGTCAGTCAGTTTTGCCTTTTATATATATAGATTTCAAACATTGCTGCTTAATTAACAATTGTTCGTGTTTTTGCTCGATGGAACATTAACCGACGAGTTTAAATTACCCTCCGTGCTAAGGCATAAGAAATATTTAACGTACCTATTTATTTTGACTAGCTGTTTCAACATATTCAACGGCGTAGCATGCAACCAAAGTCAATACCTAACTCTTTCCATGCCTACGAGTATACAATACAGCTATCTTAATCTCGTTGGTAAATAATAAGCAGGCGACTTTGTCACTGAGAGGTTTAAAAGAATCTCCAACCGCCCTAAAGGTTGACTACCTACCATGGGTAGCGGCTGATGCGACAGACGCGTGCGGCTGACGTGCGCGATCGTAGCGCGCGTCTCGCGACAGTAGTAAGCACTATGAAAACGTATGGCACCGCTTCCGTGGTTAACGGCTGACGAATCTGCGAGCCGTGCGCGGCTGAGCCGCTTACTACGGAAGGGGTGCCATACGTTTTCATAGTGTTTACTACTGTCGCGAGACGCGCGCTACAATCGCGCACGTGAGCCGCACGCGTCTGTCGCATCAGCCGCTACCCATGGAAGTCAACCTTTAAGACCATTTTTAAGAAGTGACACAACTTGTCTTTTGTAGGTAGAGATTAATAGAGCTATAATAATGGGTGACGCCACGTGGTAATTTCTACCTCACAGTTAGTGCTACGATTATAACACAAAATGACATCATTCCGAGCTCTAGTCCAAAAAGGGCGTAGCAAACACTGATCATATTTTTTTTTTACTTATTTAAGTGTAATCAAAGGACGATGGGCAAAAATGTCCCCACCCGCCAACAGAGATGATATATGTGCCAGTTTATAGATCTTGGCCACATGATGTATTTTTACTATGGCGACGATCGTCATAATGTATGGGGTTTTCTTGGAAAATCATAATCGTATCGTATGTTTAAAAAACGACTGACTGTTGAGTTTCTTGCGGCGTTTCTTCTCAGCAGTGGTCTCTTGCGAAGCGCTGGTAGATTTTTGACGTGTAAAAGTGCCCGTGCGGCCTACTTACTGAATAAACATCTTTTATCTTTTATCTTTTATGAAATTTGTTTGAAAATGAACACATATGGATGATTTGCATTGCTTGGCTCTTGAAAGGTTTTTTTTTCATTACAAAAATCCCATCGATTTTGCTTCTAAAATAGATATTTTGTTTTTTTTTGGGTCCTAATCAACATAATAGACATGCATCCCGTTACTGTTTGAGGGTGGGGACAGGGTCCATACAACATTGCCCATCACCCTTTTAATTATAATTTCGTTTCCATTTTCAGTTATAACATAAGTAACATTACAATTAAAAGGTGTAAAGAAATAAGATTTCAATTTTCTTTACCCTTCAATCACTTGGTTTACTATACAATAAACGCTTGAGTTACGCCAATGTCTGAACGCGTGGTATTATTTTTATGTTTATTCAGTGCTATAACTTTTATTACGTTTTTATTTGAGTTGGTGCATAATTTATTATTATGAGATAGATTTTATGGTTGTTTTCAGTCGGGAAATGTAATAAACTAAGTACGGATCATTCCGTTAGAAAGAGTTTATTTGTTTGAAACTTAATAAATAAATACGTTTGGACAATCTTTCACAAACTAATATACTTAGTTTTTAAATTAATATGTTCTATTCTACTTGATAAGAATGAAAGGAAAAATAACCGTTAATTAAGTGCAAATAAAAAAAAAAACATAATTTACCTACTTACTTAAAGATAGCACAACAACAAAAAAAACATTCAAACACTTAAAGGCGACCAGAGGGCTTATTGTCTAACGCACTCGCAATCACGATCGTTTTTATTTTGAAAATCGAAGGCTTGTCTGCATACAAAATGAAAATAATTGCTCTACTTTGAAGCCGGTTGCGATTGCGAGTGCGTTAGATAATAGCCCCTCAGCTCAACAAGATGCTGCGACTTATAATCACAGCGCTGAGTTTACTCGAAAAACAGTCCCATGTCTAACATACATACACTCTGGGGCAAAAAAAACGGAGGGCTTATTGTCTAACGCACTCGCAATCGCAATCCGCGTCAAAGTGGAGCAATTGTTTTCATTTTGTATGCAGACAAGCCTTCGATTTTCAAAATGAAAACGATCGTGATTGCGAGTGCGTTAGACAATAAGCCCTCGGGTCAGAGTGCGTTTTTCATACTAAAGAAACTATTTCGAGGCCTTGGTTCCTCACCAGGGGATGCTTTTAGCGAAATCTGATAATGGATACGAGCATCGATACAGGACTTCCAGAGTGCCTAGGATACCCAACTGATTGAATCTGCGGTTAACGCCGGAAATGTGCATGTTCAGAAAAACATCTAAAATAGTAATAAAATGTAAGGAAATCCAAACTCTCTCGCTGTGGTGTGAACTGATTGTGCGATAAGTTAAGTATCTTAAGAACTTTCGACCAGACCTCCTCTATTGAACCTCGGAGTATCAAACATTAAAACTCTCTCAAAACAACCCCTGACACGGAACCAATGCTTCGAAATAACCTCGTTTGTTATTTTCGTTATTTTTGCCCCTGGTATATATGTAACATTTGTGTAAATTTAAAAGCGATATAGAAATATAAACAAGAAGAAAGGTAGACGGTGACTGTAACAAATATTATGTAGCAGAGCAGGTTTTAGAAATCAGGGGCGCCGCCACCCTGAAGCGAAACGATATGATTTATTTTTTTTACCCGAAAAGTATGAACTGATTAAACATATTATTATTGCTGTATAAAAATAAAATTCTCAATTTTCTATACGTCCATGTTATCCTTCATTTGGTGTCCTTTTCTACGTATTCAACCGAGAAAAATATGATTCGCGTTTACACCCACTCGTAATAAAAACTCGTGAGAAAAACCTTTTCTGCGTTTTATTCTCAGCTCTGCAATGAAGTTGGAATCGTAAATATGCACTTCTAAATATTATGTTGTTTGTTATTCGCCGTTGTTTTGAATGAACGTTGTTTTCTTCTAAAAGTTCATTTTAGAATGTGAGTTTGTTTTAAACCATACGTAGAATAACATTGAGAAATACGGTTATTCTTCGTATAATATTTTGGAATAAAGGTCAAATCAAAAGCACCCGAAAACGACGTACGTGCATGAAGAGATTGATGAATGCAGAGGGGCGAAAGTTGTGTTTAGACTGGTGCACCTGGCGTTCTATAGTCTCTACCTACCCATTGGGAGACAGGCTCGAAGGTATGTATGTATGAATGTAAATACATTTGCAACACTGAGAAAAACGGGATACTCACGGTGACCAAATTTGTAATGTATTCGCGCCAGATACTTACCACGTGCTTTTCACACGTAAATTATAACCCCCTTACTAATAAACGTTGAGTAACGGTGGTATAGCTATACAATGTTTTGTCCTTATCTGTCATTGTGACATTTGAATTTGGAGCAATCACTAGTATTATGAGAAAAGTATCGATAGTTAAGATGAAAGATAGATAGATAGATAAAACGTTTATTTGCGTACTACAAAACACACATACAATTTGACAAAATAAAAAATAAAAATAAGCAGAGTAACACTAATATTACACACAAATTGCTAAAATAATGTGTGCGCTGCAGCAGGGCAAAAGGGTAATGACTCAGCGTATAACTTTGCTCATCATGAGCAAAACACTAATTGAGTTTATCGATATAGGCAATCCCTAGCTTTCATTTAATTTTGCCCCTTATATCCCGAGGTCTGCCCGTGTGGTATCGTTCTTAGTAGTTTATATATATATATATATTTATTTCATTTTAAATTAAGACAACTATGTGGTCCGTTGGTGTTAGTTAATCTTAGTCTAGGTTAGTACTTAATCGTAAAAAGGGATTTGGTGCGGTCGGTAAGTATTTTTGTCAATGGACAATCAAACTTACTAGCTATCATTTTCAGGATGCTGTTGCTACTCCCGCGCATTCTATTCAGGAGAGAGGCAGACTTTTTGCGCCAGACGGCGTCGAAACCGTCTGTGCGCGCTTCGACAAACATAGATGACGCACTGCAGAAGCGCGGCAGTCGCAACAGCGCCCTGAAGGCATTATTAAATTGGATGCGCAGAGCATTGTATGCCCTTTTGGTATATTTGAACCACAGACTTGCCGAATACAGTGATGTGCAATACGCTTTGAACAGCGTTATCTTCACTGCATCTGAGCATCGAGCAAATCTGCGGGCCACCATGTTCGCCCGGACTGACAATGCCCTGCGCTCCCGCTCCATATCTAAGTCGTCCTGAAGGTCGTCGGTTAACAAATGCCCAAGATACTTAAACCGGAAGACACGTTTAAGAGGGACACTATTGAGTAGTAAAGGTGGAACAAAACTTGGGCATTTGGTTCCCGCCTTAAAAATCATATATTCCGTTTTAGATACATTATAAGTCAACCCATGAGATGTTACAAATGACTCACAAACTGCAACTAGTTTTCTAAGTGCGCCGATCGAGGGAGCCAGAAGAGCCATGTCGTCCGCGTAACTGATGTTATTGACACACACATCGTCAATAAAGCAGCCGACATGCGTTCTACTGAGTTCCTCAATCAGCGCATTAACATATAAGTTGAAAAGCAGCGGTGAGGTCAAGCCCCCCTGCCGCACGCCGCATTCCAACCTCCAGGGAACCGAGAACTCGCCTGCCCATCTTACCAGATTCTCCTGATTTAAATACCAAGACCTAAGAAGAGAAGTTAGCTCAAGCGGAAGCCCCGTCCCCTGTAACTTCCGCCAGAGAATGTCATAGGAGACCAAGTCAAAGGCCCTTGATAGATCCATAAAACAGGCGTAAACCGGTGTCTGTCTATCAGTATAATACTTAACAGCGTGCTTTAAACTAAGAATGGCAGTCTCTGTTGATAGCCCAGGTCGGAACCCGAACTGGGCATCATGTAACTTGACATACCGTATTAAATGCGAGTTAAGCACACTGTCGAGTATTTTTGCAACTATCGTGGCTAGTGAGATGGGCCTATAATTTGACCCGTCTGAAACATCTCCTGTCTTGCTCTTGACAATAGGTACCACCAGAGTCTTCACCAGATCGGGAGGCAGGTATGAGTGGCTTAGGCAAAGATTAAAGAGCACGGCGAGTACTCGCGGGAGGTGGGGGCCGGCATGCCGCAAGTGCTCCACGCTGAGCCCATCGTGCCCCGGCGACTTACCCCTAGTAATTCTTTTGATTGCTTGTTTAATGTCCTTGGCATAAAATATGACTGTTACCTTGTCACCATGGGCATCAGCGCTGAGCTCCCGCAATGGCGGCCCTAATGGCGATTGGACTGCAAAGTGTTCCCTAAACAAGTTTGCGATATCGCTAGGGTCGGAGACACCAGCGACACTCACGGGGGTACCAGGCTTTGGGTTCAATTTATTTGTGCACTTCCAAAAATTTTTAAAGTCAGATTTCGAGTGATATGATGCTATCAAGTCCATTTTTATTTGTTCTTGATGATTTTGGCACCACTTCAGCTTCCCTTTAAAGATTTTACGCGCTTCAACCATGTCACTGTAAACAGAGCCGCCAGTAGGTTTTCCATGTAGCACCCACGTGTTGAAACTGAGCCTTGCAACCGCGTGAGCCTCGCTTACGTGCTTGTTCCAGCCCGTCAAGGTCCGTTTCCTATTACTATTATTTTTATTTTTATTGCTGTAGGAGGAAATTGCAGCCTTACATAGTATACTTATCACATCCGAGTACAATTTATTTATGACCTCTTTATGACTGGAGTTACAACAATTATATCCACAACATTTCTGACACTCTAAAGGAAAATCTATATTTCTCAAATTATCGTGACATATTTTTTGATAAGTGTCCGTTTGTAATGCATTTCGCTCGCCCCACCTTACTTTGTTAACTACTGAGGTTTTCAAAACGGCTTTTGGACTTATCACGTTAAGATTACATTTAACTACTAAAGGGAAGTGGTCAGACCAATATACATCATGTTTAACATAAACGTCTACAACACACTGCCTCGCGGCCCTCGTGACCAAGCAGTGGTCCAACCACCTTGCACACCCGTGCGCTTCACTGATGAATGTGTACGTGTCGGACGATAAACCTAGCCCTTCAATATCCGCAAAGGTCCAGTCTAACTCCGCTGAAAATTTTACCAGCTCTTTATAAAAACGCTCGTACGGATGCGCATTAAAGTCACCTAGTATTAACGCAGATTCTACGTCGTTTTCGTCGATAATAGCATGTATAGTGCTCAAACAGTCTGTAAGTTCCACTACGTTTTCAGCGCAGTCGGTCGGCATGTAAACACTAAAAATGAGGACTGGCCGGTCATTTGTCACGACTCGTATAGCTGATATACGCGGGTTCGAACACTTGACCACCGACACGCACTGAAACACTGATTTCCGCCACAACAACGCAACGCCCCCATATGGCCTACCTTTCAGAATCCCCGCACTTGTGTCCACTGCCGAAGTTCCGGTGCTTCCAAAATCCACATGAATCTCAGCCAGGACCGGCAGGTCACACGGCAGCAGCCACGTTTCTTGGAGAGCGATCACATCCGCAAAACTACATAGTTGCTTTATGCCGTCCAAAGAACGCTTAATATTCTTGCAGTTATAAGTAATTAAAATTGTATTATCCATTAATTTACACCGAATCGTTTCTTTTCTGTTCGCCCGTGGGCCCATTACTTCTATACGGCATAAATCTTCGGCAACTAATACCGTCTGGCCAAAGTTCATCGCTTAAGAATACGTCAATTTTACTTCTTGACACCGTAATTTTATAGGAATTATAACCTTTTTCTGTTTTTGACTTTATTTTTTGAAGCATAATTTTTTCTTGTGTTTTAGATAAAATATACTCGCTTATATCACTTTCGGAAGTATCCTTGTGAACATTGGATACGAACAACGATATTTTAAGATCAGCAGGTTTAAACCTATCAGTAGAATTGATTGTTGCTTTTCCTCTGATACTCTCAACCCTCCTATTTCTCTTTTGCCTCCTCTCCACCAGCGTCCAATTTTTCTTCAGTTGTACAGGCTCCGATTCCACTTGCTGCATCAAAACCTCTGCCAATGTTTTATTGCTTATACTAACTTCACTGACCGTGCTCACTACGGTGTCAGAGGCGGCCGGTGTGGGGGCACTCAGCTGTTCCGTCGCAATGGACCGGTTCGCGCGCTCCGAGATAAGAGCATACCCACTGACGTCACTCGCTTGCCGCTGCTGTTTGACACAATTACTTTGCATATTTATTTCTTGCGCCGGTGAAAGAGACCGTTGTTCTCGTAATTCTTGACGCGTATTTAGGGATTTTTGTTCCTCTTGTGTACTATTTGCAGTGTGGGTACCTGCAAAATTGAGGATGCCGTACGGCCCGCTATCTTCCAATAAGTACCCACCTCTTCGCATGTTAACATTATTTTGTTGATCGTTGCTTACTAATGATGCATATTTCATATTATCCAAGTCCACTTTAATGTAATTCAACTGTTCAACTGTAGCATAAGTTTCCTTTATAGTTTTTATTTGAGATTGTAACGATACAATATCCCTTAACATCTTTGAGGCATCCAAATGATCATACGTAATCGGCGGTAGCTTTTTCAGTTCCCTCGCCACAAAGATAGGGGTTTGGTCCGGATCAGTATTCTTGAAAGCACTAACGATGTCCTCTATACCCTTCTGGTCCTTGTTTTTACGTCTTGAGACATTTCGTTGGGTAGTCGATACCGATTCGAAAAACAGTTCCTTCGCCGCAATTATTTCCGACGAAGAAAAAGCACTCACAACTAATTTAGCTATACATTCTTCATCCATTATGTCTATTTTGTTCTGTACGAAACACAACAACTCATTTATGACAATGTTGCACTGATTACACTTTAATATTATCGTAGCCATCTTTTCTGCACCCGACCGCTTTCGCGCGCTCTGCAGTTTAGAGACTCCCTCGTTCACAAAAATATTTTATTTCTATTAAGGGAAACAAATCTTCCAACTTGAAATATATTATTATCCCTTGGATCATATTAACTACACATTTCTAGACTGCGTATTGTGACTGCGAAACACTTTACGTTTGCAAACATGTTAGCAAGGCGACGTCGGAACTGGGGATGTTATGAATCCGGCCGCGTATCGGGTGCAAAGCTCTTGAGAGGATGCTTCCTTCCCGCGTTTATTGGGGATGAGTTTATACCACATGTATGAATTCTTATCTCTCACCAAGTATAAATAGAAAAGTAGTTTGTTTTGCCCTTTAGGAGTGGCAGCAACCCTGGTACTAGAGTGGCCATAGGTTACCTATTGCCACTCTAGTACCAGGGTTGCTGTCACGAATGTTAATTTGTGACCCTTTAAAAAAAATAGGTTTGCTGTCGTCAATGTCAGAGATGCCAAATCATTTGTTATTTAAAGGAAAGTCAACCCTATTGTTGTAGAATGTTAGATTGACTTTGTACCTTGGAGTGGCCTCGATTAAAACGGCTTGGTGCGTCCTGGGTAGTGATTCTTTCAAAAGCACAGGTGAGCGACCGCAGGAGTGAATGTCCAAGCGGCGAGTTTAAATAGTCCCGTCAAAGCGAACAAAACACATTTCAGCGAGTGTATTCAATTTGGCAGCATGGCTTCTCAAACGTATAAGGCTGCCTAATTGAGAATGCACGCGCTAAAATGTGTTTTGCTCGCTCTGACGGGACTACTTAAACTCGCCGCTTGGACTTCACTCCTGCGTTCGCTCACCTTTGCTTTTGAGAGAATCACTACCCTGTTCAGTTTGCTTGTATTGGCTTGCGGCGCGTATGGTCAAGGCACGCAACATGCAAGCCGCGCGATATCATTTTGTTTGAAAACAATGCGCATGGTTTAGCTACTCCACGGTTACTCCACGTTTATTAATAAGGCTGTTTTCGTTTGCAAACATGTCAAGCAAGGTGACGCCGGAACTATAAGGATGTTAAGAATCCGACCGCGTATCGGGCGCAAAGCTCCTGAGAGGTTGCTTCCTTCACGCGTTTATTGGGCGTGGTTTTATGCCATATGAATGTTTTTTTTTATCTTGCATATTTTAAATAGACTTTGACGTGGTTTTGGGCATAAAACATATCAAGGTAAAGATTTGTTAAGGTTTGTCAGGATAAAAGGTAACATGATTCATAATTTAGCATTAAGTTTGGTTACTTACTGCGCTGCACCGTCCACGTTGACGCCCGCCCCCGCAGCAGTCCAACTCACAGGGAATACCTAACTAGCGCGTGTGTAATGGAGTCGATGCTTAAGACTCCGAGTCTCCGATGAACCGCATTAGAGCTGCCGTATCTCTAACCTATTACAACTAGCTATTGCCTTTTCCTTTGAACGCGCTAATGAGTTTAGTTGAGACTTTAAAGGTTATCTTATCTTGTGGGATCTTATTCGTCCGTCCGCTAGGATCCATTGACAGGATCCATTAATTGGGATTGTTCATAATTTTATAATCACTCTAATTCGAAAACCATTTCGAGAAATGGGGTTTTAAAGCCGTTCTGCATTATTAAGTTTTTGAAATATTTATCTATTTTGAATATTTCGACAAAAATATATTTAACCTTTATTTGACTTTCGTTTTTGGCTTGAAGCCCTCCTAGGTGTATCTTACGGGTTAGGCGAAAACCGCTTGAAATGGTATGTTTTAATACATTATTACAATCACTTTTTATCATTAGATATCATTGAATTGTTGTAATTTATTAGAAAATGCCAGCCCAAATTTAAAATAATCATGTCATCCATAAAATGTCTGCTAAAGTAAATAAAGATATTCAAACAAAACTATTGGGTCAAATACAAAATTAATGAACTTGGTCTCTTAAAATTACCAATTTTTTTTGGTCTATCCCAATTGGGGTCAAGTGGACTTTTTGTACATTAAAATCCATAGATGGAGCCGAGTGGGATTGAATGTACACTTAAATCCATTTCGATTAATTTACACTTTTTAAGACGATGGGATCCATCAATGGATTAAAATATACGATGAAATCTACAAAGATCCATTAATGGATTCTATTGAACTTTTTATATACCGGGATCCGTCAATGGATACTAAATGTCCACGAGTATCAATTAATGGAATCAAGTTTAGTGTATTAAAAATTTAATAAAATCCATTGATGGATTCCAGAGTATTAAAAAGTGTAAACGAATCCAAATGGATTTAAGTATACAATTAAGCCCACTCTACTCCATTAATGGATTTGAATCTACAAAAAGTCCACTTGACCCCTTTAATGAATCCTATCAATAGATCCGAGTGGACGGAGGGTGCCTTATTGTTAGGGTCTTTACTTCGACCCTATGGGATCTTTATTTGTGTAATTACCCCTCTTTATAATTAAGCACTTAATCCAATGTAGCCTCTACCCTTCCAGAAAGCGGCCAGTTGAGTGCAATAACAGTGCCTTGAAATCGTTTGGTTTTGGGTCTCAAACTAAGCTCAAGGATTAAATATGGGTATAAGACAACAATATTACATAATTACTTATGTAGAGAAATAAATACTTAAATATATAGGAAACATATCCAAGACTCAGAACAAAGACACACGCTCATCACACAAATATTTATTCATACCGGGAATCGAACCCCGAACCGCTAGCGTGGTAAGCAGGGTGACTAAAAACTGGGCCTACGCGTCGCATTAGTAATAATTAATAAGTAAGTATGTGTGTGTATGTGTGTTGTGTGTCTTTAATTTAGTACATTTAGATCTGTTTTAAAACTGGACGCAATACCTCAAAAGGCTACGTATGTTAAGGTAAAAGCACCTATTATGGACAATGCTCCAGTGATGAACATTTACATTTTTTTAATGAAAGTATTGCATTTCATTCTAATAATGGTAATCCCGAGTAATTTAAATATAATGTAATTGTTTTGCTAAAAGCAAATCAATCTCGGAAGCTTATATTTATGGGATTGTTAATAACTGGAGCACTGTCCATAATAGGAGCTTTACTTTACCTTACTTTCTCTACCATCCACAGTGCATTCGATACAAAATTGTTTTCTTATAGAGTCCATGGCAGTTCACATCCCCGCTCCACATTAAAATGGTTTTAATACTTGATAAATCTCTAAAAGGTATGCATGAAAGGATTTCGAATCATACCTGTAAACGCAATATTTCCTTTCAATTTCCTGAGTAAAAATAACATTTGATATTTTTCTTCTTTACCCATCCGGTTACGCATTGAGATATCCGTATTTATTTAAAGAGCTTGAATAATGTTTGCCATTTCAAAGTAAGTATTTAAATGCACTGATGGTACCGTTTTATGAAACGTTACGTATAGAAATAATCGCAACGAATATGCTTTTGTGCTTTATAAAATGGGATTTTTCTGATTTAAATATTATGTCATTCCATGTTTTGGTTCGTAGAATAAAATAGAAAATATTTTTTCAACGTACATAAAAGAAAAAATATAGCGAAATGTAACGTAAAAAGAACGCAGTGAAACTGCGGCGCTGCTTTTGAGAGGGATTTTGAATTAAAAACTAACCAAAATTAAATAGAAAACAGGTAACATTAAACAGGTAACAAAGGGTTTATTATGACATGACATAGCTATGCAGTTCATTTAACGTTGAGCATTAACGACAGAGTTATAGCAGTTATATAACTCTGTCCTTTTGTCTCAAAGTACACTCAAAAAAATTAGAGCCAACATAGAGAGGTTTCTCTTAGTTGACAAAAAATGAATACAATAGTTAAGATACACACGATACACATACGGTCGATTCACAAGAGTTGTCACGAATGGATTGAATGAGTGAACTAAAGTATACAAGTGTGTAAAATAAAAACAGGTTTTCGGTTTGAAATTCGAACATCGGTTCAATGATGGGTGACATTACTTTCGTTCAATCCATTCGTGACAACTCTTGTGAATCGACCCGTAGTTATATCAACCGTGTATCAACCAAAGCTGATAGTAACAACAGCAATTTCTTTAGTGATTCATCTAACATCTTAGTTGATGTATCTAACGTCTTAGTTGATGTATCTAACGTCTTAATTGATGTATCTAACGTCTTAGTTGATGTATCTAACGTCTTAGTTGATGTATCTAACGTCTTAGTTGATGTATCTAACGTCTTAGTTGATGTATCTAACGTCTTGTCAGGCTCGTATGGAATCAAGACGCTTATGCAAAACAATCACAATCTTATTAGCATCGACCAATTATTTTTTTCAGTGTAAACTGAATTGTGAGGGTAGACAAGTTGCTTAACGTTAACGTGAATGATTTTCGAAAACTGAAAAGATGTATGGAATTGACGTCGGCTCTCGACGAAACCGTCTGACAGCTTACGTCAATCCCATACATTTTTGATAACGATAACGAACGCCGCATCTTGTCTAGGACCTCTGATACGTTCATTTGTATGTACAGACAGTCGGCTTTATAAGAAGCTGCACACTTTTGTACCTTGTCGCTTTAACGCCTTTGACAGATTAGTGCAGCAGTTCAAACATGACGTTAAAGTGACAAAACACTAAAGTGTTCAGCTTCTTATAAGGCCGATCGTACAATGACCATTTCTTTGCTCGCATAGTCGACCAAAAAACTCCTTACCACTTTTCGACCCTATTTGTAGGATGCAAAGGTTTGTTTATGCTAGAGGGGGCAAACGAGCTATCGGTTTACCTGATGTGAAATGATCACCTGCAACACCAGGAGAGGTATTGCAGCTGCGTTGCCGGCCTTTGAGAAACGAGTATGCTCTTGAAGGTCCACAAGTCGTAGCGGTCCAGAAATTCCGCCGCAGTAAGCTGATTCCATAACACTGTAGTTCCAAGTTTCGTTTAAAACGCACAGTCCAATATGCATAAAATTGTGTGCAATTTTTATTACTTCTTGCTTAAAACAGCAATAAAGGCATTTAAGTAGATATTAAATGAAGGCTTTAATTATAACGGTACTGTCGATTTACAAATCACCTGCTTTCGAACGGGTTTGGGTAAGAAACAGGCTGAAATAAATATACTTGGATAAGTTTTAAGATCTGGAGAAAAGACTCAGAGTGAACTCTCGATAATCCTACCCGATTAAGTACTAGAAGATCACAGTTAAAGTAGAAAGCAGGACAAGAAGTGACCCGTATAAAGTTGATCTACCCCAACGAAAAGATTTGACGAATAAAAATCAAGTGAATTATGTTTTTTTTTCAACCATTTCCAAAAGTCATCAAAAAACGAACTTTCCTAAACAGCACCATTATGTGAGAAAGTTAGCCACGGTTATTCCATGCAAATAAAGATCGAGAGCTATCTGTATGTACGTACATTGGAATACTATCGGAAACCAGGTCCCATCAAAGCCACGTCACAGTAAAAACAGTAGTTCGTCTTCAAATAAAGGTATCGGGCGGCTTGCGTGTGTGCGTGCCTCGACCGTAAGCACCGCGAGCCGTCACGAGCCAACTCAACAAGACGGACCGAGCCGGTTTAGTCGAGGCCACTCAGTCTGATAGGTATACATTGACGCAACCCTATCGCCCCAGAGGCAATAAGTAACTGGTGCTAATGGGCGGTGGTGATTACTTCCCATCAGAGGGCTTATTGGCTAACGCACTCGTAATCACGATCGTTTTCATTTTGAAAATCGAAGGCTTATCTGCATACAAAATGAAAACAATTGCTCCACTGTGAAGCCGGATGCAATTGCGAGTGCGTTGGACAATAGCCCCTCTGGTAACCTACATGCTCGTTTGTCTCCCACTCTTTTTTTACTGCGCTATAAACAAACCTATTAAATCTAACAGTCTATTTTAAAAATCTGTGATCAAATTGATTCATCAGTTTTAGAAGTAACAAAGCCTCAGGCAAACAAGTAGATAAATATCTAGACAGTATCCTATTCAAAGCCCAACTTTTGATTTCCAGCTTTAATTTGTCCGAAAATTATAAGTAAGGTACTTAGATTTTTTTTGAACCCATTATTTTTTCAAAATGGTTAAAGAGATATTTATAGACCTACAGAAGGTTTAGGTTAGGTTAGTTTTATAACAATCTAGAAAAGTAAAACGGTTTCAGAAAAAATCTAACTTATGAAAATTCGAACAATCGAAACAATTTGTAATTGAGATTTAACAACTTATAACTAAATCACTTTTTTTGTAAAATATAACCTAACAGCATCCTACCGCAAACAAGTCAGGCACGTTTAATTCCATGCAAATAAGGGCCGAGAGCTATTTGCATGCAAGTTCTGGAATATTGTTGGAAACAATGCAGGTCCCAGCGAAGCCGCGTTCAGCTCCAAGTTAAGCTGTACTACTTATTACGTCATTAATATACGGTTAATTTTAAACCACCGACAAAATAAGAGGGGTAAATTTACTTGTTTGTAAAGATAATAGTACATTATGCAATTAGTGAATAAAGGATGGATTTAAAGCGAGGGCCATAGATGACTCACGAGCAAGTGAAGGATACTAAAGATTGAATCACGACCGCAGGGAGTGATTCATGTTTATTGAATCACGAGCGTAGCGCGTGATTCAAGTTTTAGAATCCTGACCGACGCGAGTGATTCATGGCCCGCGATATAAATCCGTTTTATTCAAGAGTTGCATACTATACTTTATACGTGCTTTATACCATGACTAAGCTATCGCTCGATAGTGATGATTTTCGAATATACTTGCGACTAGATCATAATTCTTTCGGGGAACTTTTACATTTAGTTAAAACACCAATACAACAATATTGTCCATCTTCATGATGCGCACGCGCGGCCGCCCTTGTCGACGTCTCGAACACGACTAGTCGCAATTTTCCCGGCCCTACCACACGGACTGATTCGGTACGGAGCGAACCATTTCCGATGTGCAAACTAGCCGACCGAGGTGGACTCAGTTAATAATAATTATGGTCACAAGACTTGGTATGTACTCTACAGACGGACACATAATTGGGTTAGACCAAAAAAAATAAGTCACGGTTTTTACATTCCAATTCGAAAGAATGGGTAATTTTAAGAGACCAATTTCATTCATTCTGTATTTGGCCCAATAGTTTTGTTTTAATTTCTTTATTTATTTAGCAGACATTTTATGGATGACATGATTATTTCAAATTTAAGTTGGCATTTTCTAATAAATTACAACAATTAAATGATATCTAATGATAAAAAGTGATTGTAATAGTGTATTAAAACATACTATTTCAAGCGGTTTTCGCCTAACCCGTAAGATACACCTAGGAGGGCTTCAAGCCGAAAACGAAAGTCAAACAAAGGTTAGATATACTTTTGTCGAAATATCCGAAATAGATAAATATTTCAAAAACTTATTTATGCAGAACGGCTTTAAAACCCTATTCCTCGAAATGGTTTTCGAATTAGAGTAATTGTAAAAATATGAACAATGCCAATTATGGTTCGAAGAGAACCAAAACCGCTGTCCGGCCAACACCAAATACAATCGTCTGTTACGGCTTTTACACTGCATCACATGCACTTTCTGCTGAATGGAACTTGCCAAGTATGTATGTGAGGTCTTTATTGCACATATAAAATTACAAGGCGTAATTGCGTCGATACAATGGTTCAACAGGATCTCTGCCGTTTGGCCAAATTAAATTTAGTCAAATGCATCATTTCGACAAACGTAACATTTGGTCAAACGCTTTTTTTTCCAAAACTGCAAATATTTCAGGATTTTTATAAAACTAACCTAACCTAACCTATAGGGTTCTACACGATGGTTCTGAAATAAATCCTGAAATATTTACAGTTTCCGAAAAAATAGCGTTTGACCAAATGAAACATTTGACGAAAAATAATTTGGCCAAACGGCAATACACCGGTTTAACACGATAAAAACATATTGCTTTATGCGAGTGCGAGAGAGACGGATGCTTTATCCTCCGCGATATTCAGTTGTCTTTGTATTAGATTAAGTGCGGACAATGCAATGGAGTCGCTCCCGGTTTAAGAGCTGAACGGTCACCTTTCATATCCATGCAATTCAGCTTATATCTTATCACAGCGCAATAAATCCTAAAGTCCTTTGTCAATTTCTCCTATTCACTCACAAGTATGAACTTGATGAACTTTATGGTTCGAGAATAAAGATGAATTTCGCTGAGCAGTTTCTGAGTCATAAAGGCTAGATCAGACGACTAGAATCTCATTTGCGGTTGACCTGAATCGATAGGAGTTTGCCGGTTATTCTCGGATACAACTCGATGGAGATCTCGTCGACGAAAATACGATGGCCAGTGTCAATTGACCTGTGTATTTGTATTTAAATGGCGCAAAATTTGCTGAAATTGCAAAAAAAAAACTATCTTTCACAAGTAATCAGTGTGTATTATGAATCTATCGAACGCCTGCGGGCCTATTATGGTCGTGTTTATCGATGTGGATAAACGTGTATAAAACATCTGTCACTTTCTTACCAGTATGTAAGTGCGAGAGTGACGGATGCTTTATACACAGCGATAAAGGTGAACATAATACGGGGCGTGGTAGTGCAAGGCAAAGTCGAAGGCATCAGATCACGCGGAAGATCGCCAATGAGGTGGACGGACCAAATAAAAACCGCCGTTGAAGGTCGTTTACACGAATGTACATTGCGATAGCACTTAGAAGATGCTTCGGGTTTGTACTTGTCTCTCACTCGCTCTTATACGGTCTTATTAAGAGCGAGTGAGAGAGAAGTACAAACCCGAAGCATCTTCTTAGTGCTCACAAACTGTACCAGGAGGGCGGCAGTTCGCGAAGAATGGCATCGCATTGTGAAGCAGCACAATGCAACGTGACGACAACGACTACTCTGGCAAGAGTATTACGCCAAAGAAGAGATCCATTTGAAAACCTTGATTAGTAACCAAAACAAACACTCGTACGGTTTACTCTTTACTCACTTATTAATGTTAGGATCAATTTAGAACCGTATGAAATTTGAATTAAGAGTGAAGAGTCCATTACTGGTGCCTGTCAGCTAAAAGTGTCTGTAATTGGTGCCGTCACCCTACGAACTTTTCCGCCCAAAAACGATTTTGAATGTTTATTGACTACGTCAAGGTCAATATTGCTTTTGACCTGTTTATCGTGTTGTAAATGTTTTGATAGCTCTTATTTACTTGACAGTAATGACGGCCGTGTTAATAACGATACCATTAACACGTGAAAGGCAACATGGTTTTACCGAGTCGGGTAGGAACCCTGTACTTACTTCATATCGCGGTATTGAGTCTACAAGCTACTAGCAGGTCAATTGGGATAGACCAAAAAAAAGTAACTCATGGTTTTACATTCTAATTCGAAAGAATAGGTAATTTTAGTAGACCAATTTCATTAATTTTCTATTTAACCCAACAGTTCATGGCATTTTCTATAAATTACAATAATTAAATGATATTTAATGATAAAAATCGATTGTAATAGTGTATTAAAACATACTATTTCAAGCGATTTTCGCCTAACCCGTAAGATACACAAGGGTTTCAAGCCGAAAACGAATGTCAAAAAACGGTTTAAATATACTTTTTTCGAAATATCCGAAATAGATAAATATTTCAAAAACTCAATAATCCAGAACGGCTTTAAAACTCTATTCCTGGAAATGGTTCTTGAATTAGAGTTTTTGTAAAAATATGAACAATCCCAATTTAGGATTGTTAACCTTTTATATAGATTAAAAACCCCCGATATAAATTTTGACCCCTTATTTCAGAGTTGATATCTCTTAAACGGCCCGACCGATTCTCATGAAACCTAGCTAAAAACCATCGCTAGAAAACCTGCTTTCAAATAAAATCACATCAAAATCGGTTCACCCATTTAAGACAAACACACCCATAATACCGGTCAACTTTATAACACCCCTCTTGCTTTGCTTTTGCGTCGGTTAAAAAACAGACACGAAGTAAGCGACGACGTTTTCTAGAAATTAATGAATACCCACACTGGTAAATGCGCCTTTCTACGGATTTTATCTAATTATAGAAAAAGCGTGATTAAAATTTAGGGGTTTAAATAAATGTCAACGCCTGTAAACGGGAAAGGGGTTTATGTGCTCGTTAAAATACCTGCCTTCCTCTGCAACTTAAATATGACTCACGAATAATTTTAAAAGAGAAATGCTAGGATGTTTTTAATGCTTTGTTTTACGCTACGCCGAGTTTAAATCAAACCCTCTTTAATAGGGTTCCGTACTCAAATTAGGACCCTTACTGTTTGCTACCTATGTCCGTAGATTTGTCTGTCCGTCTAGAAGTTAGAATTACTTTTAATTGTATCATTATTATAAATGTCAGATAACAACATAATTTTAATTAAACGAGTCGCAAACTACTTGTATTGGGAACGGACTTTAGGTACAGACGTACAACTTTAATTATTGAGCCACTATAGGCATAATAACAGGCATGGCAACGTCAAGTCATGATTATGAAATTGACGTCAAATTTTTTCATTGGTTTTCTGCGACAGAGTTCTAAAGTGACGTACGAATTTACATTGCTGACTGTATAAGCCCTAGTACTTAGTTTGGACTAATTTATATATTTACATCGAACACAATCAAATGAAATCAAATCAAAATATTTATTCAGTAAATTGGCCACATACGGGCTCTTTTACACGTCGGTAATATAGAGTGAATCTACTACCCAACAAACATATAGGCGTCAATTAGAGCTTGTTTTAGAACTTAACGAGTTATAAAGGTTCTATATCAGTAACACTTTCAACTTTTGGCGAGATAAGAGCGTAGACAAGCAAAATGTATCACTTAAAGCTATACAACAGATTTATAAGGGCGATAGCAGGGTGAGCTTAAAGGTTAAAGACATAGAGCAGCGATTTTTAACACTATAATAGGGGCTAAGCATCTTATTTTGTAGCTTTAAGTGAATCTTAACACTATAAGATCTAAATAAGAAGTAAGCATTGACTACAACCTCCCAAAGTGCTATGCAAGTGACAATAAGCTCTAGCCAAGAACCTAGAGTTGCACAACAGCATTAATTACCGCTAGAAGCTCTACAATGGTGCTCATAAAATCTTTTATAGCACCAAATGCCTAAAGAGGTATAAAACTCTCTTGTGTTACTTAAAGTCATATAGTAGAAATATTTTTCGCTATTATAGAACTTTTAGTACTTAATGTGACTTCTGTATAACCTTAGGTAGAGTAATTGAGCTGAATACCACTTCTGTACCCCTTATTTGTTCACTTGATGATATCAATATGGCGACATAAAAACATGGCGTTTAGATTACGAATTGATTTGACTAAGGTTAAAAAACAAAAGGAAACACGGTTTAATTGAAGTATTGTGCTTCATTGTGTTCTAATACTACTTGCACGAAACACTTAAAACTAGAAAAGGTAACGTTTTATTAGATTATTATAAAAGTTTATGTCACTCCATATCTAATAAAATATTTCTTCTCACTAAATATAAAACAGACATAGGGCGCTTAAATTATTTGTTAATAATACATATACTCATTCACAGTGTACTTTCCTTCGCAGTAAAAAGTCAACTTTTTCCACTAATTGCAAAATGTATTTACTCGTTATCACCTTCACTATGTAGTTTGACTTTACAAATCCGCCATTCGTTATTGGATCCGCCAAATATGACATGTTTTCATGTTGATTAAATAAAAAAAGTATCTTATTAGATGTTAAAAATTTCTACCTTTGTGGATCTATACTAGAGCTGAAAGAGTTAATAATCACCTATTTGCCACCCTCTTATCACTAAAAGATATAGTGAGCGACATTGTAGTTCTACTGTACCACTTAAGGAGTTAGTATTCACTTGCTTGCAGCCCTCTTAGCTTCTAAAGAGTTAATAAGCGATATTGAAATCTATTGTACCACTAAAGGTGTTAATTTTCGCCTATTTACCACCTTTTTATCCCTTAAGGTTTCAGTTATCGCTATTATAACTCTCTTATAGCTTTATTATACCTCTTAATTCATTCCGTAACTCTGCTTTACCGCCATTAAACAACATAAGGTGATATAAAAAGTGTGCCCAATTCGGGGGTATAGTAGAGTTATAGCGTGCTCTAACTCCAAATCGTAACACTTATTTATAACTTTAGGATCTGGTTAGCGCTCTAATAGATTTCCTATAACTCTTGTCTTAGCGCCTACGTGTTACTTGGGTAGCACTTCGGACAAGACAATCATTGCGGAGAAGAAGTACAGTATACTCATAATTACTCATTTTAAGTCTTCGGATTGTAGTCGAGAGAGTTTATGTATGTATGTATGTATGTAAACACTTAATTGTACAAACAAAAGAGATAACCATTATAAAAAACCGGACAAGGCGAGTCGGACTCGCCCACCGAGGGTTCCGCACATGACACGGTTAACTCAATTCAATATTTGTACTGCCGCCGTACCTTACATGAATACCCTGTTTTTTTGTGATTTAATTAAAAATGTACAGATTTCAGTTTTTTTTCCTATACTTGTAGTAAAAGACGGTGCTACTTGCCAAATTTCATAGTTCTAGGTCAGTGGGAAATACCCTATGCATTTTGATTCCCTCGAGAGTATCGAAATACACGTTTTTGGCGACATAAACGGCCGTATCTTTTTTTTACGTAAGTGTAGAAGTTTCTTTTTTTTACAGCTTCAAGGGACTGTAGACCGGAGTATATGGTTTTAATTTCAACTCGATACCTTCACGCGTTCCCGAGATAAAGGGTCTTGACATACAGACAGACGGACAGACGGAAAGTGATCCTATATAGGTTCCGTTTTTTCCCTTTTGAGGTACGGAGCCCTAATAGACAAAAATATAACAGAGATGTACAAAAGCGAACTTATCCCTTTAAGGGATCTCTTCCAGTTAACCGAATCTAATCTTGGGATCAAAATCTTGTGTTAATCTTGAGAATTAAAATTTCTATCAGTCATAGATCCCACTTACCATCAAGGGCACGTTTTATAAAGCTACAAGTTACAATTTTGCCGGTCTAAACTGGCAACACTGCTCAAGGTTGGCCCTCATTGGTCGAGGTTGTGTCAAATGCAATGGAAACTTGTAGCATGTAAATTGTAATTTGTAGCTTTATAAAACAGGCCACAGTGTCCTAAGTGCTCTTGTGCCTTCTCCTTGCCATAAACATTCAAAACTTTGGAACAAATACCAAGCTTATAGCAAAAATATTTGCCATTACCGGGGCTCAAACTCCAGACCGCTAGCTTTATCGGCTCAATCCCAACCACCCGCAAACCCCAAAATAACAGGGTTCCGTGGAACCAATAAACATTCTTTTAATCTCTATGTCAACACACCCTCGAATATCGTATTTTGTGCAAACAACCTATATCCACCTTATTAGCCATTGGAGATTCAATCCTTTTATATGCAGATAAGGTCGCTAATGCAATAGATTTTTTGAAAGATGTGCCCTGTTATATGAAGGTAAAATATCTTGTCTGGTATTAAATTCTTCACGTGTCAGGGGTTTGCAATCTGCAAATGTTCGACGATAATTCCTATTTTATTGCTTTTTACTTTGACACTGCTGAAAAAGGAAGTATTGAGACTTTAAAAGTCTTTGATATGTCAGGTGGTTATATTGATGACCATACACCGGAATGACGGGGGCAAAAATGTACTAGTGCTGGTGATTCATTAAATGTCGACTAAGTTTATTGACATCGATAAAAAGCAATTTTGAATCATCATTCTCATAAGTAATGGCCAAGTTTGAACATTTTTTAATTATGTGCAAACCTCTTTTATTTATACTTATCGCAAATATAAACAACCGGTATCTGACATTGACTCTGGACTCAAGTCACTTTTGAACACCATTGAAATTACATTGAGTAACAAATTCATTCAGTACAACAATATTCCTTAGCATTCCGACGAATTGAGAACCTTTTTGTTTTTTTAGTCAGTTATAAAATGCCTCGAAAGAAAAAATATCGTTTATCTTCATGGAATGCTGATCATTCACATTATATAAGGGTACGACTTACTTTTGTAAGACATGTGAGATCCATAATGTCACGAAAAAAGTTGTCGATAAACTTAGTCGATATTTAATGAATCACTAGCACTGGTACATTTTTGCCCCCGTCAATCCGGTGTATGTTGATGACGCGTTGGCCTAGTTGGTAGTGGTCCTGCCAACGAAGCTAGCGGTCCTGGGATCGATTCCCGTTACGGGCAAATGTTTGTGTGATGAGTGCAAATATTTGTTTCAGAGTCTTGGATCTTTTCTATGTCTACATGTGGCAATTAAGTACTTTTTGATATTATGTCCCGAAATCGATTTTTTTTGGGCTATGGACATACAATTTCGCATTTAATATACCTACATCTTTATTTTTTTTATCTTTACAAAGAAAGTCACTTTTACGCCACTGTCTGTCTATTTGTCTGTCTATGTGTCTGTATTTTAGCTAAATCCTTTTAAACCACCCAATTTATTTAGATGCGGTTTTCACCAAGAGTTATTCAGATACATTTTCACGGAAGGTTTTATGTATAATTAATTCTATCCGAACAAACTAAACCGAAACTAAGAAGTTTATAAAAAAACGTAGAAGCAAAGGTCCATTACATTTACGTTATGATATTGTCATTTATTATAGTGGTAGTACAGAGTAAATCCAGATCACTATCCTTACGCTGTAACCTGCCGCAAAACAGCAATGGTCATTCTGTTTTGTTCCAGTGAAATGACTTAAAATCATTTCATTTAAGTCATTGGGATTGGCAACGAATTCAAAGTCTTAGGATTCTATTCGTAAGATTGAAATATTGAGATTACAAATATCTATGGGCTTCAGAGTCCACTTTCCATCAAATAGCTGTTTGTTCGTTTGCCTTCTCCATGCGATAAAGAAAATACCAAAATTCTGGGGCGCTAGTGAAAAATGCTGCACGTCAAACTAACTCCTATTTAAAAAGTGTATGTACAGTCGCGAACCGGGATTGTTGAGCCACTCACCCAATTTTCTAATTTGGCCGTGTAATACAAATCGAATAGCTGTCAGCCAGTCGGTGACATCGGTTATTGAATACACGGCTAACACCCCCCACACGCCACCCGCCACACGTCTCGCAAAGTCAAAAAAATGTCTCCACTCAATAGGCCCTATGATATACAACAAGATACCCCCAGAAATCAAAAATGCCCCGAATATGAGGAGTTTTGTTAGTAAATTAAAGTCTAAACTAGTATCTGACGCATATTATACTATAGATGACTTTCTCAACGGCTAAATTGAGTACTTACTGGTTCGCTGCCCAAAAAAAATACTCTATGTAATTCAATATATTATATTGAATTACATATTGACATTTTGTATTGATAATTTAATTTAATATTTCTAGAATTTGTTGTAAAATTATTGTGTTTTGAACGTTTGACATGTAAAACTATATTTTATCAAGGAATAAATAAATAAATAAATTAATTAATTACGAACAATGGCAAGTGGCTCAACAATCCCGGTTCGTCACTGTACATGAACAGAGTATACTAGATTTAAACCCTTTTTCCCTTGATCTTCAGAATAATTATACCCTTTTTCACTTGCCCCCTTACTAATAAACGTTGAGTAACGGTGGTATAGCTATACAATGTTTTGTCCTTATCTGTCAAATTAAAATGTCACAATGACAGATAAGGACAAAACATTGTATAGCTATACCACCGTTACTCAACGTTTATTAGTAAGGGGGAAAGACTCCAGAATTACTGCACTTTAGCATTTTCCATAAAATAGAACCACGCTGTATTATTCATCAATAGCAACTGATTGAAATACGTCGGAACAGGTTAATCGGCGGAAATTGCTCGTTTATGGTTAAACTCATTTGAGAACGCATCATTACATCCGCTTTATGTTTAAAATTCAAATGAATATGTTACCAAACAAATTACTGCGAAGTAAAATAGGTAAACACAGGAATAATGTTACACCCGTCACAAACTAAGCTCTACGATATGTTGCCACCTCAGGACATTCCGTGATGACGTGGGCAGCAGTTATCTCTGCCGTCATACAAGCTCTGCACAAGGGCTGTCTGTAACACGTAAGGTGTATGTGTTTGTTAAATAAGACATGACTAGTTATTCTGAAGACTCTTTTTACAAATGTTTTAAGGTAATATTAAAACTTTAGTCATTATGCGTTTCAGAAACGGTTGGATTCTAACCAACACTGATAGCATCCTACTTAACAGGGACGTATGCATAGCGGCAGTCGAAGCATTTTATTCTCTATTAGAAGCCACATAACATTTAAAATGCTTATACTACTACTATGCAGTTAGGTGCCTGATTTGGTATCCCAACAGAATGTTAACTTCAGTTCCAAGCATTGTTCTAAACTGATAGCATCGTTCCAAACTGTTTCTATCTTAACTATCTGTTCCATTGTTGAGATTGCTATTTAAATCGTAAGTGAGAATAAGAATAAGAAAATATTTATTGTGAATGGTGTAAAAATGGATGGTTTATAAAAAATATTATAGTTCTAACAGTTGCCCGTTCAAGGCATATAGTTAATATCATTTAGGCTTACAGTTAAAACGTTATGAAATACTTAAAAGATATACTTCAGAGGATGGTGAACCGAAGTGAGGTCAAAAAAATATAACAACGGTAACTTTTTCATTATAAAATAAATTAATCAATTACGTCACGATAATTAATCATACATTAAATTTATAATATTGCCCTCATACGCCAATAGGCAGTACCTCACATTCAATAACCGAATCAGTTTCATCCTCATTCGTTAGTAAAAAGGTTGCATTTGCCACAGGAGTTTTATCTGAGATGCCACTTTTTGTCTTATAGCAATATAATTATGTACTTAGTTAATTATTGTCGTGACGTAATGGAAAAGTTACTGATGTTAGTCCTTTTAGTATTTTTTTTAGAAAACGTTCTGAAAAGCTCCCCACATTCGTAGACGAACTGAAAGGCGAGTTGTTTTAAAAAGAATAACACCCAGAAGCCAAACGCGTACGAAGATTCTTATCAATAAGTGTCACTGGGAACTTTGTGATAATGCAAACACGAGAGCAATTTGAAGCCCGGGACATTGGAGCTATGAAAGAAGCGAACAATATAATTCAGGGCAAAAATAACAATTGTTTTTTTTGTGACACTTGCTGTATTTTAGGTTCTTGAGACCATCGGACCATTAATATGACTTGCGCTGTCCGTAGTGTCCGTCCGTCCTGACTTTAAAGAACTGTATCTTTTGAACCGTGATATAGAGAGCCGGTTGATTTTTTTCTTAATATTATGTGTTATTAGAGTTAATACGGCGAATTAAAGAAAAAAAAAAGAAAAAAAGTGAACCATTAAAGAGAGTACAAGAAAAGTAATTTTTCGATGTTAATTTATTTCTGTTTATTTATTCAAATTGGAATATAATAATACTTACTATTTGGCAGTACGGAACCCTCGGTCCGCGAGTCCGACTCGCACTTGACCGGTTCTTTTTATAAATAATAATTGTACTGTTATTATACTTCTATCGTTGTCATACTCTTTCGCATCTGACAGTACATTTGTACTTGTTTCGGTAAAGAAATGTTGTGTACGCACAGGTACTTCTTTGCGTCAAAAATCTACCAGCGCCGCCCAAGAGAAAAATACTGCTGAGAAGAAGCGCCACAAGAAACTGAACAGTCAGTCATTATTATTGTAAGGAGTTTTCGGTATCGGTAATAACACGGCAACGTCCTTATGCAAGTCCACGCAACCCGATCACGAGGCAGCAAGCGGCCAATCGATTTGCACTTTCCTGCACTAACTTTTAATAGCACCATGTTCCAGGAAAGTTAGCAGCAGCAAAATAAACTTAAAGTCGAATGTCTGACATAAAAGGTAAGTAATATTATAAGCACAAACGTACTTAGTGAAGTTCGGAGGAAACTGATGGAGGCAAGTAAATCAAAACCAACCATCGTGAAAATCCTTGGAGAACGTGGCCTAGTCAGTTTTCTTTTGCTACTGAGCGCCTTGACATTTGGTCTGGATATAGCGGAAGCCTTTGATAGAGTGTACCAGGCGGATATTCTTTCTAAACTTCCATCATAAGGTTTTCCTTAGAAGTAGTATACGTAGTCCACTGGCTTTGTTCAAAGGTGTAGCATCAAATTCATGATTAATGGCTCGTGCTCCGATCAAATGCTCGTGAATGCTGGTGTCCCGCAGGGATATGTGGTATCTCCCACTGTTTTTCTTCTGTATATAAATGACTTAATTTTAATACTAACGACTTACAAGTACTATATTAGTCAAGGATGATGTTTTTTATAGCATATAGTAAGTGGGACCTGTGACCTATAGTGAATGGTTTGTAGCTTCCAACTAGTGAAATATTTTTTCAAATTGGTTCAGAAGCTTCATATATTACACAATATACACTTTCTTACTACTACGAGTACAATATATTTAAGCTGTTTCTCTGTATCTTATTAAAATAAAAACAAACGTTTTTTTCGTAACCAGTGTGCTTGCTTGCCTTCTCCACGCCGAAAAAATCCAAATTATAAATTTAGTTTCATGTCTCGCTTGTTTCCTGGCTCTCACAAAGTATTTTGCCGAAGCAGTTATATTAAATCCAATGTTCAGAATGTTCATTGTAACTTCGTGCGCATGTTCTTATTCTTATTGGCTCAAGTGACGGACATGTATTTTGTGTGTAAAGGAAAACTTAATGATACTACTACGACATTGATGTGCTAAATGAAAAAAAAAAAAAAAACTACTTTACATTTCATATTTTATTATTTACTTGGTTGCATGTGTTGTTTACTTCATCGTTATTTTGCACCGCATGCCAATTTATTTTTGTTCATCTTATAAATTCTCTTTGTTGTAAGGATGTCTGAAAGAGATCGCTATTAAACGATAGACTCAGCTTGTCAAGTTTCACTTTTCGTGCTGTTATTGTATGTGAGAGTACCCTACCTTACACATGAACAAAACAAAACACCAAAATCGGTTGACGATTGACGGACAAATCTTGAGTCAAACCTTTTTTGCAGTCAGATGATAAAAAAATGTGGTTTAGGCATGGTTAAGGTTAATTTTATTGCTGCGTTGACAGCTGTCAAATTGGATCTCCTGGAAAGACCTCACTATAGGCCAACTGCGTCATTATATGTGCTGCCGTACCAAAGAAGGCGGTTAGAGAGCGTCGGTGGCCCTTGGCTTAGGGGGTCGACTCGTGATCGTAAGGTACCGAGTTCGAACCCCCGCGGTCACCGTACCAATGAGTTTTTCTAACTCAAGTGCGTTACCCAATGCTCTTACGGTAAAGGAAAAACATCGTGAGTGAACCTGCACATTCGAACAGCTTGAGTGTGTAGGAGGGTAATTGCACAAAAAATCCTAAAGGGTCGAAGTGTATCCGAAAGGGCCCATCTGTAAGATAAGACAATATAAGATAAGAAGGTGGTAAACTGCATTGTATTACTGTCAAAGTATTTTATACTCTATTAAAAACCAAATAAAATTTAAAATGCTAATGTATATAAAAAAAAATGTGCTGTAAGAAGATAATAAGACATTACATTCGGGAGCTCTTCTAATTATCCTTGGAGTAGTGAGCAAGGAGAAACATTAAAAATTTCGAAATTTCGAATTTCGAGAAACAGATAAATAAAACACTGAACCTGCTTAAATAAAATACATACATAGAGTCCAACAAGCGAGTGCTGACAAAAAAGAGCGGCAAATTCAAAATATCACTAATTGGTAACACGAAATGCATAGCGACTGGATATTGGTACTCTTAATGTGACAGCTTGTTTCACAGGTAAAATTGTTGCCATAGAAGAATTTGAGAAAAATGCTTGTGTTACCACTCGCTGATCGGACTCTAATTAAATATACTAATATATACGACGACTTACGTAAACAGAAACTAATGACTACAGCAGAGCGAAGGATCAACATTTAACACTCAGACTCATCTTATTGATTTAGCCACAACTTCCTTAACCTTATATTACCTAAGTACTATGCAGTTAATTTATTGTAAATATATATATTAACCTGTCCTCTCCCACCGGCTCAAATTTGCGCCCCCCCCCCCTTTTTTCACTCATTTTACTTACTATCTTACTCTAACTTTTATAACAAAGCAAGAAAAACGTCTAAGTTTGCCGTCTATCTTAAAAAGTTAGAGCAAGAGAGCTATTTATATTATAATTTCCACATTTATTGCTATAAATATCGTAAATATTATTATACAGGGTGGAAAAACGAACGCCACAAGGACGGCAACTAAGTACCTTAAATATCGGGAATAGCAAATTCTACGCAAAGGTGACATTTGTGGATTGTTGACAACTCGTCTGCCTTAACCAGGAATCAAACTGATATGACAAAACAATAAAGTTGTGTTTTTGATACACATTGAAAGGGTCATTGATAGTTATCAGTGATATCTACAACACATACACATTTAAACTAAATAAAAACCGTAAAAGAACACAAAGTTATTGTTTTGTAACATTCGACTAGTTCGATTCCCAGATAAACAGACGATTTTTTAAATCCATAAATGCAATTACTATTCTTTTCAAAAATAAAAGTAAGTCTCCTTTGCGTAGAATTTGCTATTTCCAATATTTAAGGTAGTTGCCGTTTGTGGAGTTCGATTTTTCCACCCTGTATATTGTTATATTTTTAATGGGGGCCTATCTACTCGCATATTTTTTTACGCATAAAAATCGATTGTCATAACACCCTTTTCGGCTGATATTGCAAAATTTCATAAACGTCCATTGAGTAGATTAGGTTAGGTTAGATTAGGTTAGTTTTTAATAATAATTAAAATAAAACCCTTTCTATTGTAAAAACCGTTTTATGACAATCGATTTTTATGCGTAATGATTATTATGCGTAAAAATATGTATGCGAGTAGACCCCTCCCCTTTTTAGTTAACTGCCTTTGGTATGACGTCAGTGTGTAGCTTAATAATTCAAGCGCAGGCTTATAAAGTTATATCGAAGCCATTTGATGAAGGTTCCGTATGCTAGAGTGAACTGTTTTGCGGAAATTTATGCATGAAATAAACTTAAGTTAGCGAATCAACAAAGTTTAGGGATAAACTTGAACATTCAAAACACGCTTAACTATTTAAGTTGCTTTTAAGCTATGTTTTACTTTAAGCGAAGTTTCAATTTTGTTATTTAAGAGGAAATGCCAAGTTATTTAGTTTATAAAAACGTTTGTGCCTGTTTTCTCTTTGATTTATGATACAAAAGCAATGTTTTAAAGGATTTTTTTCAAGAAGGCAATCGTGCGCACATGCTTGGCAAGAAGAATAAACATAGATCCATAGACTACAATCCTGAGACTGCAAATATAATGCCAACCTTAAGGACTAAAATGGAAGTCCTCTAACTGCCGCACTCAGAGACGTCAATTAAATTTAATGCTTGTTTAGTGATATAATGTCTTATTCTAAAGAAAGTGACAGCAGCTACTTTAATGAAGCATTAAATTTAATTGACGTCTCTGAGTGCTGCAGTATGATAGTCATTTTAAGGTTGTGCTGCGGACGTTTTTGCTTAGCTGTAGGTTAAAGTCACTGCCGGCAACGCATACGAGCGTCTCCTGACTTCCACTCAATGCCTTGAACGTTTATGTGCGTTCTTACAGTGTGAAAGCTTCGTATTAAAAAGCGACCGGCTGGAGCATGCAATCAGTTGGAAATAATTGTTAAAAAGAGGGGGGGCCTTTGCCCTCCAGTCAGACACTAACACAGGCTAAACAATAAATAAATAAAAAGTTACGCCAAAGTAAAGCCGGGAATACACATGCCTGTAAAACGGAACAGTAGCGTGCGTACTAATTAACAGCATGTACATGTAACTGGCACACAGTGAATACATTTGCAAGTTAATTTGCAGGCATGCCTGTAGTTGCCGCATTCACACGTGCCATATGCATATGGTTTGCAGCCCCCCGCGGCCCCTCACTCATATTGCATGCCAGTAAATCAAATTGCTTGCAAACTACTTGCTTGCTAAGTACAAGCATGCCAGTTAGTGTATACACGTGAAAGTAGTTGGCACGTGCAAGTAGTTCAATTCAATTCAATTCTTTATTAAATGGCCTCTGTCCATCCATTGGGACAATTCTGCCAGTGTCAAGGTTAGGAGTTACATATACATATCAAAAAAAACATAATTCGACGTTGTTCGGTGATCCTCTAGCCTCCGTGAAGCGATGTAGGTAGAACTTTACGAAGACCAGATGGGATTTTCTTGGAGCAATCCTTCCAAAGGCGATACGTGTTCAAACTTGAATTCTTCATTATACTGCACATTTGAATGTTAATTTACTGCATATTAATACATCATTACTATCCATTAAACAACAAAATATGCAAAAAATCAAAAACAATTAAGAAAGCGACGCCATCTTGTCAAAAACCCAAAGAGAATCCCGTGCAAGTAGTTGTTAAGCAAGTGTGCCAGTGACTGGCATGGTGTATTCCCGGCTTAAAGGGCGAAATAGAATAGCAATAAAATTTGCAGAAGTTGTTTGCTGTCTTACTTCGACATTTAGTTCTGGAGCAAGAAGCACAAGTTTGGTATCTTTAAAGTTAGAGCAAGACAGCAGTCAACTTCTGCAATTTTTATTGCAAATCTCACACTCGTATTCACAAACAATACTTAACTCCTTCACTGAGTAAACGCACTGCGTTCAATACAGCTTTGTGATTGGTCCTTTTTGACCGACCTTTTGTTTATGAGACGATTTGAACCACCCTGTGCGTTCGTGAGCACTGTGAGACCTCATAGTGACGTTTGTGAATACGGGTGTAAACCTCGTTGAGGAACCTGACATTGAGTCTCCTTAAAAAATAAACATTTTTTTTGTGCCTTTGTTAGTTAGTAGTATTGTTTAATAGGTTTTAATAAATGACATTAATGAGCCTAAATCTGTCTTCAATCAAAGTCACTGCCCTAAAAGCGTTCTCTTGATTACACGTTGTCGTAACGCTATCGTCGCTGATTTTACCTCCCGTAGTTTTGCCGCCATTTTCCTTATCCTAGAGAAATGTTGCCAGCTCTGTTTTAAATAAATATCCAAAAACATTAAATTAATACCCTCTTTTTCATAAACGCGCAATTGCTAAAGTTTGCTTAAAGTATGATTTTGTACTTATCTGTTTTTTAACAATTGAATTTGAGAGTAAATGAAAAAGAATACTATAACTAAAATAGGATTATTGTGCGTTAATGAATAAGGATCATAGTCTTTCTTTGTCTGAGGTTATAAGGGTAACCTACTCCCACACTAAGCTCTAGGCTTGTACTATGGGTACTGGACATCGATCGACATATTTTATAGAGAAATAAATACTTATATACATAGAAAACAAATACAAACAACAAATACTTGCTCTCATCACACGAATATTTGCCCTTTTCGGGAATCGTAGGTATCCCTTTCATACGGGCTAACTCGTATGTGTAGGATTACTACCAACTACATAAGTTAACCAAGCATTCTACTCGATAAAACAACATTGCCTTTGACATGACCGTATCGTTTTAACTGCACTGATATTGTTTTCGAGTAAATCAGAGCTTTAGTTTTACCCAGTAGAGCCTTAGCAAAATGATGTTATCTAGCTGCGATTAGAAAAGGATTATAGGTGACAGTTTTACAATATACTTACGTCAAAGTGCAAATGAATTGACAGCTATTCCAATCCCAAACTAATCGCGGTTTCATAATAGTAGCAATCACTGCATTTTCTTTCACATTTTGAAAGGTAAATACAACAGGTTTTCCGATTTTAACTCAAGTGCTGGCAACATCGGCTGCTATTTTCTTACTAGAAACAAGGCTGTGAAATTTCCGCCCAAGTTTTTACGGAAATTGGCGACATGGCTTGTTTTCTCGGAATGATCCTTTTCGTGCGCTGAATGAAAATAACTTACAGCAAACGCTATACTCCCTGTGTAGTTTTTTTTCGTGTTTTAGTGTTCCGTAGTAAACAAGGAACGCTTATAGTTTTGCCACGTCCGTCTATCCACGGTTAACTCAGAGAGTCTTGGTACAACAAAGCCTTTAGCATAGTTAAACATGTAAATTACCCTGACAAAGTCTTAAAACAAAATCTTGAAAAAAAAATCGGCTTCCATACAAGTGAAGCGGTTCCCCTATGGAATCTCTAATCGTCAATTGTCCTAATGCATCGTTTGTCGTTTTCGTTTATCCTATAGCAATTTCCGCTTAAATTTTAAAACTTTTTAGTGTTGTTATAATACAACCCTAACCTAACAGAACCGCAGATATAATTGGAAAACTTAAAAAGTTGTCTGACTCATCTGAAAACCAGTTTAGGGCAAATGAAAATTCGAATAAACGATGTGTTAGGACAAGCGTTTTTAGGGATTCCGAGGACAACCAAGTGAAGCATAGATTTTTTTTTACTTGATAATATAATGACAGAATTCTGATAACATACAGCCTATAGAAAGGAAATATTTCTTGAGTACTCTGCACTAAGAAATATTTTTTCGAAAATCGACCCTCAGCAAGGAGAATTAGGGGGAGTAGCGTGAAACTAAATCCACGCATATGAAGTTGCAGGTTCTCGTCTAATATACGGGCTTAAGTAGTTTATCGGAGAAATACTGGAAAAGGTCCGAATCTTAAGTACCCGAAACCGACGTGCGTGCATGACTCGATGTATGAATGTGGAAGAAGCGAAAGAGATTTGTCAAGATCGTAGCCGGTGGAAAAAGTGGTCTCTACCCCTCAGGGAAACAAGCGTGATTTAATGTATGTATGTATGTATGTAAGTAGTTTAAAGACTAGTCCTTCAAACAGCCTTGTGAGCAAAAGTAGATTAAAAACAGTGCAGGAGAGACGATAGATGACGCTGATTACGAGTTCGAGCAAGAAAACGTGTTTTATCGCGTTAATCTTTTAATCCTTTACTTTAGTCCTTAGTGGAGTTACTGCAAGGCAGGCTATAACACGTTGATGAGCTACAAAAAAGCAATGTCGTGTTATAATGCGGAATGCGGCCGAGAGCGTTAGTAGCCTCGGCTTAAGTTAAATTCAAATTATTGTATCGCATTATAATCTTATCTAAGTTTGGAACAAAGCAAACTACGCGCTTTAAATTAAATAATATTATAGATCTGAGGCCCTAGACAAGATGCATAAAGTTATCGAAATCGATTTTCGAAAACTGTCAACGTGTGTAGAACTGGCATAGGCGCTTAACACGACCATCTGGCAGCTTACGTCAATTCTCTACATTTTCGATAACGATAACAATCTCGCCACGCATCTTGTCTAGGTAATTAATTAACGCATACACCCAGTACCTCTGCAAAGGACTGTCGGCCCTATCCTGCATCCTGCATCGCAGCGGTGCAATTAGCGTGAAAGTCATCAACATGAGCGTCAGCAAACATGCCCTATTAACTCCCGCCAGTTCATCACCATGCGGTGGCCGGCAATACACAACTTTTCAGACAGTTGTATTAAGTTATTCTAAGGGGCAACTCACAACCAAAAATTATCGAGTCTAAACTTGTGGTCAAGTACCAATGAAATAGTCTAACTTTAATGCAAACCTGCCTTTTACATAGTACAGACTAACGGCCAAACCCTATATTCAAACCGCGGATAGATAAGGCTTACCTCGGGTTAAAATTTGACATTTGCCCATACAAAATGTGTCAAATTTTAATCCGAAGTAAGCCTATCTATCCGTGGTTTGAATATAGGGTTCGGCCATAAGTAAGTAAATAAGTAGGGGTAAATGCACAAAAAATCCTGCTGGGACAAAGTTTACCCGAAAGGGATCATCTGTAAAACAAAAGATGCGGGTACAGAAAAATAACTAATTGCAGTAAGTAGGTAAATGCGGTATTAAATTGCTTACTCGGTATTTTTTTTACCAATTTTGATAAAAAATATATATACGATGGTGGCGAGCTGTAAAGCTTGCTACTAACGCCTGATATGATGAACACGACCACTGTTTTAAGAGTGAAAACTACGAAATAGAAGAACACAATATGGGATTTTGGGATTAAGAAATGAACCTGTGAAATTGTCATTTTCAAAAACATTTAATTTTGAATAAATCATGATGGAGCCATTAAAAATACCCCTTATGATTTCCAACAATTCCAACATAAATCATGTCTCCAAGACAAAATGTTACACGGAAATTGCTAAAGCAACCCAGATCACGATCGGATTGATTCCAATTTGTCCGAAGGTGGATAATTTTGATACATTAATCCACCTCCCGATGGACGTCCAAAGGGTCTAATGCAATTAGCCGTAAGGAACAACAAGTTCGGGAAGTCGGTAATACCCTGTTAGCAGGATCGGTCGGCGATTCACCCGAGGGCAGAACAAATTGATTTTGGATATTGAGAATTCAGGTAATTTTGATCAATTGTTATTATTAGGTCCTTACCTATGAAATTGGCGTTTTATATGGAGAATTTTATGAAAACGGTGGTTTTCATACATTTAATTTTGCAGATCTTTTAGTAACGTCACATGCAAACCAAACAAAATACTGTCAGGAATATTGGACACTTCTAAGGTATATTATACATATCTTAATTGCTTAAAAATAGTTAGCTTCATAAAACTCTGCTTAATTGAAACACTTGAACTCACAGCACATGAAAAGAGTTGAGTTCACACTTTAATTTTAAACACTAAGTAAGAAATTGAACCATATTATTTGTATCTAAAACCTTTGTAACATACTGTATTAATGAAATTTAAAAATAATTTGGAAGTAAAAATTGAATTGAATAAATTCCGTACGAAATAAAACACGTAAAAATAACGCCAATTTCATAGGTAAGGACCCAATATTATCGTACTACGCCGAAGCGAAAAGGAGAGTTATAGTTATAATCATTAATTAGGGCACGGAATTTTGGGGGCGGCTTTTAACAAGTTGTAGGGAGAGAACACCGCTGTTTATCTATGTTATCGACAAATATCGATCGTTTATTTATTTATTTATATCTTATTAAATAAAACCTCAAATTTTCCGATGATACGTACTCTTGATGATGGAAAAAGTTCAAAATATCGGAAAGTTTGATCCGTTTAAATTGCTTTATTGAAATCAGTAAATCAGTATATACATAGGGATATATATTACTATCGACCCGCCCTCGCTTCGCTTCGGTTTATGTGAGATTTCTGTTCAGTAGTTTCTGAGATTGTCGCAATACAGACGGACAGGCGCATCGGGGACTTTAGTTTAGTAATATTATGTCAAGTAGTTCGGCAGACAGTTGGGTAAAGATGGACGGTGTTAGCACGAGACCGGGCAAAGTGGCGTGAAAATGAAGAGGCGGAGGAAATAATGATGATGATGATGATGATGATGATGATGATGATGATGATGATGATGATGATGATGATGATGATGATGATGATGATGATGATGATGATGATGATGATGATGATGATGATGATGATGATGATGATGATGATGATGATGATGATGATGATGATGATGATGATGATGATTGATGATAATGATGATATGTCAATAAGATCGGTACGTGTGACGTGGTAAACAATTAATAATGTTCCGATCCGAGAGCTCAACGAAGAATTGTAATATTTTAAACCCGTAACGTTCTTGTTATTCTTTTAGCCTTTTATATTGTAATTGTAAAATATGAATCAGGCAGCGACCTGCAAAGACGCTATGCTTTTAGTTTCCACTTTGTCACGTGAATATAGATACTGGATAAGACAACTGTTTAAAGGCTCAGCCACACCGCTTGCCTGACGTGCACTTGCACGTGCGCGTTCGCTTTCCACTGCGTTGTATAGTATGAATTCTCATTACGACATGTCACTATACAACGCAGTGGAAAGCGAACGCGCACGTGCACGTGCGCGACACGCAAGCGGTGTGGCTGGGCCTTAAAGGTTGTCGCAGGCATAACTGCTCGGCATCGGATAAGCTCATTGTGAGATATTGAAAAGTGAGCTTCGACTTATGTTATTACGATACATTTTTCAGTGGACGATGCGAGTCCCGCGCTTGGTTATTGTTTTCACTTTAAATTTAAAAAAAATATCGTATTAACACAATTTACAGTTCACAAATTTAATTATTTCTCCTCTACCCTCATTATTTCTCTTTAACAGAACATTGTATCGCAGAAACACTTTCAGTCGAACAATAGTTTTGCATAAAAATATACTTGGCAGAGGGTATTCATTTTCCAGCATATTATTTAGCAAAAGATTGTGCTTTAGGTGGCCGTGTGTTCGTTTGAAAGAAAGAAAGAGAGAAAGCAAGAAAAATATTTTATTTACATCTAATCTTATCTAATTATTATAAACATCTAACAAAAGGACAAAACAAGTAACTAAACAAAGACGGCAAAAAACATATGACTGACCTAATGCCAGATGGCGTTAAATAGTCCCAGCTCAGCATGTTGCCGCTAGTAAGATCAGCGCTAGTCTTCCGCAGGGACCATTTAATGACCTCAGGGCAGGCCATACAACAACAAAAAAACATCAATTTCACATTGAGTATCCCACTGCTGGGCAAAGGCCTCCCCTCTTTGTTGCATAATCTAATAATAATTAAAAATCCCTTCTTGTAACCTATCCTATATCCATGTGGCTTAGCCTCGTTATGAGAGCCACTTGCCAGCTATTGTTGCTTGGCAAAACCCAGATTGCCTGCATGCAGGGACCCTAATTCAACGGGCAACTATTCTCTAGCAGTTTAGCGAAGTCGAGAACTTTGGAATTTCATAATAGTTACCATGTTGAGAACGACAGACACGAGTTCCGTTGCACGTAAAAAATACATTACATTGCTAACTTCTTGTTCATAATCGTGTAATAACCATAGTGTGCTTAAAATGTGCTTTGTCCTTATCTGTGACTGTGGCATTTGAATTTGATAGAAAGTAACAAAGAATACTTTTACTGTAATAGGTTTATTGTACGTTTATGAGCAGTGATGGGAAATAGGTGAGCTAATTTACCTAAACTTGACGCATATTCATTCATGCGTGAGTGAGATGGGAATACATTATTGAATGAACATGCATCAAGTTTAGGTAAATTAGCTCACCTATTTCCGATCACTGTTTATGAGTAAGGGCTGTCTCTGACAATTTGAAGATCGGACGGACTGTGGCCTAATCCCTTCGACGGCATAGCGTTGAAATTACATAAGGTCCAAGACAATTAACAATACTTGGTCTTCTTTTGGAAAATGCGGTATATTCATACTTTTCAAAGTCCCTCACGCCCGCTCCAACAAGCCGAATAGAGCAGCGCCGCGCCAAATTCGATCCGTGAAGTTTAAAAGTACTTGGCGCGGTCCGTTGAATTTCCAAATGGACGGAAAGCCAGCGCGACGCACCAATGCGCAATCCGAATGGAACTCTCTTGAATTTCGAAATTCAACGTTTGAACACGGCACGCCTCCGCGCCAAGCCAAATGGCGTCATCGTAGATGAGTTCTCCAGCTACCATTTTCTAATCAGTCTGCTCCGTGATGTCGCACCGTTGATTCATGACGTGGCGTGCCCGTGAATGTGGTTAAAATACTACTCCCATACAGTTGGATACACTCCATCTGTCGGCGGGACGGACGGACGGACGTCCATCCTAACTTTAAAAAGACGTATCTTTTGAACCGTAATAGATAGCAGGTTTTTTATCACATTATGTTTTGTTATGGCGGATTTAATTACATACATTTTTTAAATAAAAATAAATAAACAAAATCCTCATACAAGAAATGTTTTTTTCAACGCATTTTTATTTTTGTCATATCGTAAAAACGGTTAAACATACAATCGTCTCTAGTATGATTGTAGCACAAAGCCTAAAAAAACACAACAAATACTAAAAACCAGCCAGATACGAGTCGGTCACGCGTACGAAGGGTTCCGTAGGTACCATTATCTAAACATAGACACTATATCAGTTGCCGTTATTAATATCGAGCAAAAAACAGCAAAAAAATCAAGTTTTTTGTATGGGAGCCCTTAAATATTATGTTTATTCTAGTATTTGTTTTTGTAACGGCAACGGAAATACATCTTCTGTGAAAATTTCAACTGTCTATCTATCACGGTTCATTAGATACACAGCCTGGTAACAGACAGACAGACAGACAGACAGATAGACGGACAGTGGAGTCTTAGTAATGGGGTCCCGTTTTTACCCTTTGGGTACGGAATCCTAAAAATGGTCAAGTGTGAGTTGAGCTTACGCTGATTCGATTCTACATCGAATTGAAATCGGAGTATTAATTATCTACTGTGTGGCGGTACGGAACGCTCGGTGCGCGAGTCCGGTTCACACTTGACCGGTCTTTTATATAAAGTATTTATTTTAAACGTGATAATCACGCAGGGGTTCTATTCTACTTGGTAAAACTATTTTGCTTTTGACGTATCGTACTATCAACTTCACGATAGCTCTTAATTACTTAACACTAATGGAAGCCGAGTTGAAAACATTACGATAAAGCTGGGCATTCACGACCGCTCTAACAAGCCGAATAGATCCATGAATGTCAAAACTGTAGCGTTTAAAAGTACTTGGCGCGGTCCGTTGGACTTCCAAATGGACGGAATGCCAGCGCGACGCGCCTACGCGCAATCCAAATGGAGCTATCGTGAATGTCAAAATTCAACGTTGGAACACGCTAAGCCAAATGGCATCGTCGTGAAAGCTTCTCTAGCTGCCATTTTCTAATCAATAAATAGTATGACTATCCAGTCTATCACTTTCTATTTGTTGCCGAGACAAATGGCGCTTCCGTGAATGCCCAGCTTTACATGTCAAAGCAACATAGCTTAAGCAAATAGAACAGAGCCTCAGAACGTCGCTTTTAGCCTAGTTAGAAGTAACCCTACCTACGACGCTAGCGGTAACAAGTTCAATTATCGCTAGAGGCACACATTAGGCGTTTTGAAGCGAGCGCTTTTGTAGCGCTCGTTTTCAGAACTATGAGGTCAGTCGAAGGTCTACAGATACAAATCAAATCAGATCAAAATACTTTATTTTACATATATCATGGTGTACAGAAAGGACTGTACATTGGTAAAACATAATCTGCCGCTAAGCAGCACGTAAAACGCAAGCGCTGTCAGATTTTGGTTTAAACGCGCGTTGCGCGGTCGTATGCCGCTCTAAGATACAAGTGACGTCATTTTGCAGTACATTTTGATCGCGCCCTTTCGTGAAGAGTGGACAAATATTTCACCGAAATGGAGACTGATCGAAATCGAATCGAACTGAGCCAGTATGGACACCTTAGTGACGTTTGTTGAACGCAACGCTAAGCGCGTTGTATGTACGCGTCCAATACGCGCTTAACGCAACGCCGAGCGTCTAATGTGTACTAGCTCTAAGCTAACTGCTGGACTCAGAGACGTCAATTAAATTCAATGCTTGATTAAAGTTGCTGCTGTCACTTTCTTTGCTATTGCAATAGAATAAGACAACACGCCACTAAACAAGCATTAAATTTAATTGACGTCTCTGAGTGCGGCAGTAAGAGTAATAATATGTGTGATGAGCGTGAATATTTGTTTCTAATATTTTGATGTTTTTTATGTATTGACGATACATTAGCATTGTTAGTAGTGACTCCGCCTACGAAGCTAGCGGTCCCGGGTTCCAATCTCGGTAAGGGCATATTTGTGTGATGAGCGCGAGAATTTGTTCCTGAGTCTTGGGTTTTTTCTATGTATTTAAGTATGTATTTCTTTATACAAGTATGCTTATCGTTGTCTAGTACCCATAGTACAAGCCTGGAGCTTAGTTTGGGACTAGGTCAATTGATCTGAGATTGTCCCCTGATATTTATTTATTTATCAATACATATTTACCTTTAGTATATTTATCGTCCAGTGCCAAACTAGTTTAGTACCTAATAACCACTTTCTCAAGCCTCTAGGTACCAATTCAAAAGCGAAGGCTAAAGTCTGGTTCATTGGTCACAAATCATTAGCTGATTAGCGACCAGTAAGTTCTGACCTGTGATTTTAGGCATTTGTGATTAGCTAAGAGGTCTCAAATAGAACGGATCTGGCAGAGAATAGCATTCCAGGTCAGAATTATGAAATTAAGCTAGCTGCTAGCCATTGTCTTTGAATTCGTAGAGGAATTTCATTTCAAATTTGTGATGCTACTGTCATTGGAATATGTTGCGACTGTGTCCTTGGAATATTTATTATTCTATTCTATTTTATTGTATTAGATTTTTTTTGAAAATAATCTTTTTTTTAAGTACCTATGCAATTTCAATCGGCATGCAATGTAGGTATCGGTAAACAACTAAATAAAAAGCAAGATTTAAAACTCCGACTCTATTTTCGATACCGTCGTCAATACACATGTTAAAAACATTAAATCGCATAAAATCCAATAAAAAAATGTTTTTTACAAAAAGGATAATATTTTTCAAGTTAATAATTTTTGTCTTGATCATCTTTTTTTATGCATCCATTTATTGTTAATTTCTGATTGGTCGACCGGTAGAAAATGCCATTAGGCATTACGTCTCCCACTTCTTCATGATTCTATGCAATAAAGATAAAATAAATAAATACGAACAAACAACATAATTGTGTAAACTCACCTAAGAACTATTTTACACTAGCGAGTTCGCAAACAAACAAGCACACAATTTTACCTTGATATTGTATTATTAACAATTAGTTTAAGGTCAACCGGGGTAAAGGCGTCACTGTTTTTTTGTTATTTTTCTTTAATTTGTAATCTCAAATTATGAAAATATTTATTTAGTATATTGAAATACTCTTTCGCTCTGTCCTTCATAATAACTCTTTACCAATTAAATAATGTGAAGTAACTTTTTCGCTGCACTATAATTAAAAGATTTTTTTTTAAACAGGATTTTGAACGCTTTTGCCCCAAATTGGGAAAATGCATCTTTTCAAAAAAATGGTTTACCAATTGGGATTAGACATTTAAACTTCATGGCACGTGTTCGCAATAAAGTATCTAAAAGGTATTATGAATAAAAGGGACAAAAACAGCTAATAACGAGCCGAGACAGAAAATATTATTTGAGAAAATGCGTCTTCAATTTGTAGACGCCCCAAATCATTTTACATGGAATTAATTCTAAAAATAAAGCATTTTTATACAAATTATAGTTCCTATGCGTGAGCCAACTAATACTGGTCATGTTTTAATACAAACTAATACCAAAACCTACAGATAAACAAAGATGTAAATGGATTTTGTTCACTTACCTCACGCACCGCGATGGTCTGGTCATCTGGGCCCGTATTATGGTCGCCTGTGGCGCGGTGGATAACGCATCCGTCACTCTCGCACTTATGCAATGGTCAGATAGTGACAGATGCTTTATCCACGTTTATCCACATCGATAAACACGACCATAATAGGCCCGCTGGTGTGATTAAATTTAAAAAATGCCGATAACTTAAACACGATTCGCTAAAACCCCTCTATGTTACGTGTTGTCCTCCAAGAACTTCAGGTGTCTATAACTAAATGTCGGGAGCCGTTGTAACTCACGTCGTTTGAAAAAAACTCAAACGAACGCAATAACCCCATAATGGCTTTTACCCCTGTTGACCTTACTCATACGAGTATATGTATGGAATATTCACGTGCCAGGCACGCGTGATATACCATATACAAACAATTACTATAGACTTTTATCAAATACCCTCTTAGAAGTCGGTGTGGCCTCGACCGTGAAGCAAGCGTATATAAACTGTGATACGGCAAATAAAACGAGTTTATCGCAATGTCTCGTCTGATCAGCATCGTCGCGCTGATTGCTTTGATAGCTTGTTGCGGAAATGAAGCCGCGAGAATTCTGGCTGTGTTCCCAACTCCATCGATTAGCCACCAAGTAGTGTTCCGACCATTAACTCAAGCACTAGCAAAACGAGGACACGAAGTCATAGTGATCACACCAGATCCTGCCTTCCCTAAAGGACAGGCTCCAGAAAACCTAACAGAAATCGATGCACATGATTTATCATATAAAGAATGGAGAAAAGAAATCGAGAATATAAATAACGGTGATAAAGGTCATCTGAGTGAGAAATTGGGTGATTTTATATTTACGTTTTTGAAAGTATTTGAGCAGCAATGTAATCTTCCTGAAGTACAAGATATTATTCATAATCAAAATCATACTTTTGATTTAGTATTTGTGGAGGCATGGCTGAGATTTCCCCTTGGGTTTTCACATGCAATTAAGGCACCTGTTATTGCTATGAGTTCATTCGGTGCAATGCTTGACAATGACGATGTGATAGGAGCACCAACACACCCTTTTTTGTATCCTCAACCAACAAGTACGCGTCTTTACAATCTATCGCCCTGGGAGAAAATTGTGCAAGTTTACGAGAGATCAAAAATCATGAAAGCATACAAACGCAGTGAAGAAATAGAAAATATTTATATGAAGAGAATTTTTGGTAAAGATACACCCGCGTTGAGTGAGTTGCAAAATAATGTTCACATGCTGTTTTTGAACGTTCATCCTATTTGGGAAGGCAACCGGCCCGTACCACCTGGACTGGTTTACATGGGAGGTCTTCACCAGAATCCGCAAAGGGAATTGCCAGAGGTAATATACAAATGCTTATTTACTTACCAAGCTATATTAAAGTAACATATTTTTCATGTCTCGTACTCTGTAAGTAGGTCATAATAATATCTTAGAAGCGGGTTGAAAGCTTTACATTTCAACCCTGGGGAAGAAAAGTTATTGAGAAAATAACTATGTCAATAGACCTTGCAGTGGCAGAAACCAAATACAGCCTCTCGGTAGTAAGATTGTTAAAAAAAAGTAATTTGAAAATATAAACATTGCTAAAACTTAGGGTACGATGGTTAGGAGAAAGAAATACTAAATACTATAAACCTTTATATTGGGATACACCCATGTTTAACAATGTATGAAAATTTTAAAACCATTTAGAGGAATAGGCTTCTCAAATTGATCCCTGTAGTTAGATTTAAAAAATATGTTACAATGAATTAATTATTAAAAAAAAAAGAAATGACGTTCATTTGACCCCTAAATGCCGGTCCGAATTGCGCTAGATCAAGCTCTTTTGTGGTTTTACATAAAACATATCTCCAATATTTTGTTTCATAAGTACAATTTACATATATAGCTGATGCCTACTTTTGAAGACAGCTGCAGCTGAAGCAGTTGTCATGTCAAATTTATAAAAGCGATAACTAGGCAGAATGATTAATTGAACAACAAGTCCTTGCAAACGTGAACAGACCGGACCCCACAAACAGCACCCGTTCACGAGTATGACGCATAGTCGCATATCTCAGCCATCGCCTCTCTCAACCATGTGTTCGGGAAAGTGGCGACCCGATCAACGACGCCGCGCCGTAAGCAAAGACCTTTGAGCGAGCATGATATGCTCATGCTGCCGGACAACCAACATAAAAGTAATATTGTGTGAAACAGCTGTCCGGCGAGAAACGTCACAGTGTGTTCTAGTTTAAAAGCGTCTTGTACACACAAGAACTAGTAAAGTTAAAACACAAATAGTGAACATAAAATTGATTGAATAAGCAGTTTGCTTAAAGGCTATGTTAATCAAGGTACAAATATTATAAATATCCTAGACACTACTTAAAGACATCTTGATCACCAATAAAGTTATTTACAGTGTAATATGAATACAGGTCAATTCACAAGAGTTGGCACGAATAGATTGAACGAAAGTAATGTCACCTATCATTGTGTGAGTGCCGTCCTTTGAACCGATGTTCGAATTTCAAACCGAAAACCTGTTATTATTAAATTTTACACACTTGTATACTTTCGTTCACTCGTTCAATCCATTTGTGCCAACTCTTGTGAATCGAACTGTACTTATAATACTCTGAAATAATAAATTATATCGTATTGCGATTGTTTGTTTACATTATGTTTGAATGACGTTCGTCTATTATGACTTTGAAAACAGATCATAGATAATAGAATAACGTATTTCTAAGTCTTAGACAAAGTATATTAGTTATAAATAGCTCCGCCATTTTGTCATAGTAAGTAGGCGAGGTTATTTTTATTTGAGAAATTATTTTAAACAGCAATAACACTTTTAATCATGATATACTTCAAATGGTAAGATGCTTAGAAAAGACTATTCTTTAGAATAAAAATGTAAAAGCAAGCAGTTTTTTTTTTTGGTGAATACCAATTGTAATAGAAATATAGGGCACCAACACCTTATTAAAGGTAGACCGAGTATTAATAAGGTTTAAGTAAGGCAGATTGAAATAAACTGTCAAGTGTCAATCCTCTACTCCACTAAGCTAAAAAGCGGTACCTCAAACTTAATATACAAAGCAGATTCATTCCTCTATCGTTAGTAACTAACAAGGTTTTTACGAATTTTCTTTTGTCTTAATAGGGTAGAACAGATTCAGTGGCTTTCGTAGAAACTGGGCTGGGCCTCAGCCAGCCAGATCAGCAGCAAGCAAAAAATACACAACCGAAGAAAGTGTTTGAAGGAAAATAGTTGATAGCTTCATGAGTATGACTGGAGAATAAAGAGAGAGATAGTATAAAAAGTAGAGGAACACGTAACGAAGCGTCCCTCAACACTCACGCGTATAGACGCAGAACTATCTTGCTCCCTTTGATGTCGAGAATAATGATAACGTTGACGATTAGCTTCTTCTTACGGTGTAAAAGATGTCGACAGTTTGTTTGTCCCTAATAGTAACTGTATAAGAACGAAAGTTTTTCAAAAAGCGCGATTTTTCAAAATTCATCGTAAAATTTCGACAGGCCTTTTAAAACTTGTTAATAAACTAAGTATTGCCTTACTTTGTAGTCTTACGGTGCTTGTATACATTACATGTAGCTGGAAATAAGTTAAAGTATGGGCGCGGGCTAGTATGCTCAAGTTTGATGCAATATTCTCGAGTCACTGGCCCCGCACACTTCTTTATACCGTTGTTTACACGATGCATGTAACCTGCGCAAGCTACTTGAATAGTGTACAAGTACCACAAGTATGATCAAGATCTTAAAGATAGTTTTTTACATGCGGTTTATGGTTTAATTTCAGGACCTAAAAAAATATCTAGATTCTTCCGAAAACGGTGTAATCTACATCAGTTTTGGAACAAACGTGGACCCAACCATGTTGCCTCCAGAAAAAATTCAAACCATTGTCCAGGCTGTCTCTGAATTGCCATATGGCGTTCTTTGGAAATGGAACCATGGCGAACTACCGGGGCGGACGAAAAATATCAAAACTTCGAAGTGGTTTCCACAGTCGGACCTCTTGAGTAAGTTTCAGACATTTTTGAAATTACATGGCTTAGAACGACAACCTTTACATCTTCTTTATATGAGTATAATTCTTTTTTTTGTGGACATTAAATTCTTTTTCGCGGGGAATTTCCGAAATTTAGTTCTTTTTTGTGCTTATAGGGCATCCAAAAATAAAACTTTTTATCACACAAGGAGGTTTACAATCTACAGATGAGGCATTAAGAGGTGGAGTTCCTCTGATAGGCATACCGATGCTTGGTGACCAGTGGTATAATGTAGAGAAATACGTGCACCATAAAATAGGCATGTATATAGAACTAGCAAATCTTGAGACGCAATCATTGAGAAGTGCTATTGAAACTGTGATTGGAGATAACAGGTAAGCACTTGAATTTATCGTTTAAGCACATTCATGTTCGCTATATAAATAATAGGTTTTTGAAAATAATAATCTACAATTATTATTATTTCTAACAACTGTTTGTGTACTCTTTACTGAACAAGACTAATAAAGAACTTCAAATCAAAGCACAGACACCACTTCTTTCGACCTGCTACGATCTTAACAAATCTCTTTTGCTTCTTCCACATTCATACATCGAGTCATGCACGCACGTCGGTTTCTAAGATTCGGCCCTTTCCCAGTATTTCTCCGATTTGATTCGAAAAGGTTCGCCCTGGGTCGGCCCCTTCCTATCCTTCCACTCACTTTCGCTCTGTATATCTCTTTCGTCAATCTTCTTTCATCCATCCTTTCCAACTGACCGAACAATTCAAGCATGCCCTATTCAATCTTAGTCACTACATCTTCTTTTAGTCCACATTTCTCTCTGACTTTTTCATTCCTACGTACATAATCAGGAGAAAATAAATCGGGTGCTATTTTTTGAAACTCTTCTTAAGTTTGAAGCCAGGCACTAGATGTAGGTAAATATTTGTAGATAGCGGTAATTAATATGCACATCAATTGACACAATGAGTATATTATTATTATAGTATCAACGTTATCTTTTCAACTGATAAACTACAGTAACATAACCTATAGATAAGAGACCACACATGTGCTGCCACACCCACACAATAATAAACAGGAAATAAAAGCGTCACTATCAAATAATTACTGTATGCTATCAAAACATTAATACCAGACTTAAGAATTAAGAAGTATTCAACTATTTAATCTAGTCTTTGTTTAGCATAGTAGGGTTTCGAAGATTCAACCAAACACATGCAACAAGGTGTCACGTTTAAAAACTGAATTCATTGTGGTTTTTCTTGTGGCTTAGATTTTAATATGGTTTTATTTCAGTTACCGTGAAAACGTAGTGCGTCTCAGAATACTGATGGACGACCAGCCAATGTCTCCGTTGGAGCGCGCCGTATGGTGGACGGAGCACGTGCTACGTCACGGCGGCGCGAGTCACCTCCGCTCGCCCGCTGCCAACATCCCGTGGACGGTCTACTACGAAATAGACCTAGTACTAACATTACTAGCGGCGTTACTATCCGTGATAGCTTTAAGTGTTTTAGTAGTGTATAAAGTAGTTAAATTAATTTTAAGACGATTTTCGAAAAGTGATAAGATTAAAGTTAATTAGATACAATTGTTAATGTGATATTAAACACCGTTAAAATAATAGACAGTTAATAAATTATTATTTGGTATTTTATTACTTTCATAACCTCTTCTTAAAACAAGATTAAAACCCACTTTTCCAAGGGCTGTATTACGTTTGGTTTTTTAAATTTCAACCATTATAGTAGAATTAGATGGTATAAAGTCACTTTTTGAGCATCGATGGTTTTCCCTTGTTTTATCGAAAAAATATATCATAGAACGCATTCACAGAATTTTCATTTCATAAACGAACTTTTCTAGGTGCAAGGTTTATTAACATTCTGTGATGATCCCAAGTCTAAGGGAATGCTGTTTGACCAGTAGTTAAACTAACTAATTGTTAAAAATCGTAACTAATGGTTAAATCTCAAAGAAATGTGTAGGTAAATTTTCGAAACCTTTTTCGAATTTTAACAATTAGTTGAGTTAACTACTGATCAAACAACAGGCCCTAACCCAGCCTTCCTTACGCAATTACTATTTAAGATAACCTAAAAACAACAGAGCTACAGAACAAAATAGCTTTCGATGAATTGAAATTCGGTGAAATTATACATTCGATGAAATTAGTGTTGGTAAAACAAAGGGACACCAGCATCGACCCTATAGAATTTGACGCAAATGAAATCGCGAAATCCTCTTGTTACAGACATGACATGTCATAAAGTCATTATCATGTCTGGGCCGTGACGATTACCTAATCATGCAGTGACTTATCTTATTTAGTTACTGTTACGATGATGTCGCTTTGCTCGGCCGTCTATATGTCTTCGGCCGGCAACCCCTTTTGTCCCGGCCTTTGTAGTAATGTACTACTTATTACTATTTTATTCTTTAACTTTGCATTATCATATTTCATATTTATCATCCAGTCCCACCTAAACAGCTTTTATCGCAGTAAATTCCACACCATGTGTGAAATTACCCCAAAAACCTTTTTGATTGCCCGCCATTTTGTGCCTTTCTTTACTAATGCCTGCAAAGTCATATCCTCTGGATAAATACTATTGTAGTTTCACAATGCGGTTTCCGGACAAAATGGCTGCCCCAGTTATAATGCTAGTTCCTTTGTAGTCGTCGCTTTTATCCATTTAGTGTCCTAATTTTGACATATTAATAATATATAACAGATATCTGACGACATAATGTTAGCCTAATTGGTAGTGACCCTAAAGAAGCCCAGGGCCTCTATTTCTCGGCGGTAAAAACCATATCGTAGGTATTTGACCTGTTACGGTATTGTTTTGACGTCAGCCGCCATATTACTGTCAAGGAAGAGCTATAAAAACGTTGACAATACGATAGCAGATCAAAGACGATATGGTTTTTAGCGCTTTTCGGCCCTGAGGGCCCTCCCAACATGCACTACGCTAACTAACGTTTCTATTCGTTTCGTTTTTAAACCAATCGCGTCACTGGTAGATCACGTGACTTTTCGTATCACGTCATCTACCAGTGACGCGATTGGTTTAAAAACGAAACGAATAGCAACGCTAGTTAGCGTAGTGCATGTTGGCAGGGCCCTCTGAAGCGATGAAACATAATAGCGGCCTGCACACGTAAAGTTCGGACCGCGGAAAATGCCACGCGCTGTTCCAATCTTCGTTCCGAACCGTACGTGTAAATGCAACTGTAATAGTAAAATAGTTAAAAATGTACGGTGTAAAGGCCGCTAATATTTCCGTACACGCAGTACAGCAAAAACACTTAGAGTACGTAAGTTATCATGAGAAGTACGTACTTATTATAAAGTGCTGCTTGAAAAACAGTATAAGACAACATCCACATTTACTGATTGAGCATTACTAAATAATTTACTTACCCCCTTACTAATAAACGTTGAGTAACGGGGGTATAGCTATACAATGTTTTGTCCTTATCTGTCATTGTGACATTTGGATTTGACAGATAAGGACAAAACATTGTATAGCTATACCACCGTTACTCAACGTTTATTAGTAAGGGGGTTTCAAATTAACAATGCTCTACACAATTCACACATTTTTGAGATCTGCATAATTAAGCTTCCGATTTTGACTTTTGATCATATGGATTGCACGAGACTGTTAAAGGACCTGCGCCTCCCGACGGTAAAAACGATATCGTAGTTGACCTGTTATGATATTGTTATGACGTCAGACGCCATTACTATCAAGTAAATAAGAGCTGTCATAAAGGTGACAAACGATAACAGATCAAAAACGATATTGTTTTTACCGTGTTGAATAGAGGCCCTGATTATTTGATAAGCCTATTGAATGACTTTGAAACAATTTAAGGACAACTACTACGCCACAAAAACTCAATGCGCGGGCGGCGACGGAGAACTTGAGCTCGGGGAGGCCGGCACTGCGGTTTCGAACGATATTGCTATCCCGCTCGCGCGAGGGACCGTGCGCTCTGCGCTGATGCTATCTCGCTCCCGCAACATGCCCTGACGCCGCCGAGCGTCTCGATCCCCGATGTACGAAGCAATTCGAGGAGGAGGCGCGCGTGGAGGCCACAACTGCGGTTTCAGACACTATCGATAATGCGCTGGCGCGGCGCGGCAGCGGGCGGTAACGGTAGCGAGCGCCAGCACTGAGAGAGTTGCGGTAGGCCATGATAACGCGGGTGAGCGCACGCGGCGATAATATGTAAACAAAAGTACAGTGCAATAGCACTTAGAAGACGCTTCGGGTTTGTACTTGTCTCTCACTCGCTCTTAATAAGAGCGTATGAGAGCGAGTGAGAGAGAAGTACAAACCCGAAGCATCTTCTAAGTGCTCACAAACTGTATTCTGATGTATTATTACAGGGTGAATGGAAATCGCCTTCCCGGGATGACAATTGGGAATTTGTACAAAGGAAAAGATTAAAAAATAAGTTAAGAGGACAAACAGCCTAAAATTGCATGGAGCGATAGGGACGTACATATAAGTAAATTTGTATAGAAAATTGCGCTGTGATAAGTTAAAAGAAATTGATTTCCAGTTAGAATTAAGTTCATGCTGTGATAATTATTGTAACGATTCATCTCATAAGCATGTTTTGGACATTTTATAAAAACAAATTTTAAAAACAGATCGCCTCAATTTGTGTTAAGAGTGTAAAGTTTTTAAACAAGCACAGACAAGTGGTTGTCTGGAACAAACGTCATGTTAAGCAGTTAAGCAGTTTTGCCATAATGCCATAAAAAAAAACCACGGGAAAGTCATAGTCATATTTAAAGAATTAAATGTTGTTCGTTGTAGTCGCTCAACTATCTTAATCGAGATACGAGTATCTTATCGCCACCCCTGAAATAGCTACCGTTGAGGAGTTCCGGTGGCCATCTGTGGTCTTCATCATCAGTTCCACTTCACCAAATGTTTTTTTCTGAAAGAAAATGCTAGATTTGTTAGTAAAAATACTAAAATCACTATATGTTTGTTTGTTTCAGGAGTTCCCTCAATTCCTCACTGATCCCCTCATTAGATTCAGATTTAGTGACAGTGGGACCAGCTCGGAAGAATGCCCTATCAAACCAAAAAATGTTTTTTTTTAAATCGGTCCACAATTGACGGAGAGATTGGAATATACATAAAAAAAATACATACAGTAGAACGTATAATCTCCTCCTTTTTTGAAGTTGGTTAAAAATACTATACTTATCGATGGATGGACTGTGTGAAAGATGATATGTCTAGGAAGGCAGTGACTACCGAGATGACGACTAGTTAAGTTAATAGAGAAGTATGAAAGAAAAAGGCAGTCATGTTGCGCCGACGCCGACCCCGACCCCAAATAAGTTGGGATAACGGCAGGAGAATGATAATCTCACAACCAAGACCAAACTAACGACAACTCATAATATTAAAATCCATCAAGATGAACGACTGCAGGGTAGTGATTCTCTCAAAAGCAAAGGTGAGCGAATACAGGAGTGAAGTCCAAGCGGCGAGTTTAAGTAGTCCCGTCAAAGCGAACAAAACACATTTTAGCGCGTGTATTGTATTCAATTAGGCAGCATGGCTTCTCGAACGTATAAGGCTGCCTAATTGAGAATGCATGCGCTAAAATGTGTTTTGCTCGCTCTGACGGGACTACTTAAACTCACCGCTTGGACTTCACTCCTGCATTCGCTCACCTTTGCTTTTGACAGAATCAGTACCCAGAGCGTGCCAAGTAAATAAACATTTACATACACTGGAGAAACAAACCCTCCTTCTGACGCACGGTAGGGTAGAAATATGCGTTTAATTTTGTTCCCAGCAATAGCGCAGCTTGCAAGAACGTCAGCAAATTGCACAAAGAGAAACGAAACTGCAACTCACTCGTTCGTAAACGTTCCTAAATTGTTACCTAGCGTATAGTTACGTGATAAATATAATGATCACTTTGTACCATGTCGTTCTAACGCTTTCCAATTTCGTATTTCAGTTCAAACATAATGTTAAATTGAAAAGGTAACATGTATTTCAAAGATAAAATTCTTTGAGATATAATGCTAATGTATCGTAAAGTCTGTTCCTATTCGTTCCGTCACTCTTGTATACAAATCAATTTACCATTATAACTCCATATTCGCGTACTTTTGAAGGTTGAGCAATAGTCATATTATTTATTTATACACTTAAGTAATCATTGTCTTCATGTTTATTTTGAGGTAGTAATCTCTATTTAACCTTGTATTTTTTGATGAAAAGTGTTTTTGGTAAATACGATGACACTGACTGGTACTTGTCACATACATTAAATTTTTTCGAAACATGTTTGACATGGAAATGTAGAAGAAGTTTTGATAGATTTGATTGATAAGCTAGGTTTTCGTCTCTGTCGCACCCAGCATAATGATACGATGATGATGATGAATATAATATTCAACCTTCTTAATAAACTAATTAGAGTTCACATTATTCTCATCGCTATTTCATCCTCTATCTAAAGACAATTACAGTTAGGTATACTTGTTATTGTCATTGGCAGTCCGAATAGGAACAGACTTTAGGGTAGGTCTAGATTATAGGGCTCTATCGGATCGGACTGCGTGGCAAATCTATAGGGTTTTTTATTATATGTGGTAAAAACGATACCATATTTGACCTGTTATTTGTCCAAAAACAATTCCTTTACAGGTCAAATACGATCGTTTTTACGTTGCGTTCTCACAAAGATGGGACCACACTTGTGAAAATTTTACTGACTTTGTTATGGAACCATGTTACGACAAAATGTTACAAATTTGGACCCATTTTTAGAGCCCTATATTCTAAATCCGCTTTAACCGGTACGACACGCGTTTCTGAGACGGTCACGGAAACATTTCGTTACGACCAAATGTTACAAATTTGGACCCACCTTTAAAAGGCCGAAACGATTTTCATGAAGCCTGGCTAAGAACTAGCGTTCTATAAAACAACAGCGTAAAAAAAACTACGACGCCACAGATATAGATACACACGTTGACCTTATAACGCCCCTCTTTTTGCGTTGGGGGTTAAAAGTGACTTATGACTATGGTTACCATTTAGGAATTTGTTAAGTCCTGACAAAAAGCCTGGCGATTCGATAAAAGTCCGGACTTTTTAGTCACAAAATGGAAACATTACTCATTTAGTTACAGTGGTATGGTGGGCATGGTAGCAGACGCTCGCATTACTTTCTACATCTCCCTTATTTTTTAATTTGACATCTGGAGACTCTTTACATCTCCAAAATTGACCGTGGAGACTTTCTACATCTCCCTTGTTTTGTGTTTTTTTTTTTAAATTATATTTAATTCTTAATTTTAATTTGACATTTGGAGACTGTTTACATCTCCGAAATTGTATTATTTATAATAATCTGACATTTAGATATATTTAATTATTATTACTACTGGGACCTGTACATCCCTGTGACATTTAAATTATGTAGCTTAAGTTTAGTATTGTAATAAGTGATTTATTTGGAAAAAACGGCTTACTGTTGAGTTTCTTGCGGCGCTTCTTCTCAACAGTGGTCTCTTTGGAAGCGCTGGTAGACTCAGACATGTAAAAGTGCCTGCAGGGCCTACTTACTGAATAAATTATTTGAATTTGAATTTGAATTTGAGGGGGGTAGGATTATTTATTACTTAATATATTATAGTGAATTTACTCATATTGTATCTAATTAAAAAAATCCGGACAAATTAAAGAGCCGGACAAAGTCCGGGCTACAATCTAAGTCCGGACAAAGTCCGGACTACAATCTAAGTCCGGACATCAGTAACCCTACTTGTGACAGTGAATGTAAAATACAGATTTGTGAAATTCTATTGTGAAACCGCAGTCCTTGCTTAGTTTTTTTTAGGTCCGTTACGTAACTTGCAATACTTTCTTTACTGTGTTGAACCCGCTTTCTAAATTTAAAACGTTCCGCCAACACACTTGTTTTGGACTTAAATGTCCTTGCATAAGTGGCACTAGCTCCGTGTAAGTCTTGGTGGCGGGCTTGGCGGGCGTGCAAAGACTCACCATCAGCTCGTACGCTGCACTACCGATCACCGTGATCAACGTCGCCACTTTCAGTTCACTTTTCACAGAGTTAGCCACGAAATATTGTTCTAAGCGGTCTATATACATTTCCCAATTGTCCTTTGCAAGGTCAAATAGTCCCACCTTTCCAATCGACATATTATCGTTTTAATTATTTTTTAAACAACTAACGCACACACACGCGTGAAATCTGTTCGTCGCCACTGAAGAATATGTCCTTGGAAGACCAGCTGGGATTCATATAGCAGGAGCACAAGGAAACACTGTGTTTTTTCTACTACTGTTGCTGTGCCCAACAGGGTCCACATATCATCATGTACATGTATACTTATGATTACAACAACATCTGTAAAATTTATGTGGAATGCAATAAATGTATTGAGTATTGAGTATACACTTCCGTACAGTATTAAGATTTAATGAAAGACAACCGACTTTAGGAAACTACCTTACAATTGAGAAAGTCTAAATCTACCCACATATACATTACATATTGTAACATGGTTTCGTGACCGTGTCAGTAACAAGTGTCAGTACCAGTTACGAGGACGGTGTTTTTGTCATGTTTCGACTGGACATGTCGCCATGTGACCATCCCAAGCGCATGATTTAAACTGTCTAACTACATTAAAATTTGGCGTCAGCGAAACGGTTTTTCCATACACAGACAGAATAACGTAACAGCTTTGTCGTTCAGTCTTTCCTTCCAAAATGATCCATGGGTTTTCAGTGTTTATAAAATATTACACACATTTTTTTTGCTGTAAATTATTTTACTGTCAACATTGCCGAATCCATTATAAATTATATATACCGGTAACATTCAGTTTGACTGAAGTGTTTACAACATAAAATCATACTTAATTAAAGTCACTACATACATACATACATAAACTCACGCCTTCGTTCCCAGAGTGACACAAGGTCAAACACATAACCCTCATTTTGGACTTTGCCGCAGTCGGGTAAAAAGTATAGCATTAAACTGCCTCCTGGCCGCGGTGGCTGAAAGGTTGGATAGCCCGATCCTCGCCTTCTGGGCAGACAGGCACATGCCTAGGGCCAATTATGACGTGTTTTAGGTAATTGATTATTTATTTTGTAATTTTGTAATAGTTCGTAAGTTAACATAGTACTAATAATTATAGTTTTTAAGTTTTGTACTAACATAATATGAATTGTATTATCTGAAATAAATTATATTATTATTATTATTATTATAAAATCAATAAACATTAAAAAAATCTGTTTGTTTGTATGCCTGTGTGTGTGTGTGTTAGTGTGTAAGTGTGTGCATACCTATCTAATACTTTGTTAGCCTGTAAGATATTATACTAGGCCCAGGGGCCTGAAAATAAATGATGACGTTCTAATATTTATATCTTGAAAACCAATATCAATTGGTGCCAATGTATTAAAAATAGATCAACCCTATTTCAATGGCTGTGTGAGAGTCAGAAGGCGGCTTTGTTCGCAAATTCCTATTTGGCTAGGGAACTGAGTACGTAATTGGGTCCACCTGCTTGGGAACAATGCGTATTGTTTGTGAGTTACTACCCTTTAAAGCCAAAAAGGGCACATGTACCACCACTACTAATATATTTCAATCCTTTCTAGTTATGATAAGGTCGGAAACTGGCCTTTCAAATCAAAAGAGCCTAAGCATTAATTATTTATTATATAAAAATGTTTTAAAAAACAAAAAACCGCCTTCAAAAACGCAAAAAATAACTTCAACTACTAGGTACTTAGTAGTAGGTACCTATCCTATTAGGTTAGTCCGGTTTTTTGTTTTTTAAAACATTTATTTTATTTTACACTTTTTAGTGATCATAATAAGCTTATGTAGTCCCACTTCTTAGTTGATAAATGAAACTTTAAGACATTTCAAGCTCGCCGCAAGCAACGCCGCGGGAAAGTCATAGTCATTTTAAAACAATTAAATGTGCTTCGTTGTAGTCGCTCAACTATCTTAATCGAGATATCTTATCGCCACCCTTGAAATCGGTACCGTTGAGGAGTTCCGGTGGCCATCTGTGGTCGTCATCATCAGTTCCGCTTCACCAAGTGACACTTTCTGAATGCAAATGCTACACTTGTTACTAAAAATATTAAAATCGCTATATGTTTGCATACAATATTTGAGGAGTATACTCTATCAAACCAAAAAAGATTTTTTAAAATCGGTCCACAATTGACGAAGTAATAGGTGAACATAACTACATAAAAAAAAAAAAAAAGTACATACAGTGGAACGTATAACCTCCTCCTTTTTTGAAGTCGGTTAAAAATCAACGTTACTCTAGTATTATTAAGATCGAACACGCAATAGGAATAGCTTTACAGTTGCATCCTTTTTCCTCAAACCCTTTTAAGTAGGTAACTGTTAAATCAACATTAATCCATTAAGTATTGACTTTACACCGTTTCTGCGTGTTGCTGTTGCTTATTTACCTAGTCTTAGTCTTTGCTAGGCCTGTACTAAACAACGATAAACATACATAATGAACAAGGACCAATAATTGACACTTGATCCTTATGGCACAGAAAATAAGGGTTATTCATTTAATTTGAGACAGTAAATTAACCTTATGGTTTTTGAATTAAGAGTTAAGTGTCCATTATTGGTGCCTTCAGCTAAAAATTTCCAACATCGGTACCGTCACCCTATTAGGGTGTGTAATTTTTTTCAAACTGTAAAATTTGAAACGTAATACCACACAAAAGTTCCACCATCCGTCGTTACGATCGATCTGAAATGATATCGTTACGATTCATACTTCTATTGAAATTTTGATGCGATATTGCCACACACGTACAATCCATCGCTCGATTCCAGTCTGAACTGACGGATTGTAACGACGGATCGTACCGTATATGGGGCGTATATTTAGGGTCTACAGGAAAAATATAAATCTAGTTTTACTAGACTGACAATTCCATACTTTTTTATTATTTATTTATTTAAGAAAGAAACAGTTGAAGAACGCTGACATACAGTCCTTAAAAATAAGTTAGCCAAAACAAACAGTCTCCATGTATAAAATCAAATATAAAAAAATCTAAATATTTATTTAGTAAATTGGCCACATACGGGCACTTTTACAAGTCGGTAATATACAGGGTGTTAGGCAGAAGGTTGGACAAACTTCAGGGGCTAACTCTGTAGGTCATACTAATTAACTTTTATTATGGGACCAACATCCAAATCGCGAAAAATAAAACAGCTGTTCCATACATTTCGGCTGTTTAGCTCTCAAAGTTTGTATGGAATAGCAGTTTTTTTTCGCTTTTAATTATGTATGATAGATACTTTATCATTGTTTACAGAGTATAATCATAAGGTTACCAACTTTTACTTTTTTATCCATCATTACCTTAGTTATTTTCAATTTTAAAAAAAACAACCAAACATTTGTGTTTGTTGCCTACTGCTTGGAAATATTATGATAAATTTTTATGCAAAACATGTTACAATTAAACACTAGTAAAATCTAAAAATTAGGAACTTACAACAACTCTAACGAAAACAATGGCAACAAGTTCATAAAATAGAACTGGTACAACAATTAAACATATCGTCACCCGAATACAATAAGGCAAGGTGAAAAGCTAATAGTTTTATGCAAGGGAATAATCTAAGAAAAACACGGAAATGGCTGAGAGCGATGCCACACGAGTGTCGCCGGTGCGTTGCGTCGTTGCAATCTAGAGCGACGCAAGTGTTTCAATGTATCGTGTGGCATGTCGTTCTAATTTATATGTAGAACAACGCGACGTCGACGCAACGCATAGGCGACGCTTGTGTGGCGTCCTTCAAAGGCCGCGGATACGAAGTCAGCGGGCTGCGGGGCGGCGGGGCGGCGGGGCGGCAGCGGCGCGAGATGCAGTGCGTTCCAATGTATAGATTTATATGAAATCGGCCACGAGAGCAGCGGCGCGGGGAGCGGCGCACGAGCGATGAGCTCCAGTCAAGCAGGCACCCCGCGCCGGCGCCGCCGCCCCGCAGCCCGCTGACTTCATGTCCGCGGCCTACAACAATAAAAATAAGATTTTTTTATTTCGAGCAACGAAGCCAATAATTACAAATACCTTATAGCATGACAACAATATAAAACTTAAAACTAACACCGAAGTGACAGAACAGCATCTGCCGATGCCGATGGGCAGCGATCGGCGTCAGAGTATACAGCACGGAGTCCTACAATGTGTTTGGGAGGCAGCTTTGCTTGAACAGCTCCACAAACTTGGACAAGTAATGAACACTGACGAAATGCTTCACATCTTTTTGGAGGAGATCGACGCGGGCCTCGATCGTTTCCGCGAAGCCGCACCCCGGCTTGATGAAGAGGGTGAAGTTCCTGTTTCCTGAAATAGCTTTTCTTGTTCCCGTATACCACAATTTGTCAGGCTCTTGGTAGTATATTTCAATCTTTTTCAATTCAGATAGATCCAATTCCTTGTATCGTTTTTGACCTGCTTTCCCTTTTATGGACACTTGCCACATAACCTCATCGTTGTGATTGAAAAATGTGAAGTGCGCGTAGACAGTGTTGAAATATGAGTGGGGTTGAATGTTGGACGTCTCAAAGACAAGTTTATTTATATCGTAGCGCAAATCTAGGGAGCCCCAAAAGTGACCCAAGCCCCAAAACGCGAATCCCTCGCTCGCCATTATATGTAGAGGATTAAACACGATGTAGTTTCTCGAGTCCTGTGAATTCAAAATAAAAGTAGAATTCTTATCTCTCGTTAAGGCTTGTTTTGTTCGCGAATACTTTAATTTGTCTGGCTCTGCATAGTAAATTTGAATTTTTTTCACTTCAGTTAAAATCAATTCCTTGTGGCGTTTGTGCATTTCTGTCCCTTTTATGGATACCTGCCACATAACCTCATCGTTCTTTTTGAAAAATCTGAAGTGCGCGTAAACGGCTTTAAATCTGGAATTGGGTTGAATGTTGTACGTTTCAAAGACAAGTTTATTTTCGTCGTGTCGCATGTCTAGGTGGCCCCATGTGTTGTTGTAGCCCAAAAATTTTAAACCCTCACTAGCCATTACTCGCTCAGGATCTATCACAATATTTTCCTTAACGTTAATGTCTGTTAAATAAATGAATTTAGTCAAGTTAGTAATAGAGTTTCTAATATTCGGGGTATCAAGGCACACTACCAGAGAATTTGCTCTAGTCACAACTGTTGTTGTATTAAACAAAATTCCATCAATTGTAAAATATGGAGTACCGCAATCCTCAGGACTGAAAGACACGTTTGTTTTTAAATGTACGGGCGCGCTGGTCACGGAGAACACAGACTTTGGAAAAGTATTCAGATCCTTGTCGTACGAGAGTCTGCGGTTTAGAGAAATAGCTTGCGCGAACTGCGTTATGTTGAACCAGTTGCTGCGCTCTGCGGAGAACACCCGCGCCATCAGCGGCAGGGGATCCACCCTCCTGTCCAGATACATGCTCACTAGCTCTTCCAGCAAATAATGTACTTTATCACTCTTATAATATCGCTTATACAGGTCTGCTAGATATGACGAGTCGTCGTCCACATTAAGCAAACCTATAAATACGTGAGCGCGCTGCCAAACATTTAAATCCCGAAACGCGAAGTCAAATCTTAAAATGTCAAGGGTATTTTCTTCTTCTTTCGATTTGCCATATAGCGCATAACCATCATTCTTCAAGTACCTCGCTTGGTACAGACCTGCTAGAATATTGTTCCACACTTCGTGTAAATAATCTTTTAGATGACTGTCTGTGGTATACGCGTCGTAAACATGAGCGACTTCGTGTAACAGTATCCACGAAGCAGCGGGGTTGGAAGTCAGAAATCCGCCTATCAATCCCCTATCACTGTTGACACCAAGATGATCAACTGATTGATATCCCCATGCAAAGGAATTTCGCACAGCTCGTAAAAAAACAGTCGGACAGATGGGTAGATTGGCGGCTGGGGCCCCACCGGGACCGGAGCGCCACGCCTGTATCTCGAGACACTTGTATCCGCTCTTGTCGATGCCGGCCATGTTGTCGTACTCATCCAGGAGCGAGTCGATGTTGCTGGCGTAATGAAGTGCGTCCGCTCGATTTTTGTACTCGCGGACGTAGAGCTCAGTCAGCAGCGCCTGAGTCCGGCGGCCTTCAACCAGCGCAGCGCCATTGTAATGTAGTTCTTCTCCGTTCAAAGAAAACACACTCAACGGCCTGTAGTCATTCTCACTTAGAGTCAGGATTATTTTTGTGCCATATAAAGCTTTCTTCTGACATTGCACTGCGGGAATGCATTCTGCAGTGTCAACGGGAATATTTAACGAAGTCAGTTTATTCGTACCGCACGTATTGATATCGATACGCGGGTCATTCACCGTCCTATTTGAAATTGCTCGCAAACATACAATCCTGACAACGCCGCAAGTTTCGCCTCTTTCATATTCTACTTTGAATTGACCCCCGCGTGGAATTACAACGTTGAAATGGCTTTTGAAATGCTCGTTGCTCTTAAACGAATAGTCCCGGTAAGACCAGCACTGCGGGACGTACGACGTGAACGATCTGGTTGGTAGTAATTCAGGTGAAATTACATTATTGTCATCTTCCAGCGTTTTCAGATTAGTCCTATCGCTAACGTAGGCTTCACAAGCATGTTTAGCAACAATTGTGGTTGCTGAGAGAAAAAATATGTACCACAGTCTTAGCATAGTAATCAAATGCTGTGTTCTTTCTCCCAAAGTATTTAACAGATGAAGACTAGTGACGGGAAGCTTGAAACCACAGTTGCAGTGAACTACAAACTCAGGTTGCGGAGGAACCTGCAACTCGTGGTGCTATTTCTGACGGCGAAGTCCGTCGCGGCGAAGCCCCAGGGTGAAATCTCTGCAGAACTGAAGCCCTGAGTATTACCAGTGGCGTTTATAATGCTGCTAATAATGCACGTGGCTGCCAAGAATAGGCCAGTTCTGAAACAAGCAAAATAGGTTTAAACATTTTGCGCATGGTAGAATTTTTTCTCGGTTTTTTTAAATAGAATAGCAGTTTAAAGGTGTCATTCCGCAGCCGACCGCAGATGGCAACGGCAGGCGTCATTACTGGTTTCTATATACCTATTTCTATGGAATTCTTAACCGGCCGCAGACGGCAGCAGCAGACGGCAACGGCAGGCGTCACTAACGGCCGACCGCAGACCCAGTAGTGAAGCCGACGTCCGACGGCTACTGTTGCCGTCTGCTGCGTGCGGAAACTACCGCCGTTGCCATCTAGCGTCGCCGTTATATCGGAAGTTTTTACGTTTTTTACGTGTTTTATGCAATTTAGTTATTAAACTTACAAGTAGATGTTTTTTTGAATGTAAGCTAATACCTACTTAGAGAAATACATATTTGGTAATTTTATTTCAATTATTACTTAAAAATATAAGTTGTATTAATATTTTAAATTGGTGTGTAATGATATGCATTAAAAGAAATTGACTAGGTACCTAATTTTCATATCGCATAACACGAATTTCATAATTTCGATCAATATAATAATCAAATGATATCCTTCAGATAAAATACAAAACAACAAATCACATAATTTCTTGAAGCCTAATGATCAGTATCCATTTAATCTGTAGTTGCATAATTTATAAATAGAAAATAGTCGCTCCATATACCCCCTTACTATTGTTGTTTTGTCCTTATCTGTCAAATCCAAATGTCACAATGACAGATAAGGACAAAACGTTGTATAGCTTTAAGATAAAGACACGCGGCGGAGCGAAGCCCCCAACAAGGTGGACCGACGACTTGGCTAGGGTTGCTGGAAATAGGGAATGCAAATAACCGGTTATAACCGGTTTTAACCGGTTATTTTCATACAAAAACGGTTAATAACCGGTTAATTTGCATTCCCTAGCTGGAAACCGATGGACGCAAGCGGCGCAGGATCGGGCTTTGTGGCAAGCCTTGGGGGAGGGGTATGTCCAGCAGGGGACGTAGGCTGAGATGATGATGATGTTGATTAAGATAAACTTCGCTCACTTACCGCTTAAGCTCGCAGACAGGATATGTGCAGCGTGTTCTTTAAGCAGGCAATTCCTCTCGCAGGCAGCCTTGGCGGGCGCAGTTAGCCCAGGAACGCTCAGGCGCAGGAGCAGAACAGCGTTTACTTATATCAAACGTACGAATAGGCGTTCTATGCTTTCTATAGAACTCGTATTACGTCGCACGCAACCCGTCTATAATGTCACCCGTGATGCATGAAGTACTTGGAGCTTCGCGCCCAACATGCGGAGTGAACAGAACCTGGCAGGAGCCCTGTATATATATTTATGAGTTCTAAGGGATCTTTATTTGGTTTTCCCGTTGTGATTCCCTATAGTTTTTTGCATTATTCCTTAGTAGCGAGGGTCACACAATTTTCCTCCTGTGATAACATTACTCGACACCAGTGATAGTAATAAAAATTGACTAAGAGTTTTTTATGGGGAAAAAAGTAATTGGATTTAATTAAAAGTAAAATAAAATAAATATACCAAGGGATAATCACACACTAATTAACCTAGTAATACGGTAAAAATTGTAAAGAAAAGCCAGCTTTAAAAAACCCAACTGCTGTTTGGATAATGTCGTCAAAGTAATGTTACTTAACATGTATATATTTTTTATTTCGCCTCGCCTCGTATATTGAATATAGCTGATGACACTCTAGTGGTTAAGACGAATCTAACTATGTAGATATTATTTATTAAAATCGGTTTATCCGTTTAGTAGTTACGAGGGGACATAGAGTCGAATGAGATGATTCTCATACTTATAGTATTAATATTTTGCCAGATATGAACGGTTTTTGTTGGAAAAGAAGAAGACATTTCAAGTTAAAAGTAGGATTTAATCATCAAGGTCAACTGAACGATATAAGAAGAGATATATACTTAAATACATAGAAAACATCTAAAACACATAAACGGCAGCCATTACGTCATGGTCATTCCAGATCGTGGTCCAACCAATATCGCGGATCGCAGGAGATTTCAAAACACAAGATAATGATGTGATGTCACGATCCTATCAGGGTAGTGATACTCTCATAAGCAAAGGTGAGTGAATGCAGGAGTGAAGTCCAAGCGGCGAGTTTAAGTAGTCCTGTCAGAGTCAACAAAACACATATTAGCGCGTGCATTCTCAATTAGGCAGCCTTATACTTTCGAGAAGCCATGCTGCCGAATTGAATACACGCGCTGAAATGTGTTTTGCTCACTTTGACGGGACTACTTAAACTCGCCGCTTGGACTTCACTCCTGCATTCGCTCACCTTTGCGTTTGAGAGAATCAATACCCAGTTCAACACTTTACACTGACCGCGACCACTCGCCCTTATCACACAAACATCTTTCCTCACTGGGTGGGAATCGAACACAGGACCGCTAGCTTCGGAGGAAGGGTCACAACCAACTAGGCTCACCATGTCGACAAGTACCTACCAAAATGCTTCTGTCCCAAAAATCTGTCATTTTCATATGCACTCATACCCACACTAGTCTTTCAATACTAAGTGTAAATGTAGGTGAAATACCAACTTATATTTTCCGCTGACAAATTGTCTTCACATAATAATTTTACAGCCACTGCAGACTTTTGTCTGCAGATCTAACTTTGACTGGATGTCATTACAATTTGGAAATATCGGAACAGCTAATAAAAACCAGATGTAGGCGTGCCTTATGTTTCTCTTGACTCCGCAGTAAATTACAAGCAGTACGGGGAAAGTACAGTAGGTTCAAGAAAATAAGTAAAAATACACTTCCCAACTGTACTTGCAAGGACCTGTTTTCCATTTAGTTATTTTAATTAGGTACTGTTCCTGACGTAGAGACCTCGTTATGTTGTTCTCCTAGTCAATATTTTTAAATTAAATGTTATTGAGCTTACATTTGTAATGATTTATTTTTGTTAGTTTTTTTTTTTAATAATTATTTAATTACTTTATTACCTTGTAATGTTACCTTTAAGTATTATTGTATTTTATGATTGGAAAAAATGACCTTCTGCTGGAGTTTCTTGCGGCGCTTCTTCTCCGCAATGATGGTCTTGTCCGAAGTGCTAGTAGATTCACTACATATTACCGACGTGTAAAAGAGCCCTCATGTGGCCAATTTACTGAATAAATATTTTGAATTTGAATTTGAATTTGAATAACCTGTCTATCAAAAGACCATACAAATAAGTCCGAACTCAACGGATTTACTGCGCCATTGAGGAGTTCTTCTGGTCACCTTCTGTGTCCATTATCATACCAGCTTGATGATACCATATTATTGTATTGTCATCAGATAAACTCTGATTAATTAGCTATATTTGATTTACCTATTAATTGTATCGAATTTGACCTAGTAGACCAATTATGTCCGTTAAAATTTTATTTCTAAGCACGGGAGTTCTAAACCCACATAATGCTAAATTGAATAAATAGTGTTACGCTACTTGGATCTCAATAACCATATCGCCTATACCTATCTGTTTTTTGGATTATATTAAACTTCATCATTTTCCCTTGAAACTGGTAATTGTGTTATTTACACGATTAGGAATAAAAACTTTGATGCCATTATTTACATTTTTACACATTATCATGGCAGGTCTTCACACTCACGCGAGTCAACGCGAGGCCGAGATACACTGCCGTCTTTACATACGAGACGGACTGTAAAACTTTTATAATAACATCAATGTATCTTGGCCTCGCGTCGACTCGCGCGAGCGTTTACACCTGGCATCATGACGGGCTGAAGTTAACATAATTTTTATCCGGATACATTTTCTACCCCTTGCAATTCTTTTTGTACTTCACTTAAAAATCCAATTAATTTACCATTTTGAATGATATTTTATAAACTTTATTGTTTACCTTCAGGTTTTTTTATTTCGACAGCTTCTAAACTTGCTACTACGAGATATTGACGAATGACCAAAAAGGTGCATTTCAAGTCTTCTCTCGCTGAAAGCACGCAACCCTCGTCTGGGGATTTTTATAATAATAATAATAATAATAAATTTTATTTCAGGCAACGAGGCCCATATTTACAAATACCTTATAGACTAACATACATAACAAAATAAAACTTAAAATTACACCGAGGTGACAGTACGTTATACCTGAAGACTAAAACCAATAATCCCAGACTACAATATTTCTTGGATTTATTTGACATTTTCGCGTATTTGTTGACTGAGCTAATGGACAGTGTTGTTCTCTTCTTAGCTTGGTTTGATACTATGTCATATTTTATAGTAGCTTTTTTAAGTCGTAGTCTTTTATTATTCTAAGCGGAATTTATAATACTAATAGTTAGATAAATACTTACTTATTTTATTAAAAGTTATGAGAGGTGATGATGTTTTTAGTAGGTAAGTAATAAAATAAAAAATACATTTCATCTCTGTACAATAATATTCTATTATTCGAGTTCGTACTGTTATTCAACCGTTGCGATTCCCCAACTAAAATTAGGCAGCCGTTTCAACTCGACTGTCCAAGCACACCAACCGTCTACCTAAAATACACCATAAACCCATACTTACTAGGTCGTAAATTGCAGGAAATAACCATTCAGCCGCCCGTTGTCCCTTTAAGAGTACTTTTGACCAGAAAATACTTTCGTAAAATTACTTAGGGCTCTCAGCGCCAACGGCTCCAAACTGCATACATTTTTATTAGGAAACTGAAGACTTTGGTACTGAAATTATTAACTCAATATGGCTGCTAGTTATAAGAAGACCAACCTTAAGCCGAGGTCTTAAGAAAGTTAGGAACGCAAATGTATAGGGTGATCTTGATAAGAGAAATTTAACAAGGGACATTGTAATAACTGTTTCGGAAATGGTGGTGTTTCGATGAAGCTATAGTCGTTTGTTAGGATAAGGATGAGTGTTATACCGGCTTGTTTATGACTTAAGACGTTCAATAGACCTAGTTAGTTAAGGATAAGTAAATAATTGGTTTGTTTGGTTGGTTTTGACAATATTAGGCGATAGTAGTAGAGTGACTCGCTCGCAAAATTAGCGACTCGCAAAATGACCACATTGCTTGTAGCCTACATTTCAAAATTGAGTTGCAAAATGACTACATCATTTTCGACACTAGGTAGGTTAGGTTCGTTTGGTTATTTCAAATGCCCGAAGGTCAAATTACCCTAAAATAGGAGCACCTTTTTTGCCCATCAATAGGTACGCAGGTAACTTTTTTTTCTTAATAGGGATAAATATACACCTTTTGAATATCATGACAGCATGTCAAAGAAACATCTCATCTTTCATCATTAAATATAAAAAATACTCCATTTCATGAGCGACCTCTAAGCAGATGAAAAAAACCGGTCAAGTGAGAGTCGCACTCAAACACCGAGGTTTCTACCTCCATCGTTTGTGTATGACAGAATGTTTCCTTCGCGTTTAATGCTAAATACGTACATACCTATCTCAAACACAATCAATTTAAAAATAAAAATAAAAACATGGTAACATTGGCTATTTAATTTAAGAGCTTTGAAATGATTTTACCTCATGATAAGTTTAAAAGCCGTGTTATAGACCAAGGACCGGGTATTAACATACAGACGGACACATAGACCGACGGACAGACAGACAGACGGACAACGAAATCATCTTACAAGTGCCTATTTTTTCATTATTCAATAATAATACGGAACCCTGAAAATCAAAGCCCTAATTTAAAAAAAAAAATCCTTTTCATCCACAGATTCCCATCACATTCACTCTCATCCTATAAAAGCGAATTTTAACAGCATATTTTCGGGGAAATGTAAATAGGTACCTACATTATAATATATTTTTATGATATCGTAAAAGTGCGACTGTTTCACCTTTCGGGATTGTGGGCGGGAATCACAGACACGAGTTTTGGTATGAAAAATAGGACCCTATCAGATGATAGAGTTATTTAAAAAACCGGCCCAATGCGAGTTGAACTCGCACACAAAGGGTTCCAAATTTTATTTGACGATGCGTTGGTCTAGTTGGTAGTGACCCTGCCTACGTAGTTAGCGGTCCTGGGTTCAAATTCCGGTAGGTAACGTTATCAATTTTTGAATTCTGATAAAATGTACAAGATTGACATAAACTGACAATCTATCGCGTTTCTATCAATTTCTCGTTTAACAAAGTCAGTTCAGTTCAGTTTTTGAAAATCGCTAACGTTAGCGTTACGTATCTGCCGTATTTTATCGAATTTCACTTCATCGATTGTATCATTTCATCGAATTTCTCTTCATCGAATTTCACTTCATCGAATTTCACTTCGTCGAATGCTGTTTTCTGATAAAACCATGACGTTTTCAGGATATCTTAAGCATTAATTACGTAGGTTATGTTAGGTTAGACTTGTGACCCGCAAAAAAAAATAACTCATGCGGCGAGAAATGCTTTTCGATGAAATGAAAATTCTGCGTAATGATACGTTCGTTGAAAGGAGTTTCGATAAAATAATAGGTACCCGTCGAAAATCGAAATTCAAAGTTAAACGTTAGTTCTATCCCTTTCTCTCGATTTAGTCTAGAATGACGAGTGATAGAGTTGGATCTAACTTCCATTTTCAAAGTAATCTCTGACGTCAAATTCCAACCCGATCAACCTACCTACAAATTATTAAGTAAATATATATCAAGTTTAAGTAATTATTCCATCAAATCATGTAAGCTATATTCCAATCACACACTACATACTATCAATTAATGTGTGTCGTCCCTAATGGCAGTGGGGCGTAATTGCAATAGCTTACTTATAGCAAGCTAGTTTGATTTTAATCACGGAATAGAAAAAAACCGGACAAGGCGAGTCGGACTCGCCCACCGAGGGTTCCGCACATGACACGGTTAACTCAATTCAAAATTTGCACCGCCGCTGTTCCTTGCATAAAGACCCTGTTTTTTCTGATTTAATAAAAAAAATACAGATTTCAGATTTTTTCCTATCCTTGTACTAAAAGACGGTGTTACTTGCCGAATTTCATAGTTCTAGGTCAATGGGAAATACCCTATACATTTTAATTCCCTCGAGAGTGTCGAAATACACGTTTTTGGCCGTATCTTTTTTTTACGTAAATGTAGAAGTTTGATTTTTCACAGCTTCAAGGGACTGTAGACCGGAGTATATGGTTTTAATTTCAACCCGATACCTTCACGCGTTCCCGAGATAAAGGGTCTTGACATACAGACAGACGGACAGACGGACAACAAAGTGATCCTATAAGGGTTCCGTTTTTTCCCTTTTGAGGTACGGAACCCTAAAAACAGTGGAAGTGGCATGAGTTTCGCTTAGTATCAGACCTGTTGTCGCCAATACTCAAACTATCATAAAATCAACACGCCACCATGGAAAATGTTTTTGGTGCGGCTATCGTTTTTACATTCCAAAATAGCACAATAAGCCATGCTTTTGGATTTATTTCCTATTTTAGAAATATCGAAATAAGCGATCGCGGCAAAAGTATGGTAGGTTGTGCGGAACTCCGCATAACTATGCCACACGTTACACGCCCACTTGCCACTTCTCCTGTTTTTTCTGTTCTGTGATTTAACCGACGACGTGGATAGCCTAGTTTTAGGCCCGAGGTCCCGAGTTTGGGTGCGTTTTAGTCAGTCTAAATATAATTTGCATTGTCATTTATCTACTGCAGGGGTCCTAATATGGCTGCGTTTGTCGCGTGTCAAAATTTTGGATAAGGCATGCGTCATCTTCTGACACTATATTTACGAGAGTGACGGATGCTTTATCCACATTTGACGCGCGATATAGACGCAGCCATCATTCTAGGCCCGCAGATGACATAATACGGCCATTCTACTTTTCGTTATACAAAAGTTTTTAGCCACTTTCTCACTAAACTATTTTTATTTCAAAAAAGGGTAAAGTGCAGCGTTTTCTAACTTTAAACTCGAAAAGAGACGTAAATAAGCTTACGAGTATATTTAGAATTATCCTAATTCATAAAAAGTTATTTGTAATAAATATAAAGTGAGTAACGCAGTGGATGTCGATGTCCCCGCCTTTTCTATGGAAATGGTGCAATTTACCACTGAGTTACCATGATTCTTCAACGATAATTGAGTAATTTGAGAGTTGTTTTTGGAAACCATTTAACTTAAACATTCTAAGTTTATGTTATTTATTTAGAAGCGGATTCATAATTTGGTATACTTTTTATCGGACGATAACGAATTATGTACACTGAAAAGTAGAATGGCCCAATAATGTTACAAATTTTATGTCAAAAAAAAAAACTAATTTATCCAACATTAGTGCCGTCACCCTTACCTAGTTACCTACCTACCTACTACCTACGGTTCTTATCTATTTAATTATTATTATCTGTAGATTAAATTGAAGTACACTTACTGATATTATCTGTGGCTTGGTTTAATCGTCATATCGAAGTTTGTTATGCAAATACTGTTTAGAGTAAGTACCTACTTCGTCTTCCTTAATCAAAACGGCACATGTGCTACTAAACAAGCCAAAACAAATTTCATTTCTCTGTTGTTATAAATAAGGATACAGTTTCAATGGGATTATTACACATGAGACCTTTTTGATTACATAGTCGCATGTCAGACGATGGGTACATAATTGATTAGCATCATTAGACAATAATTAGCACCGTTTCCAACTTCTTGATTTAAATAAATTTGTAATTCTCAACTATAGGTAATATCCTGTGATTCTGAAATGTAGAAGGACTGTCCAATTATCCGGAATGAAAAGTACGTTGTATCCGGCTCCGTAATATCCGTAATATCCGAAATATCCGTATAATCCGTAAATATTTATTATAAACATCATGAAACAGCGAAATACAAAAACGCCGCTGCGTATCCAGATAGCAGTAAATTAATTAGTGAAGAAGGAATTCTCGCGAAAAGATAAATGGCTTCTTGTGAGATAAAAAAATGGGCCCTCAAGTAAATAAATGAGTTTATTTAATGAACTGAACTGTTATGAACTGGAGAGCTTGTTAGGCCCCAAATCATTAGTGGATTGAATTTTCTTCGGGACGAAGATGAAGAGGACTTTGTTTTTTAGGGTTCCGTACCAAAATGGTAAAAAAGGAACCCTTATGGTGAGACTTCGTTGTCTGTCTGTCTGTCTGTATGTCACAGCAGGTTTTCTCAGCAACTACAAATGCTGTCAACTTAAAATTTGGCATAGTTGTACAAATTGCATGCCCGCATCTGTTTGTAGTAAAAAAATAAGAAATTAATGTTATAAATAATTTAAAAGGGGTCTAGAATGGGGGGTTGAAAAATGAAAGTGGTTCAATTATAGCAAATAGGGTGTCATATGAAAGGTCTTAATCTGCACATTTTAAAACATTTTTTTTTTTAATTTCTGTGATGTACTTTTTGATTTAAAGCCAAAAATTTAGAAAAAATTACCGTCCCCCATATCTCCGAAGTTTATTAATCAAAAAATCTGAAAAAAAACTTTACGTATAAGTAATTACTTATATTTTATGGGAAAAAAAAGGAAGTGTTCACGATTTATAGTTTTTGAGAAATAACAAAAAAACCAAGAAAAGCTGTATTAAAATGTAGGCTAGTCAAAATGGACCTTATTGCCTGGAAAATAAAACTCATAACAAAATGAATATTTTCTTTTGCGGTTACCAAGCATATTATCTTCAATACGGAACCCTCGGTGCGCGAGTCCGACTCGCACTTGACCGTTTTTTTTTTAAGTGTCAGCTTCTTTCGCTGAGGTGTTAAAATATTCTTAAAACGGCATAAAAAAGGAGGTTCTGTGTTTGAGACGTTAGCGTCTGTGTTATTATTTACACCACAGTCATATCATATCCTTTAACCTACCGCTAAGTAGCAGTGTTCGCATTGTTGTGTTGGTGTGTGGATAGATACCGGTGTAATTTGGTTGGTTGGCAACTCACACGGAATAGAAAAAACAGTGGAAGTGGCATGAGCTTCGCTTAGTATCAGACCTGTTGTCGCCAATACTCAAACTATCATAAAAACAACACGCCACCATGGAAAATGTTTTTGGTGCGGCTATCGTTTTTACACTCCAAAATAGCACAATAAGGCATGCTTCTGGATTTATTTCCTATTTTAGAAATATTGAAATAAGCGATCGCGGCAAATGTATGGTAGGTTATGCGGAACTCCGCATAACTATGCCACACGTTACACGCCCACTTGACACTTCTACTGTTTTTTCTGTTCTGTGGCAACTCATTTGTAGTCTTGTGATTGTAGCATTAAGAATTTAAATATCTATGGGTCTCAGATCCTACTTAAATTCAGACGACGTTAGCTCGTATGCCTTAATCATGTTATAAAAAAAATCGTCGGCGAGCTCACATGCAAGAGCTTTACTTGACTCGTCAGTGCTTATAAATGACCGGTTGTGCGTGTTTGCGGTTATTTGCAAAATGGGCATTATTATTTATTATCTAATAGGTACTAACCTTGACCGTGTGGTGCCGGGTTTAGAATGTTGCCACTCCATGTCTTCCCGTGGATGTCGTAAGAGACGACTAGGGGCCTAAAGGCTGTGTAGTGCTGTTAGGCGATGGGTTTGCAACCTGTCACTAATACAATACACTGGATAACATCTTAGCCTGGTTGTGCAAAATGTGGTCACAGAATTATCAACAAGTTTTTGGAGTTGTTGGTGAGTCTGTGGCTCTGCCTACCCCACTCTGGGAATGAAGGCGTGAGTTTATGTTGTTGTGTTGTATCTAATACTATCTTTTCGCTATTGCTTCAGACTCCGTCCGGGTACAAGTTATTCATCACTATTGTATATAATATAAGTTTTTATCTACTTAAATCAATTTTCATATCAATCTGTTTTTATTAAATGGCAAGTTAAATAACTATTAGAAAGACAAAAAACCGAAGCATAGCGAGTGTCTAGTGAGAAGCATAGATTACATACCAGCCGACGTTTTGACATGCCGGCCACGCTTCGTCATGCCAGCTACGATTCTACATGCCGACTATGCTTCGACATGCCAGATACTTACGCTTCAACATGCCGGCTATGCTTCGACATGCCAGCTATGCTTCGAAATGCCAGATACTTACGCTTCAACATGCCGGCTATGCTTCCACATGCCGGATACACTTCGTCATGCCAGCTACACTTCGATATACCGGCTACGTTTTGACATGCCGGCCACGCCTCGCACTCCAACCTGACCACGCTTTATTTAGCTTTACCTTACTTACTATACAAATAGCACACGGCGTTTATAAGATAGGTACACTGTAATATCCACTTAACAAGATTACAGTAAGCGCTACAGTAGCAACAGAGACCTTCCTTAATCGTTTCTATACCCTCATAGTAGCGGTATAACAGCGGCATTGAGAATTATACGTTCGAATTAAAAGTTCATAACCCTCGTGTTTGCATCGCACAGCATGTTAAGTTTAAAATCTTTCATTTCAAACTAATTTAATCATTTCAAAAGTTGTGCATAGTTTTAATCACAAGTGCGAGGGCAATTAGGAGCCGCCGGGCAATTACCGCCGCGGTTCCGTGCAACACCCGGCCGCGCCTCGGTTAGCTTATGGATAGCTTTATGTAACTGTTACAGCGTAACGCGTCGGTGGGCTTAGGCCAACTCGTTTACTCTTACGGTAAAGGAGAAAAATCGCGAGGACAGCTGCGGGTACAGTCGAGGACTTTAATTGTTATGCCACTATGGAACACTGTCATAATAACAGCGTCGAACCACATGAAAGAAATTACGCCAAAATTAATGATTACGTAACGTTACGCGACAGGGTTCATTAGTGGCATGAAAATTAAAGTCCTTGACTGTAACGTATATTAGGCATAATTTTCGTATTTGGCATAACACATTTAGTTATAGGTAATATTGTTTCGATGAATGTTGACATTGTAGAAAAGATATTTAGTACTTATAATTGCTAAGTATCCGAATTATTGTTTGGTCGATTTTTTAATAAGTTGCTACTACCTACCTACCTACTGGTATACTATTGATGAGACCGAATTTCATACGAATAATTTCGTTTACTATAATGGTCTTATGGCATAATGTTGTGTAGCATAATGGGAGTGAGCGAAGCGAGCGAGCAACATGGGTCGGGGCAGAAGCGACTCGGACAGGTGCTGCTTTACTTTTATGTGTATGCTGTCTAAAACCTTTATGCTGAAACATTATTCTGCTCAATTAGTTTATGCGTTTCATTGTTTATTCTTTATGAAAATTCGACTATCAATGTTACAAATAACGATTATTCGACCAAGAATGCGTAATGGTTTCTCTGAAACAATACTTTGCCATAATTATGCGTTACTACTCAAGTGCTAATGGGCTATTATGCTTTAAGTTACTATGCCTACAATTATTCCGAAAAAGAGCTACCAAACAAATGGGACCCGACAGCTGCTTTAAAGCAACTGAGTGGATACACTGAAATAAAATATTGGTCGCTTCTAACAAGATTGTGATTGTTGTGCATAGGCGTCTTGAATCCATACTAGCCTGACAAGACGTTAGACGCAACAACTAAGATGTTAGTTGAATCGCTAAAGAACTTGCTGTTTTTACTATAAGTTTTGTTTGATATAACTAATATCATGAATAGTGTATTCATTTTATGTCAACTAAGAGAAAACCTCTCTTGGTTAGCTCCCATTTTTTTGAGTGTAAGAGGGGTAATTGCACAAAAGAAAGGGCCTATCTGCGCAAGATACAAGTCTAACTATCTACATTCGCCCTTTCCCACGTCCAGTCAACCCGTAATCGGGCCGGTGCAGCAGCTGATCAGGCCCAAACCCTCAAGCGCCGCAAATATTCATCATTAGGTATTAAATGATTATGAATTTGTGGCCCTTGCAGTGGAGACCATGGGACCTTGGTCAGCTGATATGAAAAGCTTTATTAAGGCCCTGTCATCCCGGCTCATGGACACCTCAGGAGATTCTAGATATATATGTATACTTATAGGTGGGTGCTTTCCTCTCCCAAAAGATTGGGCTAGCTATCCAGAGAGGTAACGCAGCCAGTGTCATAGGGACCATGCCGCGAGCGGACCTGCTAGAGGGGGTGTTCTTTTTATACTGGTGATTATTATTTACATCTTTAATATTTGAGTAGCTTAGTTTTATTTTTATTCAAATAAGTTTAGTTTTAACTTTTAATTGTATAAATTTAATAAAGGTGATAACAAAAAAAAACTATCACGACTAAGGGCATTAATAAACTTTACTAATATCGACTGTAATAGTTTCAAGATGCGTCAAAAATGCGAGTTATCTACGGCTTAACGTTTATTTTGACGTATCTTGTAACGGGCATCTCAGCCGAGATGAGTTTGTTAATATAGCACTAAGTATATTTGATTAGTTCTTGAGATACAGGCGACTACAGATCATTTTTAGTATCTACTAAAAATCATCTAAGACTTTTTTTTTGTGTTTTCTCGGAACTACACTGAGGATGATCCGAGATGCCTTTCGATTTCTATCATAAAACACGACTCTATAGTTTTGTCATATTCGACCGCAGTTCGATTCCCGGTTAAGGCAGAAAAAAATTAATAAATCCATAATTGCAGGATTTTATTTATTCAAAAGTAAAAGTACCTAAGTAAGTCTCCTTTGCGTAGAATCATGCTATTTCCAATATTTTATTTAGTTGCCGTCCATGTGGCATTTGTTTTTCTCGCCCTGTATATCTATCTATATATATAAAAGGCAAACCTGACTGACTTATATATCAACGCACAGCCGAAACTACTGTACCTAGAAACTTGAAATTTGGTACAGGCGTTCCTTTCATGATGTAAGTGAGCACTAAGAAAGGATTTTCCGAAAATCGACCCCCAACCGGAAGAAATGGGGGGAGTAGCGGGAATATAATTCTAAACGTATACGAAGTCGCGAGCGTCCTCTAGTAGAGATATAAATATGTAGATGTAGGAATAAACATACAAAGGAAGTTAAGCGAAATAGGTACAAACACAAACACCGAGGCTTGCAATCGCTCAAGTGCAATTAGTTTGGGCCGTCGCCGCTGCGGCCGGGCAAATTGCGGTGCGGTCGCCTAATCCCGCCCCTGATAGCACGCTGTCCGGAGCCGGCCCCGGACACGGAACGTTGGAGTTAGAAGGTTAAATAGATATAGAAACAGGAATAAAGTTGTTATAAGGTTCATAAGGACCATATTAAGGGAGGAAAATTCGTCGGTCTTAGGCAGGATTCGAACCTACATCTCCTCTGGCAATCCGGGCCGATGCAGGCGCATTACCAATTTTATGCCACCAAGACCCTACTTAACATCCACGAAATTAGTGATCGCTTACTTTTTCATACTCGGAGGGTATGCTGATGCCATCTATCCTGCCTAAGACCGACGAATTTTTCTCGCTTTAACATTGTTTGAATTACGCACCTACAGACGTTTCTGTTAAAATTAAAAAATGTTCATAAGGACGTTTACTAAATATAATAGCATAAAAGCGTATGAAAGATAGTAACAAATCTGAAGGTCGATTTAAGATCTATAGCATTTTACCCAAAAAAAAACAAAAGAATGTATAGATACATAATTTCTGTAAGAATAGCGATATCTAGCGGATACAACTGGGTTTGTAAAAGTTATATTCATTTGTTCGGTTGTATGTGGGATTTTTTTGCATGGTGCATTCGTTCGATCTTCCTGGCTCTACTCTAGTACCCCTGAGGGCCCTGCCAAGATGCACTACACTAAGTAGCGTTTCTATTCGTTTCGTTTTTAAACCAATCGCGTCACTGGTCACGTGACTTTTCGTATCACGTCATCTACCAGTGACGCGATTGGTTTAAAAACGAAACGAGTAGAAACGCTAGTTAGCGAAGTGCATCTTGGCAGGGCCCTCTGATGGTTTACTCTTCAAATAGAAATAGGTACAAACACGAAAACTGAAACTTCTGCGGTCGCCTAATCCCACCCCTGATAGCACCCGGCACGGACAAGGAACGTTGAAGTTAAAAGGTTAAATAGATATAAAAACAGGAATAAACTTGTTATAGCGTTTATAAGGAAGTTTAGTAAATAATAGCGTAAGTGCGTATGAGAGAGACGAGAAGAGAGCGTGTAAAGTAACTGATATAGCTTAGTAAAATAAACTCCCCAGACTGCCAAGCTCAACGGTGCCAGTTTCAACGAGTTAACGGAACAGTAATTTAAACTAAAACATTCATTATTTCCCAATCACACTTAAGCTTAATTCAATTATTAAAACACTTTTCCCAATTTACGATAAGAAAAAGCCATAAAAACTCCATTACTTGGAAGAAACAGGCCATCAAACGTTGCCTACTATGTAGTATTCTCTACAGGTAAGCCTTGGCTACTTTCTATTTTCGATCGAACCAACCTATCACTACCCGTGCACGATAAAATTGCGTGGCTATTCATGTCCTCAACCTTACAGCGTGACCTTAAACGAATCCTTCTTATTTCTTCTTATTCCCATTTTAAGGTGTAGGTTCTTGCACGATTACAAAATCTTAATTGCGCACCAACTTATGAAGGGTCAAAGTTATTGATTGAAAAATGAGAATTACTTTAGTGGCTTGGAAAGTACGGATTTATGTTGAATGCGTTGATTTTTTGGAATTATTATGTTCATTTTTTTCTTTGTAAATAATAATACAAAACAGTAGTAGTTTAGTAGGTGGGTGGATCAACTTTTTGTTGTTGTTTTTTTGTCCTGTTAGCCAGGAGACAACAGTGATAGAATTTCTTAGAATTTTTTTGGTAATATACTCTTCTAGCACACTAAGGAGAAAAGCCACAAAAAATGGGTTTGTTTGTAATTGCCATTCCTTCGACATCATAGTTTTAAAGAGTGACTCAGGAGAAAAAGTCACCAGTGCAACGAGCTACAACAAAAAGTTGATTGACCCAGGTATGCTTTTGAGACACACCTGTACATTATAATGATTTTTATTTGAACACAGTCGGTGATACGGCAAATCCACGTAACTAGCAAATAAAATAAGGCGCAAAATACACCGTAGCACGTAATCAGTAAGGTACGTTTTGCAACTCATTGAATTTGTTAGTTACGTGATATTGCAGTATACTTAACCGACTTCGATCGACACTCAACAGAATAACACCGTGAACTTAATGTCTTTATCAATTACTATTTCACGATAAATCCTTCCGTCACTTAAAATGTATTTGACATTGTAAAGGTTTTGTTCAGTTTTATGGAGAGTTTTACAACTTGTGATAGGATTAGTTACCATCTGGGCCTTAATTTTACATTGTGATTGAAGCAAAACAGTGAATTAAAAGTAACTAGGTTATTCTTTAGAAGCACACGCTTATTTATGTAGACAAAATTTTAATAGTGAATAAAAGTCAGACTTAATGCTACAAACATTCTCCACCGGTCAACCTTAAGGCTGCGGCTCCACTGAGGCGGAGACGAGCGGAGTGGAGTGGAGCTGTGCCAATATTAACCAATAGAATCCAAACTAACATGAGCGAGGCGCACTCGACGTGACCGCAGCGCCTTCTATTGGTTAATATTGGCACAGCTCCACTCCGCTCCGCTCGTCTCCGCCTCAGTGGAGCCGCAGCCTTAAGTGAAGAAGTGATATAAAGTACATAGGTTGGTCGATACAATAAAATTACAGTCTATTGGTTTAAAATAAATCTGGAAAAAAAATAACCCACTCATTTGATTTCAATTATGAATCGGCGAGTTTAAGTTCTTTTATAAGCAAATTAAATACAATTCAGTTGTTTGTAGTTATCCGGATAAAAAGGAAGTGAAAATTGTATTAAAAACTAATGAAATCCACTTAATATGTGAATAAAAAAGTGTAAAGAAGGCACTAATACTCGTTTTAAATATTCAAACCAGATAGATAACTTCAAATTAAAATATGACATTTTCCACGTACTTTGTGATTTACCCTAGCTTAACCCAAATATCAACTAAACCTCGCCAAATCAGCCGCATTACCTCGCAGTTTGAAACAATCCCCGTCTCACAAGACCCAGTCATGTTTCACGGCAAATCTCGCGCTTCAAGCGGCTCACAGCGCATTAGGCGCAAATTGCCGCGCCATACATCAATTAGACAGCGCTAAGCGCGCTATTGGCTGCAACACTGCTACATTGGTTCACGCCATCGGAATATCGAGTACCTAATCTACTGAGTGACACGGGAATAATCTTTAGGTAGGAACAGTCGCCCTTATGTAGCTGCAAGCTATAGTACCTTGTCGCTTTAACGCCCTTAACAGATTAGTGCAGTAGTTAAAAATATGACGTAAAAGTTAAAAGTGACAAAGTGCTAAGGTGTCCTGCTACTTATAAGTTCGACTTTGCAAAAATACAAAACCCAGAGAAAAAAAGCAAACTACACTCAGGGGCAAAAATAACGGGACAGAGTACGTTTTTCATACAAACGAGGCTATTTTCGAAGCCTTGGTTTCTTGCCACGGGTTGTTTTGAGTCAGGTTTAATGGTGGATACTCCGAGGTTCAATAGAGGAGGTCAAAAGTTTTTAAGATACCTAACTCATCGCATAATCAGTTCACACCACAGCGAGAGAGTTTGGATTTCCTTACATTTTATTGTCATTTTAGATGTTTTTCTGAACATGCACAATTCCGGCGTTAACCGCAGATTCAATCAGTTGGGTATCCTAGGCACTCTGGAAGTCCTGTATCGATGCTCAGGGTATCCATCATCAGATTTCGCTAAAAGCATCCCCTGGCGAGGAACCAAAGCTTCGAAATAGCCTCGTTAGTATGAAAAACGCACCCTGACCCGTTTTTTTTTGCCAATAAGTGTAGAAAACTTAGGAGAGGTGTTTAAGTAAGATGTGTGTAAAACATTGACTGTACTACCAATTTGAAGTCACTAACATTCCACCCGATTCATTAACGAAAATCTCTATCGATTGCAAACGCGACGGTTCCAACGTAACGTCATAAATTGTCCTGTTATCGCTTTCCAGACCACTTGACGCGAGGCCTGTGCGATGTGGCCGACCGCAAACGTTAGCGGCCATTTTATAGCACGCTGGATAGCTGGGAATTGAGCTACGGGTAAGTTATTGTCACTGCAATAAAGCCTGAGGCTCTACTTTGAAATCCGCAATTCGAACTTCGTCTATTGCTATGCCTTTTGCTCTCGACGCGTCACTAATTCGCAAGAAAGTGAGGGGGCGATCCGAAGATCGAATTACTGATTTCAAAGTAGAGCCCCTGAACGAAGGCTTGGAGTTAACACGGAGAAGTCGAAAGACAATCGTTCTAACTCTCGTGGCGATAGACAAGTTGCATGGCGAAAACGTTATCGCTGTCGAAAGAGTCAATTCCATACATTTTGTTAGTTTTCGATAATCGTTAACGTAAGCACTAAGCATTTTGAGGGCAACAATGGTCTGAGTGACAACCGGTAGAATTAAACTCGTATGAGACCAACTTTGAAAAAGTTTAATCGTTGAATCTGACTGAAATAGTAGAAATAAAAAATAGCAGAACAATGTCAGTATTTTTCACCCAAAGAGTACCCGTCTGTCTGTCTGTCTGTCAGCCGGCTCTATCTTACCTACGAACCAAACTGCGCTGGCTTAACAGCGGCACATGCTGAGCTGGGACCGTTTCACAACAAATATGTATAATTTTATTTACCTGCTTGTTTTTTTGTAACTTACCTATTTGTGCTTTTGTTGTGAATAAATATATTTTTTTCTTTCTTTCTTTCTATCAAACGCTAGCGACCATTTTAAAGCTCGCTGGATAGCTGGGAATTGAGCTACGAGTAAGTTATTGTCACTGCAATGATGCCTGAACAAATGGGGCTTGGAATTAACATAGAAAAGTCGAACGCCACGTCATCTCTGTTTAACTTAATTGTGATGTGTATGCATCGCGACTTCGAGATTGCTCCTGTTGGCATGTGAGTAGCCCGCTTAAGGGTCAAATTTCGACATTGCCCCTGGGGCAGCTGTGTGAGTAGCCCGCTTAAGAAATAAAAAGCGCTACTTTTTGACGAAATCTGTAAAAAAATAAAAAATAAAGTAAAGTTTCAATAATCTGCCGGAATGACAAAGGTGTGCCGCCGTCAGTTAATAATTCGACGACGAATTGTAAATTGATTTGTTCAAGAGAATCATCTAGCAATAACGGTCGAAGGTGCTGACGCGTGTTAACCTAGGACGATAGGTTAAATTCGATACCTAAGTTCAACTTTGAGAAAGTTCAATCTTTGAATCCAACTAGTCTGGAGCTTTATTCTACTCGGTGAAACCATATTGCTTTTGACATATTACAGTTAGTACCCTAAAAGACCCAAATACTGAGAGAAAAGGGGGGCGCTGATGCGACCTCGCCAATGACTGTCTCGATTTTTTGTCAGTCTTCTCCTGAGTTGTTATTCTTTTAAAAATAATCGTCGATCTACCTCAATGAGAATGCAAGCCCTAAAACATTATTTGTACTCTGTAATAACTAAAACTCGTCGGTTAATTAATCTTACGTTGTGAGTGATTTGAAATCATTAACCTGTAACTAAATAATGATGTTAAAGAAACGAACATCGTCACATTTTTGCGGCAATTTTTTGTCAGGCGCTTTTTTAAATACTTAGGCGGACGGTGATACGAAGAGATCGACATTTCATTCTCTTTTTTTGAGTTAATCTTGCAGCAATAAAAAGAAGGCAAGAGAGGAAACTTATGCGGCGAGAAAGGCCTTTCAATGAAATTAAAATTCTGCCTCCCTTTACCTATCTCACATCATCATCATCTCGAGCATCATTTTGTCCAGTATTGAACATATGCCTCCCCAAATTGCCTCCATTTATTCCTAGATGACGTCTCTCTTCTTCATTTCCTTCCGGCTGTTGCCACAATGTCGTCGGACCATCTAGCTTTAGGTCTACCAGAGGCTGTACTTTGAAATCCGTAATTCGTACTTCGTCTATTGCTATCCCTTTTGCTCTCGAAGCGTCACTAATTCGCAAGAAAGTGACGGGGCGATCCGAAGTTCGAATTACTGATTTCAAAGTAGAGCCCCAGGTCTTCGGCTGCCTGTTCGTGGTCTCCACTTTTTAACCTTCCGGCTCCACCGATCATCCGAACTTCGCAGGAGATGCCTGATGGGAGATTATACGTGGCTTCGTCTGCGTAGAAGTCGGTCATCGCTATTCCCTCGGGAACTATTAAATTTTCCGGGATCAAAAGTATCCTTTGTCCTTCCCCGGGACTAAAGCTACCTGCATAACAAATTTCATTGGAATCACTTGACTAACTGCATAGTACCAGTTTAAGCATTTTAAGTCTAATGTACTATCAGACCATTGGAACCTTGACCCACCATAGAACTGTGTCACAGAGACGTTATGATTCAAGTTATAAGAAGTGTCAAACAAATTGTTTTATAATGTCACTGTGACACCATTCTATGGTGGGTCAGGGTTCCATTGGGCTGATAGTACAAATAAAGTACAGAGTGCTTCAACTACTACATTGCAGTTACGCCATTTTTGGTATTAAGTACGGCAGCGGTGGGTGTTTGAATCTAACATTAAGATCCCAAGATCAAAATGCCTTTAAAACTTTGTCGTAAGTTAAGTTAGTATATTACTATGTAAAGCGACTTAGTTTCGATATCGAAACCACAGTTACGAACTATGGAACTCTGTCGCGGAAAACTAATGAATAATTTCGACGTATTTGTTTGACGTGACGTGACGCTGTCATTATGATAGGGTTCTACGGCAGATTAGTTTTAATTCGTGACCATTTTTGTACCTCAAACAAACACGGCTAAATCAAGAGGTTTCAAAGTACCTAGTTCTTTAGAGCTGGACTAAAATGGAATGCTCTATGCTAGCAATTTCCCTAATGCTTACAGTAGTTAAGAAAGATGTTTGAATATTTATCACTCTATCGATTTGGATGAAATTTGGCACAATAATAGTTTCCTTCCTTTCTTGGATAAGAGACGGAAAGTGCTATAATTTGAAAAAAAAATGATTTTAATGCTACGCGGACTAAGACTAAAAACTAGTGTTAAAATAATACTAACCTAATTAACATAAGAAATTAGCAGTTCGTTCCAACTTTGTTTCCCATAATTTTTTTGGTCATAATGTCATTGTTGACATAATTATCGATACCTAGTCATAATTTTTCATTTCACTGAAGCTGAAAACTTTTGAGAATTTCTGAAATATCTAACGTGTAGACAAGGCTAGTTTAGATTAGGTTTAATTTATAAAAACCCTGAAAAAGAAACAGCTTCTTTAGAAAAATACGTTATGAATGCAATGATTATGTTATGACCTAAAACATATTATGACTAAAAATAATTTATGGCAGACAATATCGACCACCTTAAAACACTCCATACCAACTTTATCACTTTAAGCTCCATCGATGCCTAATTTAACCCTGTCTCTAAGTTCAACCATTTCTCATTAATTCCGGTGTCAACTTAAAATGGCAATTATGTGATGGAGAATACGCCACGGTACACAAGATCTCAGTCTCAGTTCAACTTTGAACGCCGCATAGTTCCAAACTTCGTCTAGACTAGATTCTGTAATCTGTCTAATATCCTAGGAATGGGTTATGTTCGTTGCACTTTAGCATATGGTTTTGTGCTAAGTGTTAAGTATTAAAAGTGGAATAACTTTTATCTGACTAAACACCTTTCTATGAACGTATGTACAGTCAACAGCATAAATAAGTGATCATTTATGTACCTTGTCACTTTAACGTCGTGTTTGAAATGTTATACAAAATTGTGAAACGGTTGAAAGCGACAAGGTACATAAATGATCAGTTATTTATGCTGGTGACTGTACCTACCTACTAGGCAACGGTAAACACTTACATAGGTATACAAGGTGTTACAAAAATACCCGTAAAGCCGAAAGGGGGTTAAATGGTACCTTATAACAAGTCCATTTACAATATTTGAGAACCGTACTATCACTGTATGACTTAACGGCAAAAAAAAATCATTATTTTTTTCATTGATGTGCCAACCCTATTTCAGTAAAATTAAAGAGTAAACTACGCAGAATGTTTATGTACATTTTTACATAATTCGTGAAACGATCAAGAGACATACTAACAAAATGTACAAAATTGGATTAGATAGATATTACAAGTCGAGTTTTGGAGTCGTAATATTCTGAGTGAGAAAACTTCGTCATTTTGGAAAAAACACGAAACAATTGTAGAGTATCGATAAGAAGAATTGAAATTGACAACATAACATTTTTTCCATCTTGACGTTTTTTGAAGCCAGTACTTAAGCATAATAATGACATCATAGTATTGAACCTTTGTGGATGAAAACCAGAAAAACCATTAAAGTTGACAATTATTAAATTGGTAGGTTGGCCTCTCTGTTAAATAATTTACGCTAACTCCGGTTCCCTCACATGACAGCTTACTAGGGTTGCCAATATTTTTGGCTTTTATAATTTATTAGATTTTTTACGGGGTATTTTGTAACACGTTGTACATATAATTACGCACTTACTTAAATACATAAAAAACATCCAAGACTCGAAAGCACACACGCGCTCATTATTAAACAATTTTTTTCTATTGCTAGGAATCGAACCCGTGGCCACTATATTCGAAGGCAGGGAACAGGGTTCGAAATTATCAAGATAATTACGCTTCTTGATAATTATCGGATAATTATCACCAGTGTAAGAAATTATTTTTTAATATTGTTTCATAACAATTCTAACATAACATACTTAAATACAAACAATTTTTTTTTTTTTTTTTTTAATCCAACACAAATCAACATTAATTAAAGTTAGATTGAGTAAAAATCAGTGTGTTGCGGAAATACACGTTCAAATACTTCGAATACAGTTCTCTTTTACAAGCGCATTTTTTGTTATTATCAATTGATAATTATCCATCTGTTATTATCTCGATAATTATCATGATAATTATCACGATAATTATCATTGATAATTATCCATTCGAACTCTGGCAGGGAAACTATCAAATAGCCTATTTTATAGCGTTTAGCCGCATCGTCAAAAATAATAAAAACACCAATAAACTGACAGATACGTTTATTTCGAATTAAATTGCCAACTTGACGTTAAGTCATACATAATACTGGTTTATACCATTTTCAACATTAAATTAGAAAATTGTTTTTTTTTTCGTTAAGTAATCACTTTTAACTCAGCATCACACATTACACATTAAATTTAAGTGTGTTCCTATTTATAAACAATGAACTTATGCTTGTAATACACTTTTTTTTATACAGAGCAACAACAGTGTACATACTTAATTTTTTTTATGAATTGGTAATTGACCTTTAGAGTTATAATAAAATCACAGTCTCATTTACATTAATAATCATAACTTACGAACAAAAAAAAACAAAATTAACGGTAATATTTATACACAGGCAACACTTATTATTTCTCAGAATACCTTACAAACTTAATCGGCGGCGTGGCTAAAATTGGAACTAATACCGCTGCGTATTATTTTAGCTTCGCCGCGTAGACGCTAGCGCCACTATTACCATTACTTTATAAGTTTGCTGAAAAGTCGCAAGCGGCGGTTATCAAGCAAGTGGGAAGGAGATAGGCAGTAATTTTTCTTGCGCGTAAACAAGCGTGTTAAAAGGAGATGGCAGATCGCATTTGATCAACGTTACAAGCTTCGCTCCGTAACCCAACACGTTAGCATATCAAGGACAAAATAGGGTAAATTAAATCCTACGTGGCTCTGCAAAATAAATAAAAATACTTAAACTAAAATATTAATTATCATGAGACAGTAGGTATTAAATTATTTAGTATTGTTATTTTATTTTTTTATATTAGAATATTTATTGTAAGAAACCTAAGCACATGAATCATGAAAATTATTATATATTACTTAGGGTATGCTTGCATAATAATACCTACTGTGTAATATATTAAATATTATAGTAGTATAAGGTAGTAATTAATAAAAAAACACAATAAGTAATCAAAATATGTCTTAAGATACACTTTTTGGTTCTCTTTACTAGATATTTCGCTATTAATAAATAAATGTTACAAGTATAATGTTACTTACATATTTTTAGCTGTCATATTTGTTTGTTTTATTTATATTAGGTACCTACCTACCTTTCTGAATAAACGTGTCTGACATAATCTGTCACCCTTTTTCTGAATCCAGAGGACATAAAAAAAGATTAAAACAAAAATTTGATACTTACATACATACGTACATAAACTCACGCATTCGTTCCCAGAGAGTAGGCAGAGCTACGGAATTACCAACAACTTTAAAAACTTGTTGACAATACCGCAACCACATTATAAAAAATAATGCAATATGACCTAAATCACAACCTTAAACGCGTATATAGTTTTGCAAGTTACTGCTGGACCTATAATTAAGGAACCAAAAAAATAAAAAAGTTACTAAAGAAAATACGAAAATCTTTCGCCTTTACCTCTGGACAGTCCTACGTCGCCATCCCACTCGCTCGACACGTCCAAACGTCGTCACATTTTACTGCACACTAATTTAATTTGTAACCATAGACTTTAAAAAATATATTCTTGTCTCGCTGGTCACTTACTTCTTTTATCTTTTTTAGGCAAACTAACTCCAGGGGCCGGTTTTAGAAAGCTACAAATTACAATTTAAAATTGTCAAATGGAAACTACAAGTTTCAAGCTGGACCAATGACGACCAGCCATTTCAGCAGTGTTGCCAGTTTAAACCTGTAAAATTGTAACTTGTAACTTTATAAAACGAGCCCCAGGCAGTAATAAACTCTTTACAGTAGGTACTAGGCAGATAAGAAGTAAATCCATAGGCAAGGTGTATTTTGCAGATATACCCTAACCATCTATAACACATGTCACTACCATGAAGTTTCTAGGTACTGCTTATATTGACAGCAGTAAAAAATACTGTTGCCACTATTACTTCACATGTAACAAATTTATAAGTTAAATTGTTTTACTGCTAGGTCTACATTACCAATAATTAGAAATTTCACTGTTGTGAAATCTGTCTTTTAATTTTTGGCTAGTACAAAAATTGTTTATCATTAGGTTTTTTTTTCAATATTACGTTTCCGAAATTTACAATTAGTACAAGTGACAGTTAACACATCAGGTGACACTTGTGGTTGTAACAACCTATCCGAACAAAACAAATGTACCTTTCTATCACACTCTACGCAAGTATAGACTTTAGTCGAACGTATGGAAGTCCTGCATACTGGACACGTCTCATCAGCAGGTTTTGCTGGTTCTGTATTGTTTTGTGATGAGCATTTTGCAATAATACCTGCACCATCGACAGGAGTCTTCTCGACATTGGTTGATTTAACAGGAACACACATAGATTTCCGTAAAAATACAGGTATATTATTTATTCGAGAAACAATATGTGATGCACAATTTCCTGCAACTTGTTTCGATAAAGAAATAACTGGAGCACTATCGGTTTTATGTTTATTATCTTCTTTTTTAGCTTCATCGCTATTGACTACTAAATCTTCAGAATCGGAAATCTCTTCTACGTCATCATTGATTGTAACCTGAGCTGTACTTTGATTGCCACTTGCTAAGGCTTCTTTGGCACGTATTAAATCTCTTAACTCGTCAGAATCTACCATGTGTACATCAGTTTCAGGGGCGCGTACTGGAGGGGTATTGAAAGTGTTGATTCCAGAATCATCTTTATATAACAGGACTTGTCCTTCAGATTCGCAATCATCGTCATCATTTTTACGAGCGATACTGGGTTCCATCCTAAATACAGTTTCGTAAGGAGACTTCCCAGTGGTTTTTTTTTTAGAATTCATCTTCCACTGTAAAATGTGGCAGCCCATTGCCCAGTTGCTACTTTTAGTATTAGTTTGCCACTCTTCAAGCATACATATTACATCAGACGGACCTATTTCAGCCGCTTTTACTGGAAATACCACAGGAATATCAAAATCGCAGGCCGCAGTGATTAGGTTCATTGCTTTTTTAATTAAATCCCTATCCTTACTCTCAAGGGCTGCAGGAGGGCCGAAATCGAGGAAAATTTTAAGAAGTTCTATCGCGATCTCATCTACAGATGACGTCATTAAAGGTCTTAGAATGAGGAATTTTGTCAGTTTGTCTTCAAGGCAAAGGATGTGTCTGAACTTATTGTCAGGCCGAACCATGTCGATAATACACACTTGCGCGCTATGAAAGAAAATTCTCAAGTTTTTTTCAGAAAACCTGTGAGGAACAATTGGCTGGCCTCGATTACATCTTCTACATACAGATAACACGAAATCTATGCTCGTCTTAGGCACGCTGTACTTATTTCTAAGTAAATTCAAAATTAACTGCTTTCCCCCGTGATCAGTCTGCTTATGAGCTGCCATAATAACCTCGAAACAATCTTCTGCTGGCATCACTTGTATGACAGGATCACCTTTTTCTTTCCTTTTAAGAATCAAAATTTCCGCTTTATCTATATAACTATAGATAACTTCATATTTATTTATTACCTTGTATTTAGGATGCGTCGAAGGGTACCCCGCTGCCTCCAAAGCCAAGCTTTCCTTGATGAGCGATTTGATTCTGGTCACAACTTCTTGCGTAAACGGGAAGTTTGAGCATAATTTTCTGTAAGAATAATAGTTTTCTACTTGCACTAAGTATTGGTATTTAGTTTCTTCGCAGCCAACGCCGATAACTGCGGTTTTTTCTTTTTGCTGGCACTGCGAGCTATCCGATACGGTCGCCATTTTGATTGCCAGACGTGACTGAGGCAACTAGCTTATGCCGAACACGGCTGCGCCGGCCCCTTCCTACGTTACGCTCGAGCGGGACGGCGTATATTTACCGACGCGCTAGGTGCGAGCGAGCGCGCTGTCATTCGTGTTTCAACTGGCTGTGTCACTGCGGCCGCGCGGCGACAGCGCGCGACTGCGAGTCTGAGAAGCAAACGCTTGAAGGTCATGGCGCGTAGTTGATTTAAACATTGTTTTGGCAATAATCCGATTACATTGCGTGTTTTAATAGTAACTGTTGAAACGTTGTTCAAGTAAAATATGCAATGAAATTTGCTCTATTTGTTATCGTGAATATTATTACGCATTAAGTCTATGATTGCCTTAGTTCGGTACATATAAAAAGTATAAAATCAACTATTGTAAAACAAACCACAAAATGTCGTCTCATTCCGATCCGAGATGGCGCTAATCACTAACAAGCCGTGGTACGGTCATTGCTTCATCGATATATCGATGCAATGTTCGTATTTATGAGATAGAGAGCGCTATTATACGGGCGCCCAGGTAGCGTAGCAGTTAGCAAGCGGTTCGCTAGATGGCGTTGCCATTCACTTAATGCATCTTATTGCCGCACTCAGAGACGTCAATTAATTTTAATGGTTGTTTAGTGACGTGTTGTCTTATTCTATTGCCATAGCAAAGAAAGTGGCAGTAGCTACTTTAATCAAGCATTCAATTTTAATTGACGTCCCTGAGTGCGGCAGTTAGGTAATGTGTCTGTTTTGCTAATGAGCATCAGCATTATTATCTTTGGGAAGTTTTGCAGAATATGACATATTTCAAAAATAAACTGTATTATTAAAATAAAATTTATTAGGTTATTTTGGTAAGTAAACTGTAGGAAAGTACCTACTTAAATTCATAAAAAATATATCTTACCTACCTATACCTATTCGAAATTACCATGCTAAAAATACAAATACTTCTTTCAGCTTTGCTTAAACAGGTTATATTGAAAAAAAAAAGGTAAAGGTATTAATAATAATCTGAAACGTTTTTAAATAAGTTGAACAACTTTGGAACTCAGTAACAAAAATAAATATGGTTTTCGAATTGATTATACTTATATTTATATTTTTTTATTTTTTTATTAAGAAATTTAAATAAAAATGTACCTACCTAAGTATATCCCCTTCATATGTATCTTATTTATCCTACGTGAAATACGCCAACATTGCCACCTAGGGTATCATTGCCCAAAATGCCATTTACAAACAAATTCGTTAATGTGGGAAAAATCTTCATCTTTATGCCAATATTATTTAATATGGTAGAAAATAAACTATATTTGTGACAACACTGCGGTTGGCATTCGTCTCTAAGTTCACTCAGTAGCTTGTTGCGACTCGTTAAAGGCGATGTGTGTTTTTGCGGGCAAAAATTTGGTCAAAAGTACACGTCTACTATTCATCATAGTGAAGACGCAGGTGAGTATATCCATTTATATTTAATTAAATACACGTTGCAGAGTATTTCAGCTTAGGATTTAACATTCCAGGTTTTATATAACTAAAGTTATGATCATGGGTAATGTTATCCGTAAATTTTTGAACGTGTAACCGACAACTTTGCCCGATGTCGAAAGAGCGTCAGGGTTGTCACATTTCATAATTCTTTTAATGAGTCGTTAATGCCAATATGGGACACGTGCTGTTAATACCTAAGTGAACTATATTTTCTTAGAAAGAATCTTTAAGTATTATTGAATTCCTACCGGTTGTGATGTTTTATTTAGGTATCAAAATAGATTGTAGGCGTATAAGTGTCAAATCTTTTTTCGTGAGTTAGTATAATGCCCAAGTAACCGAAATTTTTCTTTATGTATTTTTTCTATTAAATACATTATTCAATAGAAAAAAAAATTGGTCTCAATTACCTATATTATGGAGAATAAGTGAAGTGAAGTGAAGAGGTATAAGAAGTTATTTGGAGTTTGTTAATTCGTTATTCAATTTTTTTAACACAATAAAAGTTAAATTAAAAAAAACCGTGTTTTTTTGTTAATTTTCAATGTTGTATGTCCTAAAACTTAAAAATGAAAATAAATTAATTAAATTATTCAAAATAGGTTCATTTAAATATTTAAGCCTAATGTGACAACCCTAACATTTTGAAATCGCTTTTGGTGACTTGTATAGAAATGAGCAGAAATGCCTAGATAACATTGCCCACTCATTTTTAAGCGAAAGTTAAGGTAATATCAACTCAACAATTGAAATAAACGGTATCATTTCCCTAATTCTTGCCCTGAGGCTCATTTCAACTGCGTAGGGGCTATATTTGCGTCGAAAATCATTAAGGGCAATGTTGGCTGAAAGTCCAGATAACATTGCCCTGCATTAAAATCGATAAAATCAGCGTTTAAATTAAGACTTAGGACTTATTTTTCAACATGAATGGAAGCACATGACCATATAGCTTCAGCAAAGATTACAAAAAAACATAGCTCTCATAGAAAAAAATCGAAAAAAATATTATTTTTCATAAAAATCGGGCAATGTTGGCGTATTTCACGTACCTAGTTTAATGTTTATAAATGCGGAAATTTGTGTGTTCGTTTGTTATTCCTTCACGCTGCAACGGCAGCACGGTTACAACAATGTTATCCGCGAGTTGTTTGTCGCTCAAATCTCTAGAATGTAACGATAGACAAGCGAGAAAATACAACTTGTGCTACCCGTCCTGCTGGCCGATTAATGGTCGTGTTTATCGACGTAGATAAGCGTGGATAAAGCATCTGTCACTTTCTGACCTGTTTGTAAGTGCGAGAGTGACGGATGCTTTATCCATCGCGATAAAGGCGACCATAATACGGGCCCTGGACGGAGTTGGATAAAATTTGAAATGGAGATAGCTTTTACCTCGCATAAAGGCTAATTTTCATCCCGAAAAATATACTCGTAAAAGTTCCCGAGTAAATAACGATAATCAAAATCGAAGCGGACAAAGTCGCGGGTAGAAGCTAGTTTCTAAATAATTCTACGAACCACTAATGCATATTAATGAGCTAGCTAAGTGTAGCAATGGATGCGAGACTCGCTAGAGGATTACCCAGTCTAATTTAATTTAGAATCAGCAGGATTATCCATTAATTTTTATTCATTAATTAAGGAGGATAGGCAAATCAGGTCATGTGACCAAAATACTTCTTTTAGTATTGCGGCAAGTCACAAATCTTTGTGTTAACAAGTCTAACAAAAAAACATGCTTTGAACACCCAACTGCTGTTTGAATAATGTCGTCAACATAATGTTAGTTTTCATGCGCAATTTGGCGCCAAAAATCCGCCATTTTGATTTCCAATAATTTTAATAGCCTATGACACCTCTAGTGGTTAAGACGAATCTAACCACGTTTAATTAATTAAAAACCGGTTTAGCTGTTTAGCAGTTACGAGGGAACATAGAGTCAAACACATAACCCTCCTTTTGAGCTTTGCCGCATTCGGGTAAAAAAGGTTATCGGGACATAATTAGCTGTAGGAGTTCAAAAACCTAACTATACTGTTACAATACAATAAATAGCTCTCGGTAGGTGCTCCGGCTTTGTTCTTGTCGCTCACTCGCTCTCAAGCTCTTATTAGGAGCGAGTGACCGACAAGTACAAACCCGAAAGGCCTCGACGTCAGACGGCCCCGAAGCATTAAAATTACAATCGCCTACATAAAACTTCATGGCAATAAATCTTTACTAAGCAATAATGACAGTAAAGGCACAGGGCCTCTTATTAAAAACAAGTTTATAATAGTTATTTTTCACAACACTGCTCGGAAATATGGCCATAGATGGTCTTGTTTGGGGTCACAAAATGTCACTTATAAGGACACACCAAGAATGTTTTTGTCGGCATGTTTGCTGATTGGTCGAGAACATTGTTGTCCAACTTTAAGAACCAATGAAAATCAATCAATAAATTTTTGTGTCATAGCTCCTTAAAATGAAAAATTGAAATCGACCAATCGGAACACACCATTTTGTGTCCTAAAATATTGGGTGTATTATTGCTTAAAAATACACAGACTAAAAACTATGTCACTGCTTTTTTTTAAATGTAATTCAAACTTGGCCCCTAATCTCGAACCACTAGAGATGAAATCACATGGGAGATATGGCGAAACAAATACAATTTTATATGAAGTTAACATCTTCATCTCGAATGTTAGTTTATTAATCTCGAGTGCCACGAGAATAGGGGTCCAGATTAAAAAAAAAGTTATCCATGGTAAAATTGGCCGTGATGCAGCTTCTATACTACCTTTGAAAAACCGACGCCAATTTGACTAACACTATCGAAAGTGAATTGAAACTTTTGAATATGAATTTTTATTTTATTTCCTCTCAGTAGTTGTGAAAAGCACTATGTTTGCCTCGGTAGAAAGTCCAATTTATGGACTCGTACACTAGAGGGCCTCAACTACGTTTCGGCCCTCTATATGACTCGTCCAAAAATCGCGTACTTTCGATCCTCTGCAACAATGTACTATAGTACCTATATCTACATCCTTATCATACTTCCCTACAATATGTTCAGAAACGACAAGCAAATAAGTGGCCTATTAAGAAACCTTTATCTGTAGTTGTATTTTAATGTTAACATTAAAGTATCGCATGACGTCATTAAAGTATCCGTTATCGATGTGGTTGCTTCTTAATGTTCACATCTTAAGTTACAGGGCAACCACAGACTCAGGTTTCTTACATATTGTAGAAAACTTATATAATATACATGTAGAATATTTATGGTCTGTACACATAACTAGGCATTATTCTGATAAAATCTTTGATTAATTTAAGATTGCAAGATATATTAAACAGATACAATTTTAAATTTACTGCTTACCAAGCAGATAATGGCATTGCAAAAGAAAAATTACAGTCGTCCACAAAACCTTGCCCCGAAAATGTTTTTTTCTACAGAAACTTATTAGTTAGTTAGTTAGTTTCCCACGAGTGAAGCTAAATACAAGTGTGTAAGAAAATCAAGTTGTCGGTGGATTCGTAAAGTTCCGATTAGATCCGCCATAACTTTATTTTATTTCAGTTCCGTCAAGAATTTTTCGCAGAAGTTTCATATAAATATGATTTTGACAATCTGACGAGATTCGGCGTTACTGCTCCCAAGGCACCGTTAAAATACAACATTTGTAAGCCAAAAGGACATATTTTCTTAAAACGTTCGTTCCTATTTTGTTTCTTATTGCGAAAGTCCAAGGTTCAAGTTTGAGTGGACTCTTATGAGGAGTTGTGTCGTTTTGTTTAAATAGAAACGAAACCCGCGAATGATCTCTAGAGCTGTAAATATTGTATCAGATATTGGAGTTTCTATTTTTTAACCTATAATAAAAATGAAGGGTGTTATTATTTAATACGCACTCTGCTTGTATGTCTGTTTGTTTGTTTTGTAATTTATTATGTTATATACTCGAGGTCATAACACATATTTGCCCATACCGGGAACGAACCTGGGACCGCTAGCTTCGTAGGCATGGTCACTACTAACGCATCGTCCCGTTTTGGTATGGAGTGCTAAAATTATGAGTACCTGTCCAAGTGATTTTTTTTTCTTATTATAACCAAAAAATTACAAAAAAAAACAATTTGGGTAACTTTTATGTCTTTGTACGTAAGTACCTAATTAACATTCTGAATGTCTATTGTGCGCCGCTTGTTTTTTTTATTACCAGTACCATTTTATTTTAAGGCATTAACAGCAATTTAACGATTTTCCCTAAGGAAAATTACAATATTTCAATTTGTTAATTAAGGCCAATTTTTAGGGTGCCGTACCCAAAGGGTACGCTGTCCGTATGTCTGTCTATTATCGAGCTGTATCTGATGAACAGTAATAGGTAGACCCCTGACATTTTTACAGAGTGTGTATTACTATAGGCTGTAATAATAATCTATTTTTTCGAATCAAATCGGAGAAATACTGGAAAAGGTCCGAATCCTAAGTACCCGAAACGGACGTGCGTGCATGACTCGGTGTATGAATGTGGAAGAAGCGAAAGAGATTTGTCAATCGTTTTGTTTATCGTAGCAGGTGGAAAGAAGTGGTTTCTGCCTGCCCCTCTGGGAAACAGGCGTGATTTAATGTATGTATGTACAAACAAAGAAACAAATACTATGATACAAGATAATATTATACAAGATGAACAACTACAGCAAAAGGATCAATGGTTTATAATTCACGAGCCGTAAATGAGTTTTTATTCTGAATCAACGCATGGGGCAATTTCGAACATGGATATAATTTTGTATCTTAGTTAATTTTTGTCTGGATGTTTGTTACTCAATCACGCCAAAACGGATTTGGATGAAATTTAACACAGAGATAGATTTTAGTCTGGAATAGCACATAGGCTACTTTATATCCCAAAAAAGGGTTACCTTTGTTTCGGCGAAATATGTTTGCAAAATGTATCGTTTCCCAACTTTTCATTTGCCAACCCGCTTTGTTTTCTGTAACCGTAAATATTTCAGGATTTTATAAAAACTAACCGAACCTAACCTATAGGGTTCTACACGATGGTACGGAAATATATTCTGAAAAAAATATATAACATTGGGTTGGCAAATGAAAAAGTTGGGAAATGATACATTTGGCAAACATATTTTTGCCAAACGGCAGGCTCCCCCCAAAAAAATGTACGGTTCCCGAGGGAAGAGCAATAAACGGCTTCTACGCGGACATAGTCACCGGCAACCGCTAGTTATGTAATAACTTTGAAGACAGGTCAGCAAAGGTTAAACCGAATCTTCCCCGAACCATCCATTATGGAACTAATTTAATACTTGATTGATGAATCCGCGATTTGAGATGGCGGGCAAGAATCTGAATTTTACTCCGGTGGTTATACAACTTTGATGGGTTTTTCTTTGTTATCTTTTGAACGTAATGGAGGTTAAAGTTAGCTGCCATTTGGTTGGGGGTGACTTTTGTTTTTAGTCGTCTTTTAATAGTAGGTACATTATTGCCTAGGCAGGGAAGTAGGCAATTGCGGGTCGAGTATTGGTTCTCTCTTGCAAGCTCGTTCGTTTAAAAATACGAAGCCTCAATTGCCGTTCCTGCCAAGGCAAATATAGTGCTATTCTCAGAAAATGCATGAAAAAATTCGTGTTGGAGTGAAATCTTCATCGCTTGAACTCATTTTTTGAATTGCATACAAACGGAAACTTCACGTGTAAAACCATAACTCTTTACGGACTTTTTGTTTATGACAAGGAGAAACGCAAGCTTTGTTTTTTTTTAAAAAACACAAGCTATTCCAGACACAGAAAAAGGTAATGTTTCGAATATAATATGGATGTATAAGACTTGTGCCCTCATGTTTTATGGACCTTTTCACTTTTTAAAAAGTTACAAGCTAAATTGCAATGGAATTTGTATGCAACATTGCGGGCTTGTGTAGCGAGCACGCAATGTTTTTTTTTAATTTGAGAACTGTCAGTAAACTATGTACTTCGCGTCTCAATATTTAGATAGTAGTGTCAACATTTCCGGACATTTTGAGAAAAGAAATAGAAGTGTATGTATGTTTGTTTTAAAGAAAGTGAATTAAAGGGGGTCCCCATCACCATACAAAAAACAAATGGTATAATTTTCACTTTACATAAAACAAATTGCATAATACCAACCGACGTTAAAATAATTAGAATGCGTGTTCATGAATTAAAAATTAATATTTCTAACGGCTTTCATTACTATTATTGTGGTCACAGTTCCGACCTAACGTAATCTAGTTAGAAGAAATTGACTAAAAATGCATAGAAAATGATATTTAATATTATACTAAATGAGTGTTATGTTATTCGATCGTATGCCTGATGAAATTATACAACTGGTTTTTATGCTAAACGGTCATTATGCTTTTCGTGGTTAGTTAAATGAAATTATACAAAATGTTTTTTGACTGATTGAAGCGCACCCCTTTGTGCTATATAAAAATAATATATAAGGTGCTAACAAATTAATCACGAATATTTTAAGAGATAATAGATTATATTAAAACAATTAACTTTTAACTGTAGTAATTAAGGAATCTTTGTACTTACATATATTTTTTGTTTTCATTTACCGAAAAAATATAAATAATAATATAATTAATCTTTAAAATAATCAACCCTATTATGTACCTGTCAAGATGATTAACACTTCAAAGTCAAAAGTTGCATGCAGCAAATTGCATGACATTGACATTCAAGTATTTTATTTATCAACTTTAAGAGGCCACTTGAATGATAGTTTAGAGAGCTTCTAGAATGTCTAAAGAGGTCTCATTTAATTACTTATTAACAGGGTGTTTTAACGTTGCAAATTTGTTTCCTAGTTTTCTCCAAAAAAACATAAGAAAACCTATGATGTTTCATACTTATACTCCGAGAACCAAGTACTATCAGATGTAAAAATATCCTACTAATTTGTAAGCAGCTTATATAACCGTATTGGCAGCCACATAAACTTACAATTTTATAGGATCGTTTACATCTTATCAAATCTCTCTCCCGTATCGCTACACGGCGTAAAGGACGTTATTTTTGTTTATCCTACACGAGTCTTCCTCAATTGAAATGGTTGTACATTTTGGCATATTTATCTTCTCGTATTAAGCCTAAACGACTGCTAAATTTACCGGAGTAATGAAAACAATAGAAGGAGGGAAATCTCATTTTACGATTGGGCCGCGAAGTTTGTAATTTTTTCTGGTCTATGTATCTAAGTAAGTAATAGGTACATACTGTATCTAGATAAGTACTGCGGGACTAGTATGGTTGCGTGGATAAAGCATCCGTCACTGTCGTGCTTGGTATCCTGACTTTTACCAAATCATCATTTGGCAAACAATGTCATTTTACAAACTTTCATTTCGCAAAAATGTAATTGTGCTTTAAACCATTACATATTACATAGGCTACTAGACTTTTGACCAAAAAAAAATATAAAATTATGTTGGGGGAAATACATCTTTGCGAAATGAAAGTTTGTAAAATGACATTGTTTGCCAAGTGATGATTTGGTAAAACATTAGTAAACCGTCGTGCTTACATAAGTGTCAGAAAGTGACGAATGTTTTATCCACGTTTTGTCACGCGGTAAACGCAGCCATATTAGATCCCTTGACGTGTATATTTTTGATAAACGCCAATAATTTTAAATATCGAACAAGAAAAAATATAAAAACAGAAAACTACAAGAGAGTAAGTAGTACCTATTTTAGATAAGTACAGAAATCGAATTCGAGTCGAATCATTTATAGCGACTCCCTCTGGAACTGTCCGTCTGGGCTTCCCACTATCTCTATGCCAAGTTTCATCCAAATCGGTTCTACGGTTTAAGCGTGAAAAGGCAACAAACAGACAGATAGACAGACATACTTTCATTTATAACATTAGGATGTATGTATGTATGAATAAAGATGTCTCCGAAAGAACGCTCCCGTTTCGTGGCCCACCAAGGGTCTCGGTTACAATGTGTCACAGTAATCTTTATTTATTACAGTATTACAGAAATTTTGTGCAAAGCTGTGTACAGATTTGTATCCTTTATGTTTGCGCTAGACAGATACGGTGATTCGGATGCGGGATACCAACGCTGGATTGTAACGTTTTATTTTACCTTGTTCATTGTTCGGGATATATCTGGGGATTCATTTTTATAGTTGGTTAGAACTAGGTTGAAATTGGTTAAGTCTACCGTTTGAATGTGTATTTTAGGCATAGTGTGTGTGATGTGTGTGTCCATAATCGTACTTGACCTAGTACAGTCAGCAGCTGAAGAAGATTGATAGTAAAAAGCTTTAAATTATTTACACACGCTCTTACATTCTCTCTTGTTATAACAATAGAGGCTGTGATAGCTAAAATCTCTTATAAACAACTCTTACAAGGGAAATTATTATTGTGGTCATATTACTCGGCCATATTAGCCTTTATCCAACCTAAATTGTAAGAATAAAAGCCAAAATCTCTTACAATGAGCTATTATAAGGACATTAGAACAACTTATGCATTTATAAAACAATTACATGGGTTTTGGCCATCTAAGCTTGATATATTATCCAACATTGGACTAAAAAATATTGTATACTCCAATTGTTGTATTGTGTTGTAGAGCCATAAGATCTTGTGTAGAAGCTGTTCATGCAAATTCAAATGCTTTTCATTTATTTGTATGATTGTGTATACCAAATAGGTTGTGCTGTGTGAAGCCGCCTTATGACCATAGACATAGACCTAATCTAGTTAGTCATAGACTTAGAGCTGTCAACGCTTATAGGTTAGATCACTTCTACTTCGACTTCTGTTCAAATCCTGTCAACGGATAACGTGCTTTTTATTCAATCTAATTGTATTTTCGTGTTACTGTTTAACTTGGATTAAATACTAGCAGAAAAGCACCAGTGTTCACATTTCAACGTCATCACCCACCCTGGAAGCTGCACGATTCGAACCCGCGCCAGACTCCAGGGACAGACCTTCATCAATTTCATCAACCACCACGAGATCGGTAATACAACCCAGCCGCCGAGATCAGGCGGCTACTATTACCGTTAATTTTTGGTGGCCCATGAGGGGAAATATCGTACAGAAGCATTTTATTAACTTGCAATGTTTGTATGACACTTTAGGTCAAATCTTGCTAGTCAATTCTAAACCAGTTCCCGTTAATGGAATACGCAAAACTTTTGACCACATTATGGAAAACAATGCATTTTTATGGTATTTAAAATTTGGACTAAATTATGTAAATGATGATGGAGTCGGAAGGTGGCGACAGGATCTCCGCTATACTTGACGTAGACCCACCGTGTTGGGACTCATTAGTTTGGCCTTGATAAGCAGATAATGACTTTGAAAAAATAATGTACAGTCGGCAACAGAAGCTTGTCTTAAAAATGTTTTTTTTGACCGAAACTTATTTGAGTCCAATAACGGAACTATAATATTATTACTGGTAAGTTTACTGACTGTGCCATTATAATACTCTATTACTAAAGGTATAAGAGAGTTTCAGATATTATTAAACCCAATAGGATAATGTATAATTGCTGTACAAAAACCATGGTAATTAATTGCACAAAATAATAGACTGGGTTCTAAAAAAATGTAAACTTATTAAGGTACTCCGCTGGATAGAGGTTTCAAAAGCAATTACTACTGAATTGTAGCTTGGACAGACTCAGTGCCCAAGCGACGAGCGTGCTGGTAACTATGTTATTGAGTCGGTTTAATTACGACTTTATTTCATACTACCCTGGTACCATACGTCTAGATCTCAAAACAACTTTGGATCATGCCTAAAACCACAATACTTGATTTATTTCTCAAATTACCAATTTTTTTCGAGACTTGAATTCGTATGTACAAAATAATGTATGATTATTTTCTGCTTGTACAATAAACTATTTTATTTACATACATTTATTGGTAGTACGTAATTGTAGGTACGCTTTCAGTATGCAGGGCGCCAGGCCTTCCACTATAACAGCGATTTCACACGAGCGTTGCCGGTGCGTTGTGTCGTGTCGCCGACGCAGGAACATTACCACTTTAGTTATAAAGCAATTTTTTTTCAGTACTACCTAAGAGTCATAGTTGTTAAATGAAAAACGAGAAATACTTCAGTGGTTTAAAAAGTATGAAAGCATTCAGCGTTCATATTTTGGAACTATAGTGTAATTCAGTGCATTGTTACGTTGTTAAGGATAAAATGGGGTTTGTTCGCTCTGACGGGACTACTTAAATTCGCCGCTTGGACATTCACTCGTTCGTTCGTCCGTTCGCCGTTGTTGAGAGAATCACACCCCTGTACACGCTTACCCCGTTACTATAATTACGTCAAGTTCTGGGACATGCTGTATAATATTGGAATCGATGACTATGTCACCTATGACTTGCACCAACCAGCCTGATGTTACGAGTATTTCCTGTTTGATACAAGATAAATTGTGGGTTAACTCCCCGATTGCTTGTAGTCCGCCATTGATTGAACCGGGGAAAAACAAACCAATTTCTATCACGTTCATCGCACAAGGATGAGTATCAGGTTTCTCATTGCGGTGAGGTATTTTAAATTGGGTGCGTTGCCGAATAAATAGGGACGTAAAAAGTCTATAATAATTCTTCAATTACACATATAACATTACATTACACACACAATATGGTCTAAGATCCGAATAGAAGACGACCTTCAACCCAGCTGTTTATTCGATAAAAAGTATTTTTAACCAACTTCAAAAAAGGAGGAGGTTATACGTTCCTTCGTCATTACTCCGTCAATTAAAAAAAAAAATGTTTTCATAGAATGTACCTACTTCCGAGGTGGTCCCATTGTCACCAAATCTGAATCTGATGAGAGGATCAGTGAGGAATTGAGGTAACTCCTCAAATATTGTAGGCAAACATATAGCGATTTGAGTATTTTAAGTAACAAGTCTAGCATTTGCATTCAGAAAGTATCACTTGGTGAAGTGGGACTGATGATGAAGACCACAGATGGCCACCGGAATTCCTCAACGGTACCTATTTTAAGGGTGGTGATAAGATATCTCGATTAAGATCACGGAATAGAAAAAACAGTGGAAGTGGCATGAGCTTCGCTTAGTATCAGACCTGTTGTCGCCAATACTCAAACTATCATAAAAACCACACGCCACCATGGAAAATGTTTTTGGTGCGGCTATCGCTTTTACATTCCAAAATAGCACAATAAGGCATGCTTCTGGATTTATTCCGTATTTTAGAAATATCGAAATATTGAAATATCGAAATAAGCGATCGCGGCAAAAGTATGGTAGGTTATGCGGAACTCCGCATAACCGTGCCACACGTTATACGCCCACTTGACACTTCTACTGTTTTATCTGTTCTGTGATTAAGATAGTTGAGCGACTACAAGGAAGAATAAATATTTACTTATTGAAATATGACTAGGTATGACTTTCCCGCGGCGTTGGTTGCGACACGCGTGAAATAACTTAGTTTCATATCAACTAAGAAGTGGGACTACGGTACAGTCACGAGATTTAATTTGGTATCCACCTTAGGTCCAAAGTCAATCTGACATTCTACAACAATAAGGTTGAGTTTCCTAAAAGTTACAATTGTTTTGACATCTCTAATGACATTGACGACTTCAACCATATTTTTCTTGAAATGGGTCCCAAATTAACGCTCGTGACCGTACGTAACAGCGAACCTATTATGATCACTAAAAAGTATAAAATAAAATAAATGTTTAAAAAAACGCCTTCAAACGCCTTTGGTTTTTTGTTTTTGAAGGCGGTTTTTTGTTTTTTAAAACATTTATTTAAATCAAATTTAATAAGGTAAGTAATATATGGCGAATACGTTGACTAAAAAATTTCAGTCCTGTACAGTCCATAGTTAAAAAAAGAACTTTTTTTTTAAATTGCTATAATTTTTTTATAACAATTATTTTATCTGACATCGTTAGTGTTATCATTTTGTTGTATATAAATAAATGTTACGACAATAACAACTGTGACCTCACATATCTACGGTCGGCCTTAGTACCTGCAAACTTAAGTGCTTTGTCACTTTAACGTTATGCTTGAACTGCCGTACTAATCTGTCGAAAGCGTAAAAGCGACAGGGTACTAAAGTGTTCAGTAGAATACCTAATCATTTCCTCAAGATATCGGCATTCGCTATTACAGTGTAAATTACTCTACAAATCCGGGTTAAAATACTATAATTATGAGCAATATTTATACATCGTGCCCGGGACGTACCCGAAGGATTTTAACCATTGATTCTAGACCCTATTTGGAGTATATAATGTGGTATAATATAACATGTAGTCCAATATCGCATAATTTCCGAGATTTTTATTATTTAAAAAACAATTCCATAGTTAATTTAATTTGAACTATTTCACCTTAACCTAAAGCATTATTTACTAAGGGACCGAATTGAAGATAGTACGAAACGCTGAAAAAATAATTCAAATCGGACCAGCGGTCTTTGAGTAATCGGGGATCATACGAGAGGCGTTCAATTAATTCTCGGTACTGGTATCTTGCAAACCTTTTTAGTAAACTTCTTAATACTGGCCGCTAAGAGTCATTCATTGACAGTAAAAAAAAGTAAATTTGAAGCCCACACGTTCTTTTGTTTTTCTGCTACTGCTGAACAAACGTGATCACCATGAGCGATTTTAAAATGTTAATTAAATTGGAGCATCGAGCCTAAAAACCGTACATAAAAACCGGCCAAGTGCGAGTCTAACTCGCGCACGAAGTGTTCCGTACTATCTACACAACATTCATTAGCAAAACACGGCAAAAAAATCACGTTTGTTGTATGGGAGCCCCCCTCATATATTTATTTTATTCTGTTTTTATATTTGTTGTTATAGCGGCAAGAGAAATACATCTTCTGTGAAAATTTCAACTATCTAGCTATCACGGTTCGTGAGATACAGCCTGGTGACAGACAGACAGATGGACAGCGGAGTCTTACTAATAGGGTCCCGTTTTTACCCTTAGGGTACAGAACCCTAAAAATCCCGACGAATTGAGAACCTCCTCTTTTTGAAATCGGTTAAGAACAGTTACAAAGCAACGCCGAAAAAACATTGAAACACTGAACTTAACGGAATAAAAAACTAAGATCGCTTTATAAAAAATAATATTAAAAGTAAAAATATATAAAAATACTAAAAATTACTTCCTTAAATTGAAATTTGTCGGGTTTGCCACAGTTATTACGTTTGACTTCATATTCCATTTTTATTAGTGTTATGTTTATTATACTTTAAAAAGCCACTATTATGAGACCGACACGATCTCGCGAACTTGTGATAAGAAATGAGTGTTATTTATTATTTTTGTTAAACTTGACTTTAGTTATCTCACATTGACGCTATCAGTTTGAAATTGCCCTAAAACTCTTAGGTATTAAGGTTGGCACAGACATAACCGCTCGGCGCCGAATTGGCGGCAAGTGAGACATTGAAAAGTGAGCTTTGATGTGTGTTACTGCCGCACTCAGAGACGTCAATTCAATTTAATGCTTGTTTAGTTATGTGTTGTCTTATTCTATTGCTATAGCAAAGAATGACAGCAGCTACTTTAATCAAGCATTAAATTTAATTGACGTCTCTGAGTGCGGCAGTTAGTAAGATATTTTTTAAAGTTAAAGTGAAAACAAAAGCCGGGCGCGGGCCTCACACAGTCCACTGAAAAATGTATCGTAATTACACGAATCAAAGCTCACTTTTTAATGTCTCACTTGCCGCCAATCCGGTGCCGAGCGGTTATGTCTGCGCCAACCCTATCATACCTATGCTTGCCCTCCTTAGAAAAAAGCGCGCAAGTCTCATAGAACCGCGTATGTATAAGTGACCTTATTTCTTAAGATATAAGGTTAAATTTGGTTCGACTATCAAATTGCACATGCGTACTTTTTAGAAGGGCAGTATGAGTCTTACGAGAATTTCAAACTGATAGCGACAGTATGAGATAATTAAAGTCAAAGTTTACCAAAAATAATAACACGAGTCTTATCACGAGTTCGCGAGATTGAACTTCCAATTAGATTTTAGTCTTTACACAGTCTTTAAATGGTGTCGGTCTCATGAAAGTGTATTTTTAAAGTATAATAAACATAACACTAATAAACATGGAAAATGAAGTCAAACGTAATGACGGTGGTAAACCGGACAAATTTCAATTTAAAGAGGTAATTTTTAGTATTGTAATTATTTTTTCTTTTAATTTTAATTATTATAAAGTGCTAAATGGGTTTTTTATTAAGTTTCCATTCAGTTTTTCAAAGTTATTTGGCATTGTACCTTTTTAGGGTTCCGTAGCCAAATGGCAAAAAACAGAACCCTTATAGATTCGTCATGTCTGTCCGTCCGTCCGTCTGTCCGTCCGTATGTCACAGCCACTTTTTTCCGTAACTATAAGAGCTATACTATGGAAACTTTGTAAGTAAGTAGATGTATTCGGTGAACCGCATTAAGATTTTCATACAAAAATAGAAAAAAAACAATTAATTTTTGGGGTTCCCCATACTTAGAACTGAAACTCTAAATTTTTTTTTTCTTCAAACCCATACGTGTGGGATATCTATGGATAGGTCTTCAAAAATGCTTCCAAAATGGAAAAATGTGTGTCCCCCCCCCCGTAACTTCTAAAATAAGGAAATGATAAATGTAAAAATAATATATAATGTACATTACCATGCAAACTTCCGCCGAAAATTGGTTTGAACGAGATCTAGTAAGTAGTTTTTTTTTAATACGTCATAAATCGTAAACCGCAATTTACCTTTCACGGAACCCTTCATGGGCGAGTCCGACTCGCACTTGGCCGCTTTTTTTTAATAAAGTGATGGTGACATACAAAAACGCAGACGGACGGATATGGCGAAAATACTTTTTTACAGAGTGTTTTCTTCTATTGTTCATACACTGACAGAATTATTCATGTCGAAAACTAAAGTCTTTTAATTATCATAATATAGGTATCATTTGAAAGGTCTTAATGTGACCTTCTCAAATATATACGAATACCTATAGTAGAATTAATAAACGGGTCTAATAACAATAACAAAAAAATGCAGTCGGATTTTTAAAGCTTGCTTTCCATTTAGTTATTATATTTTGTTTACGTAAAACCTGGCCATAATGTGAGTTTTATCGCACGCTGCGCGCACGGTAAAACTCGCATTGTGGCCAGGTGAAGACGTAAAATTGTGTACTCATCACGGGCAGTAAAAAAGAAAGCCCTCTATCGCATATTTACAACCCTCGCCTACGGCTCGGGTCTCAAATACTTGCGATTTCGGGCTTTCTTTCTTTTACAGCCCTTGTTAAGTAATGCACTATTGTTGGTTTATTATTAATTTATTTTTATTTGTTTCAGCCTATCGTACTATCTTCAATTCTATCCCTTATGCTAATTTGTGGGATAAATTCCGCTGTAGTTATGTCACAAAGAATTCACTTTCAAGGAGCGTATCACGAGTTAAGTAAGTCTTTAATAAAAAAAAATACAACATTCTCCTTGTCTTGAAAACGGCGGTCGGTGGAACGAACGAGCGAAAGCACAGCGGCGAGTTTAAGTAGTCCCGTCCGAGCGAACAAAACAAATTTTAGCGCGTGTATTCTCATTTAGGCAGCCTTAAACGTTCGAGAAGCCTTGCTGCCAAATTGAATACACGCGTTCAAATGTGTTTTGTTTGCTCTGACGGGACTACTTAAACTCGCCGCTTGGACATTCACTCTTTCGGCCGTCCGTCCGTCGCTGTCGAGAGAATCACCTCCCTGTTATCAAATATTTACTTCACCCTAAATAGTAACTTAGAACGATCTACTTTCTTAAGTTACGCCCACACCGGTGCTTAAAATACTGTGACGGTACGGAATCGCAGTGACGCGTCGTATCAGCACCGTTTTTGACGCACGCTCCCCACACCGATGCTTAACGGTGCGTATATTACGGTACGTCAAAAACGGCGCCATGTTGTTACTATGACCCCGTCTTTTGTTTAAGCCACGACACCGTTTTTTAAGCAGCGGTGTGGGGAGCGTGCGTCAAAACGGTGCTAATACGACGCGTCACTGCGATTCTGTACCGTCGCCGTTTTTTAAGCATTGGTGTGTGGAGCTTGCGTCAAAAACAATGCTCATACGACGCGTCACTGCGATTCCGTACCGTCACTGTATTTTAAGCACCGGTGTGGTCGCAACTTTATTGTTGTTTCAAAATACCAGAGTACCTAATTTTGTTTGAATTTTTCATATAAACCTTATAATAATTACGAACACACCAAAAAATATGAAGTGTGTCCCTGGATAAAGTTTACAAACGAATAGCAATGAAACTGGATGTAATTTAAACGACAAAAAATAATAATTCGAGTCAATATTTTATTTTTTAAGATTAAAAAAAAAATTGAAATTATGAGGTCTATAATTTAGATGAAATAAACGGTTTTTTAATCCTAGACCATTTCCTAATATGGGCATATTTTTAAATAAGGAGGAATTATCAGGAATTTACAAAAAATAAACATTATTTTGAAGAAAAACCTTTTTTTTGTGTTTGGCGTATTTTTTAGTTTTTTTAATTAATTTTGTTTGCCACAGGAACTGCTCTGTGATTAAAAAACCGTTTATTTCATCTCAATAGATTCTCATAATGAGTCGAGATATTTCACTTTGTTCCAATACAATTGACATTAACACACAGCAATTAACGATTATTTTTAAATCTGTAAAAAAACCCCAATTTTTTTTATTTTATTCGTTTGTGCTTTTTATCCAGGGACACACTGTATATGCAAATCGCTAAGACATAACTGGGTCGATCTTCTCTTTTACCGACAATAATAATAGCCTGTCTCTCATCGTATTAAGCGTCTCATTAGAGTATTGATAATTATGTCTTTCGATTTAATATACGTCCATATTTTTATTCATCTATTAGCCTCCTGACCCAGGTGTCGTTTAAAAGAACAAAATGGCGTTCACCATTGAGTCCTGGGTATTACTACATATAAGATGGCATTATAACCGAGTGTTCTTCAAAAAGAACAAAAACAATATTGTCACTGACTGCCGCACTCAGAGACGTCAAGTAAATTTAATGCTTGTTTAGTCATGTGATGTCTTATTCTATTGCTGTAGCAAAGAAAGTGACAGCAGCAAATTTAATCAAGCATTAAATGAAATTGACGTCTCTGAGTGCGGCAGTGAGTCCTGAACCTTAAACACCGATTTTTACTGTTTTATACTTGTGCCGCCATTATCACCCGTTGCTGGCTACTAAGAATAAAATATGGCGTCTTTCTTTCGCTTGATTCGGCTCGTGGGATACCTAGAGACAAATATATGACGATGGAGATAATGCTGTTTGTTCTAAAAATTCGCGGTAAATTTAAAATACTCGATTTTGTTCTTTTAATAGGTAGTTCGGTCATAATGATATAATTTATTTTTGAATTGTCAGGACTTAATGATGGTTGCCATTTTGTTCTATAGATAGTAAGTTAGGTCTTTATGACAAGTAATATTTTAAGGACCCGGGTCTCAGGAGGTTAGAACTAAATAATCGTGCTCTTTCTTTTACCCAGTATTTGTTTCAAAATATTATTTTTTATATAATTCCGTGACAGAGTGATCATTTAAAAATTGGTCTGGGTTGAAAACGGCCACTCTGTCACAGTGTTTTAAAAATAATAAAACATTATCTGCAGGACAGGGAGCATTAATTAGTCTTTAGTTAAATAATACATTTTTTTTTCAAATATCAAACACTGAAACCATACTTATTCATAGTTAATAAATCAAAAAAACAGAAAATCGTTGGTTTATAAACGGTTTTTCGTAAAAAAGAATGACCCAGCTAAATAATAGACATAATTATAATAAATTAATTGAGAATAAAAAGCTAAATTGCAAATTTTATGATATAGTGCCTGGGACACCTATTCCATCACATGTGTTTTTTTTTCAGGTGCTTACAGCTCGCTCATCCGAGCCCTTGGAGTACTTTTACTATCAATTCTATCAGAGACAACAGGACGCAAGCTGACCTTTATTACGTCGTCCGCAACATCAATTATAGTATCTTGTATCCTACATTTTTTTCCTAATCAAGAAACGCTGATAATAGCAGTTGTTCTGCAAAAAATAATCTCAGGTGGAATTTGTGCAACAACTTTCTTAGCTATACCTGAATTCTGCAGTCCTAAGCACAGATTTGCCTACCTGATAGCTAACATAGCAGCGTTTGACGTAGGTCGTTATGCAACGCTTCTCTTTTTTTCAATGGAAGACGTAGGCAATGTAACTATGCGCGTTGTACAAGGCTTTCAATTAGTTATTGCGGTGTTTTGTCTTAGTGTAGCGTTTGTTGGACCAGAGTCGCCTTACTGGCTTGCTAGGAGAGACAGGATTGAGGAAAGCAAGCGAGCGTTTCTCTGGTTGCGCGGAGAAGGCAGCGAAGCAGAGCTAAGTTCTATCATCAAACAGCACCAACACCGCAATCTACGTGTCTTCTGGCTTTCTCTCGTCGCTGGAATGAGTGCTATCTCCGTTAGCGCTTTTACCAGCCTAATGATCTCTTTGTCTCTATCATTCTTGAGTCCCCTAAACCCGAAAGAAATACATTTAGCGCGTTTATGCTTCGCCATCTTTATTCTCCCTATCATTGCCATGATATCTTATAAAGTCAATCATAAGTCCATATTTCTGGTTACCTCTATTATACCTCTTGGATTTGTTTACGTTTTGGCTTTTTGGTCATATTTTGAAATAGGTGATGATTATACCCAGATAACTAAATACTTTCGTATTTCTGTTATCTTTCTTCTTTATTTTGGACCTTATTCGTTTGGCATTGTTTCACATGCTGAAGTTATTCCATCAAAGTACAACACTTATGTTAATTGCATCTGTTTTATATACTTTTATCTTATGCTCTCAATACCTAATCACTTAGTTTTATTTTTTTGGCTCCCAAGATATGTTTTATACACATTAGGAACGACGCTTTCGTTCATTTGTGTATTCATATTTTACTTTTCGTCTCCCGAAACTAAGGGTAAGATGTTGTTGGAAATACAAAAATTGTATACACCTAGGCAAAGATACTAATCGTAATTATAATATTTATTGTTGTTATTCAGGGATATTTTTCGAATCTATGTGTATGAATGTATGTCTATTTCTGGGGCGTGCTCTGCAGCCTAAACGGCTTGATGGATTTTAACATTATGAGGTGTCCATAGACTCATCTTAATTGTGGGAGTGTCACAGACTATAATATTTTAATTAAACTAAGTAAGTTTGCAATAAGAGAGGGGAGGAGGTTATTTTTCTAATGTAATATACGTAGATGACAATATCAAATAAAAATTATGAGACTTGTTATTCCATTTATCAGCAATACAATATAATATATGTTTAAAAAAATGACAGCCTAGAAAAAAAATGCATGACTCAAATGTTTGAATTTTTTATAGATATAGGTTAAATTAATTTTAATTAACATTAATAAAACTGCATGTTTACTAAATTTCTGTTTAATTATTTTCTTTATTTTCGATTCTTAAATACCTACCCCGCGGTTGATCTGCTTTTTGAAGAACCTATTTTTATTAATCTTTCTCACATATTCTTTATCTTACATGCGATTGAGATGTTCCATATTTTGTAGTTTTGTATTTTGTCATTGTTTTTTCTTTATATTATAAGCAATTGACAACGGGAACTTTTTTTAAAGTTGTTCTAGAAAAAAAACTTGTTTATTTTTGTCAAAAAGGCACACTATTTTTTTTTTTTTTTTTTTGACTTTATTAACTGAGAAAATAAATAAATAAACTCTGCTTATAGCTAAAGAGTTTAAGCGCCACATGGTATTTCTATGTCACAGCTAAGGTTGTCTAATGATTGGTATAACAACTTTTTATCTATTTACCATTGCATTAATTTCAGTTTGTCTAAAATCACTTGTCATAAACATTCACTTCACCCCATAATCGTTTAGAATAATATTATTTTTCATAAATACTCAAACTATATAATTTCGGTTTTTTTAGTGCATAGGTACCTAATCAAAAATAATATTATTCTAAACGATTATGAGAAATCTTATTGTCTAATAATCACATGGTATAATTTTTTTTTTTTTAATAAACATTAACTTGATATAATTTTGTTTTGTCTTTTATTCATACCGCTTAGTAGTCAATTCACAAATTTAATGTAATACCTTAAACCTGTCCTCCCGTTCCTGTTCTCCTTTGTGCATACCTGCCAAAGTTCTAGCAAGCTGCGCTCAAATAACCGAACATAAACGCTCATGACATTGTATTATAGTGCATTTTGAACAAAACAGACGGACAGACATATTTCAAGCAAAGTTTAACTAGGTACTAGCTGAGTAATTCTGTGTATTCAATGTATGGGAAAGTCAAACAAATTAATAAAGTTTTAAAACTTGTGTGACATTATAGATTTAGGTGTGGAGTTTAAAGTTCACTACTCTCCCCCCCCCCCCTCCCCTGGCCGCTTCGCCCCCCCCCCCCACCGTGAAATGTGTCCCCGTTAACGGTTTTTTAACATTCTTGGGACAACTATAATAGATACGAAAAAAATGTCAAGGACAAAAATATTACTTATTAAATTCTAAAAAGAAAAAGTTATATGTATTTTTTTGTTAGGCTCGACGGTTTTCAAGCTATAGCTTCAGGTACCGGCCACTAATATATCGCCTTTGTACTTACATCTCGTACGCTGCATACAAATATGACTTACCAAAACTGTCAACCAATCAAGAACTAATTGACCAATTATATTGTTTTTATCGTTGTTCGTTAGCTGATTAAATAAGACTCAACTATACGAGTACTTATTACGCGATTATGCATAGGAGGGAGTCTTCCAAGTCCATTAATAATCAAAGACTGAGAATGTAGGCTGAGGCAACTGAGTCATTTCCAACTTCACTCAGAGTGTTATAAAAATGCATTTTCCTGTTACACAAGTGGCCTTGGAAGATTTACTAAGTTGCTTATTTCTAAGTTCCTGAATGGGTTAGGTAGTTATAGTTACATACTAAAACAATAAATCGCGTGTTAAAACAAATAAACCTTTATCTCAATGTTTCTACTTTTTTTTGTTAGGGGTCAAATTCAAATTCAAATTATTTACTGCATATCAGATTACAATTAAATTACGAGCAGAGGGGCTACCTATTGTCTAACACACTCGCAATCGTAACCGGCTTCAAAGTGGAGCAATTGTTTGCATTTTGTATGTAGACAAACCTTCGATTTGGCACTGGCTTGGTGCAAAAAGTCACTAACTGCCGCACTCAAAGACGTCAATTCAGTTTAATGCTTATTTAGTGACGTGTTGTCTTATTCTATTGCTGTAGCAAAGAAAGTGACAGCAGCAACTTTAATCAAGCATTAAATTAAATTGACGTCTCTGAGTGCGGCAGTAAGTAATTAAACTAGAACTTCGAAAAGCGTTACAGACAGACAGAGTCACTTTCGCATTCGTAATATGCGTCATAAACTCGAATCACGCCTTCTTCGTTGTCAAAACGGGGTAAGCAGAACTACAGAATTACCTACAACTCTAAACCCCAAACTTAGCCTATGGGCTTGTAATATGGTACTTGGCAACAATTAACATACATCCTTACGTAAATCAATCTATATATATAATTATAATGTACACATACATACCTTCACGCCTGTAATCCCAGAGTGGGGTAAACAGAGCTATAGAATAACCTACAACTCTTAAAACTTGTTGATAATTCTGTACTTAACCACATTTTGCACAGTTAGGTTAAGATGTTTACCAGTGTATTTAGTGACAGGTTGCAAGCCCATCGCCTAACAGTATTACAAGCCTATATTCCCTTAGTCGCCTCTTACGACATCCACGAGAAGACATAGAGTGGCACTATTCTAACCCGGCAACCACACGGGTAATAACGTAATATTACAATGCGTAATATTATTGTATGGATATTGATTTAAAATGTGTATGAAACACGGGAACCATGCAGGTTCTGCCAGGTTACATGGATGCTTTATGATAGTCAGTAAGAACAGCCTGATTTCAAGACAATACTTAAGTTTATTAGAAAACAATAACAATAATGAGGGTGCCATAATATACCCTCGCCCGTTTTTTCAACTGTTTAATACGATCGTCGCAATATTTCACAGACATTTTCGTCATAAGAGAGCTCGGGATAGTTCTTAATCCACTTATTAACTGTTTCTAATTTCACCATATTTAAAATGTGTACTAATTTCAACTGTCACAAAACTGTTTCAGGAATGCCACTTTGACAAAGCTATGACCTTAACTAGTTATTATGACTATTGAATCTTGTTCTATTTTATATCAGTTTTTGCGATGACCTGTCCGAGCTACGGTTATAAGTATAAACATTGAGGCAGATGCATTATCCGCTTAATATCTCCTTGCCCTTGCTTGGAACAGGTTGTGTATGAGGAAAACCATAGTGGATAAACAAGTTTATAATAAGCAAAAAGGAAATATGAAGCTGATAATCTGTATTCCGATTGCTTTGCTGTGGTGCGTCTCTGGTAAGAATGTTATTTAATATTTACTTTAATCTTTATTATTAGAGAAAATATTTTCGAAATTCATGCCTAAAGGCATTTTTTACCAGTCTATAACGGTTTTGATCACGTAATATTTTTATCCCCCGACGCAAAAAAGAGGGGTGTTATAAGTTTGACGTGTGTGTGTGTGTGTGTGTGTGTGTCTGTCTGTGGCACCGTAGCTCTTAAACGGATGAACCGATTTGGATGCGGTTTTTTTTATTTGAAAGCAGGTTTTCTAGCGGTGGTTCTTAGACATTTTATATCGAAATCGGTTCAGCCGTTTTTGAATTATTGAACTTTGAAATGTCAATGTCGGGGGTTTTCCAACGTTTTGTTGGTTAGGTTATTTAGCAACTTTTTAAATCCCCCTTCCCTCCTGTAATACGTCGTGAGGTTATGAACTAACTTTTGGAATTACGTGTAATTTTTGGGTGTGTAATGTTTTTAATAACAACTATTTGTAAATTTTCATTTTGCATAATACTAATTGCATAATTTTGATCTACAGAAATGATTAAATAGTTTAAAAACCAAATGTATATCAACGAATTGCATAATTTCAAAAGCAATAATAGTGTAGTAGCATAGTAATGAATCTGCATAACAGACAATCAGTATAATGGTCACTTTGTATAGTATTTATTGCTCATAACGTTCTTTTTTAATAAAAACTAAACTCATAATGCTCAAAGAAAATAAACTTCTAACCTAACCTACTGTTTTGGTAACAGTTCGCTTTTGTTAACTATTCGTGTATAATTTTGATTAGTATATCATGTAATATTATGTCACCTAATCATTAGGTCAAATGTTGTTCTAAATTTTAATAATTATACTAAATGTATGCCATATACCAAATAATAATATTCCTAATGAACGTTATAAATAATGTTTTTATGAGCATTGTATATTCTGTTATTTAATTATTATGACCCACCAAATTATGAATTTTATTTTTATACAGATTGTTTATTATAAATTTTACGAGTACTAAAGTAAAATTATGCTAAAAGTTGGTATAAATAATGAACGGCACCCATAATTTTTGGTACAGTCGACCAAAAATGAGGTCTACCACCCTACGTTTGAAGTTCATTTGCACAGTCATCATGTCTAAATACAACTGTCCCTTGCAATAATTATTATGATAGTGACTAATGTAAATCCTAGCGAAGATTAAATCTCACAGAAACTTTTGTCAAAACTCTGATAGACCACTTTCTTGGCCGACCGTACAATCGAAGTCAAACATATGTTTACATTTTTCACTTTATTCCATTGCTGTGGCATACAGACAGACAGACAGACAAGGAAGTCTCACTTTTTTACCATTTTATAGTTGTAGGTGATTATGTAGCTCTGCCTACCCCACTCTGGGATTACAGGCGTGAAGGTATGTATGTGTACATTATAATTATAAATACCTATAGATTTCTTTACGTAAGTATGTATCTTTATCGTTGCCAAGTACCTATATTACAAGTAGGGTTGCCAGACATACTATAATATATAGTATTATACTTTAATTTGCCTTTGTATACTTACTTTATTATATACGAAACACATAAAGTATACTAAAATACTATATTTTAAACTGAAATTAATTCAAAGTTTATAGAGTAGGTAATATTGATTTTGGTTTAGTCTTAAAATTATTTTGGGACACATTATTTCTTAGATGTGGCACTAATAACAGTAATGAGGAAAATATTAAAAATACTTAATTTTTTCAGTGTATACTTTATTTTTAAACCCTTCAAACCGCCAAATACTATATATCTCAGAAAAAATCTGGCAACCCTAATTACAAGCCTACAGGCTAAGTTTGGGACTGGGTTAATTTGTGCCATACTGTCCCCTGATGTTATTCGATATTAATTTGTGTCATTCTTTCTTCTCACCGTGTAACGGTATACTTATGTTTAATTCATCCATTTAGGTAACGCACAGGAATGTAAACCATCTGCCCTCCCTCCGGACCCCAAAAGTGGATGCTGCGGAACAGCCACGACAAGAAATAAAATAAGAAGTAGTAAGTAAAAGAAGACTATTTCTTAATGATATCAGTCTTTCACTAGTGTCTCTATTTTACTGGGTAAAAACAATATCGCCTTGGTATTGTTATTAACTCAGCCGTCATTACCGTACTGTCTAGTAAATAAGGCTGCGGCTCAACTGAGGCGGAGCGGAGCGGAGCTGTGCCAATATTAACCAATAGAAGGCGCATGCGGTCACGTCGAGCGCGCTTTGCGCACGTTAGTTTAGATTCTATTAGTTAATATTGGCACAGCTCCGCTCCACTACGCTCATCGCTGCCTCAGTGGAGCCGCAGCCTAAAGGGGCTTCTAAACGGGTCATATTTTCACTGCAATATGTGGCCGGCAACTATTGGTGTCCCTCTCTTACTTCTATGTTAGAGAAAGACACCAATAGTTGCCGGCCGCATATTGCAGTGAAAATATGGCCCGTTTAGAAGCCCCTTAAGGGTAGGTAACACATAATTTTATCGAATTTTACTTCATCAACTGTACCATTTCATCGAACGATGTTTTCTGCTGAAACCATGATTTTTTTAAGATATTTTAAACATTAATTACCTAGGGTTAGGTTAGGTTACACTTGTGACAGCCAAAAATTGACTCATGCGGCGAGAAATGCCTTTCAATAAAATGATCATTCTGCGTAATTATACGATCTTTGAAAGGTGTTTCGATGAAATAATAGATAATTATAAATGAGAGCTATCATAACCTTGACAATGCGATAACACGTCAAAGACGATAATATGGTTTGTAACCAGTATAATACTGGGTAGTGATTCTCTCAAAAGCAAAGGTGAGCGAATGCAGGAGTGAATGTCCAAGCGGCGAGTTTAAGTAGTCCGTCAGAGCGAGCAAAACACATTTTAGCGCGTATATTCTCAATCAGGCAGCCTTATACGTTCGAGAAGCCATGCTGCCAAATTGAATACACGCGCTGAAATGTGCTTTGCTCGCTTTGACGGGACTACTTAAACTCGCCGCTTGGACATTCACTCTTGCGTTCGCTCACCTTTGCTTTTGAAAGAATCATTACCCAGGCTTAGGTCTTGTTTACGGAGACGCGGGGCGTCGCGCGTTGCGTTGAGAGGCGCGGTCTGCATTAAATTCAAACATAATATATGGCGTTGTATGAAAGCGTTCAGATAGAAGCGATTTTACACGCGTTTGCTTCGGGTCCATACTGGCTCACATGAAATCGTTAGCCCGAAATATTCTCCTACTACCGATTTGTACAATATTCTCAACTTTTAGCTTTCGGCTTTGCTAAAACAGGTAAAAACTAAATCGTTTTTACCTGTTATCGTATTGTCAACGTTTTGATAGCTCTTGTTTACTTGACTGTAATGGCGGCCTAGTTAAAAACAATACCGTAACAGTCAGATACGATTTAGATTTAACTCGACTCCCTTTGCGTAGACGTCATTTCTCGCTATTCCCTCGAGAACTGTCCTATTTTCCGGGATAAAGACTCTAATTATCTATATCTTTATGCAATAAATAATTTCTAATGTCTAATGTCTAATTTCTAATTTTCTAATTTTCTAATTTCTGATTTATAATTTATAATTTATAATTTATTCAAATTCAAAAAAAAATTCAAAATAATTTATTTCAGAAATTGCATTTCCATATTGTACACAAATTTAAATAAACATTAAAATTAAAATTAAAATCGAAATTAAAATCAAAATAAAATCATAATTAAAATCCAAAATTAAATTAAAATTAAGTAGGTACACAACACTTTCACAAATATAAAAACTAAAAACACAATTAATAAGTACGATTGCTCCCTACATGGAGCTGCATACAGTGAACCATGTAAGGGCAATCAAACCTACCCGCTATCATGTTCAGGATGCTGTTGCCGCTACCGCGCACTCTGCTCAGCAGAGACGCGCACCGTTTGCGCAGAGTGGTGTAGAAGCAATCGATGCGCGCCTCCGCGAACATGCCTGACGCACTGCAGCGGCGCGGCAGCCGCACCAGCACCCTGAACGCGTCATTATACTGTACGCGTAGAGCGCTAAGCGATCTTCGAGTATAGTTGGCCCACAGTGCGCACGTATACAAAGAGGTGCAGAAAGCTCTGAAAAGAGTAACTTTCACCTCCCTGGAACACCGCGCAAACCTGCGGGCCAACATGTTTGCTCTTACCGCCAGCGCCCGACGCTCCCTCTCGAGGTCAGCGTCGTCTCTCAGGTCATCGGTGATCAGGTGTCCTAAGTACTTGAAACGGGTCACGCGGTTTAACGGAACTCCATTTAGCATGACCTGTGGTATAGCCGTCAGACACCTGGTCCCCGATTTGAAAACCATGAGCTCGCTCTTCTTGGTGTTGTACATTAGGCCATGGCTGTTGGCGTACCTCTCACATGTACCAAGGAGTTTCCTAATACCACAGATCGACGCACTCAGCAGTACCATATCGTCCGCGTAGCTCACGTTATTTACGCACACGTCATCTACGTGACAGCCGACGTGTTGGCTGCTGAGCGCGACGATCAGTGCGTTTATGTAAATGTTAAACAGCCGAGGCGAGGTCAACCCCCCCTGCCGCACCCCACATTGCAATCTATATGGCGTAGAAAATGCGTTTGCCCATCGAACACTGTTTATTTGGTTGCCATACCAGTATCTAAACATTTTTATTATTTCACTAGGCACGTTATACTCTACAAGTTTTTGCCACAGTAGCTCGTAGTTGACTAAGTCAAATGCTTTAGATAAGTCCAGGAAACAGGCATAAACTGGGGTTCTACGTGACGTGTAGTACCTGACGATATGCTTAAGGCTCAGTATAGCAGTTTCAGTAGACAAACCTGGCCGAAACCCAAACTGATTGTCGTGTAAAGTGATATACCTATCTAACTGAGCACCAAGCAAACCGTCTAGCACTTTTGCTATAATTGTAGCTAACGATATAGGCCTATAATTAGACTTATCGGATATATCTCCAGTCTTATTTTTGATTATAGGCACTACAATCGTTTTCATTAAACTCTCAGGCAGATAAGAGTGGCTTACACAGAGAGAGTAAAACATCGCCAGAACTCGTGGGAGATGAGGTCCTGCATATCGAAGATGCTCAACACTGAGACCATCATGGCCGGGAGATTTACCTCGCGTCATTTGTTTAATGGTCAGGGCTACGTCTTTTGCCGTAAAGATAATACTCGGGTCTCCATGTGTTGTCTCAGTATCGAGCATAGTCGGCTGCTGCCCGAGGGTCGGTTTAACAAAGAAATGATCACGAAAGAGCTCGGCTATGCCCTCTGGGTCAGTGACACCGTCGACGCTCACGGGCAGGCTAGGGTGAGGGTTTAGTTTGTTCGTACTCTTCCAAAAGCTTCGGAAGTCACGATTCTTGTGATGAGATGCCAGCAAGTCCATTTTTATTTGATCTTGGTTGTTCTGACACCACCTTAATCGCGATTTAAATATTCTTCTGCTTTCACACATCGTATCGTATATTGGTCCAGCTGAAGGTTTTCCGTGCAAGACCCAAGTTTGAAAATTAATCCTTGCCTGCCCATGAGCATCGCTCACGTGCTTATTCCAGCCCATGACCTGTTTCCTTTTCCTAATTTTACTCTTTCGACAACTGGTGATGGCGGCCTGCCTAAGAATGGATACAATGTCAGCATACATTTGGCTGATTATGAATTTATGCTCGGTATTATTACAAAAACCAGAAGAACAACAATTTTGCATTTGAGTTGGAAAGTCTATTAATTTTAATATTTTATTACACAACACCTCATACTCCTCAACTTGTAATGTCTTACGGTCACCCCAAATAACATTAACATTATCATTTTGACAATAATTCAACATATTATTTTTCGATTTAATTACGTCAAGATTTACCTCCACAATTAAAGGGAAATGATCAGACCATAAGGTATCATAATAAACTTGTACTTTAGTTACAGAGCTGAGGGCTGCTCTAGTTACTACACAGTGGTCTAGCCATCGCCTACAACCATGGGCTTCACTTATAAAAGTGTAGGTGTCCGAAGCTAAACCCAATAAGTCGGTGTCTGCTATTGTCCAGTCATGATCACTACAAAAATCCACTAGCTCGTCGTAGAACAAACCCGTCGGATGCGCATTTAGGTCTCCAAATAAAAATACTGACTCGCATTCACTATTGTCTATGATAGCACTCACCGCCCCGAGGCAATCCGTAAATTCCGTCAGGTTACTGGGCTTATCAGTCGGCATGTAGACACTAATCACTAAAATAGACCGCTGTCCCATTACTATTTTAATGGAACACACACGGTCATTATCACAGTCTATCACTGACACGTTATCGAACACAGTCTTTTTCCACAGAAGGGCCACTCCACCATATGGCCTACCTCTTAGCATGCCCTGTGTCGTATCCACCGCCGACGTTCCCGTACTATTGAAATCTCGATCGATACTATCTAGGTATGAGAGTTCGTCCGGCAACAACCAAGTCTCCTGAAGTGCAATGAGGTCCGTGGTTTCACAAAGCTTTCTAACGTCCTCATAAGAACGTTTGATGTTCTTGCAATTAAAAGTTACAAACTTATAGGGACTTTTATCCATAAACATTTATGTAGGAGATGATCCGGTACCAGAGCCGTTGTCGCCTCTGGCCTTGTAGTTTACGAATCGCCTGAATAATATACCCTGGGGCCAGAGTTTGTCTTCGAGGAACATTGTTAGCTTAAGTTTAGATACATAGAACTTATACGCATTATAGTTGTTGTGACTTTTTATTGCAATTTTGTGCAAAATTACACTTTCATCCGTTTTCTCCTTGATATAATTTACTATATCTGGTTCCTCCGTATCTTTATGCACGTTAGTAATAATCATTGGCACTTTCATATCCGCAGCTTTAAACTTCGCATTTGTCTCATTGGCTACTCCTCTTTTGCCTATAAAACGTCTTTTTAACCGAGTTTTTCGAGTCTCAACAACCTTGTACTCTTGGTTGGGATCTTTACAAACACCTTTACTGACATTCCCGGCTTTGACAATCTCCGCCAACGTTTTATTGCACATCTCCGTAATTAACTTATCATTTTGCGGATGTAAACAAGTCGCACTGCCCAGCTGATTCATTATCTCGGACGGTGACGTCACTGCGGTCTCGCTCGCGTTTACTGCCGCTGCGCTGCGCACAGGTGTACCCTCACTTGCAAAAAGTGAATCGCAACCGCTATTCGATGACGATTTTAGTTTATTCTTGCCAACCTTTTGTATCTTTTTTATAGAAGAGCCATCATTTATATCCCTATAAACTGGTTTTATAGGAGATGGTGATTGCGATGATCTGTTACAGCCCCCAATAGTCGTCTCAAAATGGGAAAAACCGACAGGCCCACTGTCCATATTATAGGCACCTCGTCTCATGTTCACATTACAGCTTGGAGTCATAATAGGCGCTACTCGTTTAGGACCGTATAGCTCCAATTTCATATCTTCTAGTTGTTGAACCGTCACAAATGAAGCCTTCATGTCCGATATTTCGCTCTTAACTCGCGTTAAATCTTTCAATAATTTTGCGACGTCAATATGGTCAAAGGTCAACGGTGGCAATTTATCCAGGTCTCGCGCTACAAAAACTGGTAGTACTTCTGGGTCTACACTTCGTAAAAGTACAATGATGTCCTCCAAGTCGCGTTGTTCTTTGCCATCTCCTTTTCTTTTGACTTTACGTTGGTCCGTGGTCACAGATTCAAATAGTAATTTTTTTTGAATTCTTGATCTCCGTCGACGAAAATGCCGACTTACATAATGCTATCAAAGTTACATCCGTAGACAAACTGAGTTTATTTTGTATAAACGCTAGTAATTCGTCAATTACTATGTTGCACGTACAACACTTCACAGTACCCGTCATTATAACGGTCACTTTCTCGCGGAGCAATCGGAAACACACCCTTCACGACCGAGCGCACGCGACCCTTATAATTTATAATTTATAAATAACGCGGCATTTATAATTTATAATTTATAATTTATAATTTATATTTTTAATTTTTAATTTTTAATTTTTAATTTCTAATTTCTAATTTCTAATTTCTCTGTTTCAAATTTCATTCAGATCCGTTTACCTGTTCTGACGTGATTGAGTAACAAAGATCCAAACTTTTAACTTTAAAATCAATAAGATTTTTTTTTACTTTTACAGCGACGTTCTTCGCCCAATTGGAGGAGTATCCTTGGATGGGTCTAGTTGAATATTTAAAAAACAACGAGACCCAGATTTACTGCAGTGCCGTTCTGATCAGTAATCGATATGCTTTGTCAGCTGCTCAATGCTTCTCAGCTGTCGTCAGTCAAGTTGGAATGCCGTAAGTTGTATCTGTAGCTCAAAATTTCAATGATACATCTCGTTTTTTAATCGCTATTACAATATATTTTCAGTGACTCGTTTTATCTTGTCGCATTTTTTCCCATTCCAGAAATTAATTTGTAAGTTTCGATGGAGCTCCGCTTTTGCGGAGCTCCTATTTCTGGGCAGTTTGCCCGGTATTTCGACTTAATGGTAACAATATCGATTACGAGAAATATGCAATTGGATAGGAAAATATGCAATTGGAAAAAATGGGAATGAAATTTCTGTAACCAATAAAAAAACGGATATTATGTGCATTTCGTTATTACCCTTAAACCCTGCCGAAATGTGGTGACGTTGTTGTACGTTACACTATTTCTTACATAACCTAACCAACAAAAAGTTGGAAAACCCCCGACATTGACATTTCAAAGTTCAATACTTCAAAAACGGCTGAACCGATTTCGATATAAAATGTCTAAGAACCACCGCTAGAAAACCTGCTTTCAAATAAAAAAAACCGCATCCAAATCGGTTCATCCGTTTAAGAGCTACGGTGCCACAGACACACACACACACACACACACACACACACACACACTTACACGTCAAACTTATAACACCCCTCTTTTTTGCGTCGGGGGTTAAAAAATAGAAACCAGAACGTACCTGCTCGATATTGTAGCATTTTTGACCGTTATAGATTCTGATTTTAGAGCATATCAAATGAAATAAGAGATTATGAAATCATAGCATTTGATTTTAAATTAAAAGAGGTCATACTTATAGTGACAACTTAAAAATAATAATTGTTTTGTATTGTAATACAGCATCAACGGCAATTTTTTTTGAGCAATGCACCTCCTTCTTGCTAAGGAAGATTACACTGTAGATTGTAATAATAAAATATCTACCTTTTTTAATATGTAAAACAGGAACATTTAAAACCAGTAGAGCAGCCACAACAGTTTGAATTTGCATAAGTCACTTAGCCAACAGAAAACAACAAAAACATAAATAAACATAATAAAGTATAGTCAATATGTCGATAAGAAAACTACTGCATGTGAGAAGCATAAGACTGGTAGGTAATTAATTGTAAACAACTTGTACTATAGGGCCGTATTATCAACCGTCCAGTTCGAGTTGTCATCACAACAATAGTGTGTCAGTTTTTTTTAATGAACTTTTTTACTTACTTTAAAGGAGGGTGGGCTAATTGGCCTATATGTATGACCAATGAGGACAAACAATATCTCACCGGATAGGTAATTCTAAGTTGTAAAACTATTACTATGGCAGGTAGTTCGAGATCTTCGTGTAAAAAAAGTTATCACCATGCAAAGACAGCGGTGTTTCAAAGTAATTATGCTAACGTCGTCTATGTAGGCGTCCCGATGTTCTAGATTTTTTAAATATTTCCCACAGTTATTTGAGATTTCCCGCTACACAAAATCGTTGTAGAATAAAAAAGGATGTAGTGCTTATTGTTATTGGTTTCTAGGCCAGTGTCCATACATTTCTGCCCATTCTCCTTTGACTTTTTTAGAGTCAAAATTCGACTTGGAGAATACGACAAAAGCAATCAAGGTCCGGACTGCGTGGAGATTGGTGGTGTAAAAGATTGCAATACAGGAGCGATATCAATACCAATCGAGAAAACTATAGTTCATCCTGATTTTAAAAAAGATAGGGACCACCATAATGATATAGCATTAATACGACTGGCAGAGAATGCTCCTTACACAGGTAAAATAACGTATTTAATCATGTTTTTTTACAAGGGTTTTTATTTTACTTGCCAGGTTTAGCCTAAATTGCTTTGTTTTTGTATTGACACTGTTGGCATTATAACAGCTCAATGTCAATTAAATAAAAGCTGTCATAGTGAATATGATGAAAGTGATATAACTACTTTTTTTCCAGATTTCATCAGGCCTATCTGCCTGCCGACTTCAGATATCACTGTTAACCCTCCGAGTGACCTTCGCATGAAGGTAGCTGGGTGGGGAGCCATAAATGCTACCACTTCTTCAACTGACGTTCTGCACCAAATTGACGTTCCCTACTTTGATTTTGAAGTGAGTATTTTTCAAATCAATAATTTGATGACAGATAGGCCATAAATACTACCGATAGGCATCCTCGAGACGGACATCGTACCAGAGAAAGACCCAAGAGGAGAGAGAGGGATGATCTGGACACGTTTGTGAGTGATTGGCGGGAGTATGCTCTCCTAAGGGATAAGGGGAGAGACAGAGGGGAGGCTTTTGCCTAGCAATGGTACCCAAGCACAGGCTAGCAAAAAAAAACGTTGACGAAATGAGAGGTGGTTCAAGAGAATGACTCAATTAGACTGGTCGTTGTGATAACATGATAATGATGATGATGATGATGTTTATGATGATATAATTATGATAATAATATGTATGTATGTACGTAAACACTTTATTATACGAACAAAAGATATGAAATATAGCAGGGATGTACAAATGCAAGAATGATAATATTAATATCAGGGGAAAATCTCACACAAATTGACCTCGTCCTAAACTCTAGGCTTGTACTATGTTTACTGGACCTCGATAAACAGAACCATGTTATGTAATTGAATGTAATAAAAACCCTTAAATAGGTACAAAGCAAACATCCAAAACCAAAACCAATATTCATGTTCATGATGATGATGGTTTTATCGATGATGTTGATAATGTAGTTGATATTATTGATAATTCTGATAATGATATTGATCATTTTGTTGATAATTATGATCATGACAAAGATAATGATGAAAAATTAAAAACAATGTTACATTTCAGAAGTGTAAAGCGGTGTATGTAGCGTTTAGAGCTAATCTTGGAAACGGACAACTGTGCGCAGGGGGAGAAGGAAAAGACGCATGCAGAGGAGACTCTGGGGGTCCACTGATGTACGCTCAACCCCTTTACACAGAAGTGGCCGGTCTGGTCAGTTTCGGCTCTTCTAATTGCGGACAGGCAAATTTAGCTGGAGTTTACACAAAAGTGTTCGCTTATGACAAGTGGATTAGGGAAAATATCAAAGAGTAAGCTTATACAGAGCGACGAATTCTGTTCTTTTACACTTAAGTACTTAAGTTTGTAATTTGATAATTGTAAAATTGTGATTAATTAACTTTAATTTGCGTATTGTATTTGAAGAAGAGGATTATTTTGAATCAATAAATAATTTCCATACGTAATTGTTTTCTTTATAAAAAAAATCCTAATTGGCATTATTTTGCCTCTTTATGTAGGTATTTGTTTGGATATGGAAATATTTTTCCCACAATATTTTTTTACTGGTAGTAATCTTTCCATTCGCAAAATTTACCAGTCTTTATGTTTTTCAGTAGGTTATTTATGCCGAAGATTTTTTTTCAGCGGAAATAATTCCATTATTATAATTTCCCAGTGTGGCAGCTGGCGCGGAGCTCCTAATTCTGGATGGTTTGGCCCTTTTGACCTGCTGCAAAACTAATATATCCTTAATCTACCTACCTATTTCGGCCTAATTACAATATACGACCAGGAAAAATTAAGAATGGGGAAAAGTGCGATTGGATAATATTATCACGAATAGGAAAAAATTTGACTGGAAAAATTGCCACGCGGAATAAATTGAGTTTGGAAAACAGATTGATACAGAGCGTTATTTAATTTTTACTTAAGAACTTCAGATGCAGTTTTCCTTGTCCCGCTGATTTGACGGGCGGGCTGAGTGACAGCGATAGTTCTTTCAATACCTATTTCTCAAAAAGCTCTCCACATTTCCTCTAAAGACAGGGGCGTGGAACGGCCATCGCTCAGCTTTTTGTTCGAAAAGCTTTGCCAAATGCCAAGTAAGCTATGGAGACAAACGATAAAACAACGATACAAATATACTACTTACAATAATGATTTTGAATAATAAGGCAAGGAGCAGCGCGACTTATCGTCGGTGATATTTATTTATTTATTTATTATTCAAGGAACATATCTGATTAACAGCTTGATGCCAAAGCGTCTAAAGTAACAAATTTAATAGGAAGCAAAATGCACCTAAATTATTAAGTTATTTACGTTTCCAACAATGAAAAAAATAATTAGTCGCTTCTAAAAAGATTGTTATTGTTGTGCATAAGCGTCTTGATTCCATACGAGCAGGCTCAGGCACAAGACGTTAGCAAATCAAGTAAGACGTTAGATGCATCAAATAAGATGTTAGTTGAATCACTAAAGAAATGGCTGTTGTTTCTATCAGCTTTGGTTGATATAACTAACATCATAACTATTGTATTAATTTTTTTTCAACTAAGAGAAAATCACTCTTTGTTGTCTCTCATTTTTTTGAGTGAAGGTGCCAAAAATATTTACACGCCCCTATGCCAATACTTATGCTATGTATGTAGGTCTATGTACCTTGACGCGATGGTTATGTAGATATTAATGCTTTCGACTGTACCTGAATTTACATATAAAATATAATTACAATTAAGGATTTAAATACTAAAAAGGATTTTATAAACCGTCAATTTAGATGTGAGTATTCGGAAAAGGTAATATAGACAGACGAAATACATTGTTTCAATTTAGTATTCAAATCGTGCGGTAATTTAAATTGTTAAATATATATGTATTCCTACCTACTCCCACCTTTTATTTAAACGATGTTGGCTATACAAAACATTATAATGAGAACAATTAGGAAGTAGGTACCTAAAATATCCTTTTTTAACCCCTGACAAAAAAGGGGATGTTATAAGTTTGACGTGTGTATCTATGTATATGTGTATGTGTGTATCCGTGTATGTGTGAATCTATGTATGTGTGTATCTGTGTATGTGTGTATCTGTGTATTTGTGTATGTGTGAATCTGTGTATGCGTGTATCCGTGTATGTGTGAATTTGTGTTTGTGTATCTGTGTATGTGTGAATTGATGATGTGTGTATCTGTGTATGTGTGTATCCGTGTATCTGTGTATGTGTGTGTATGTGTGAATCTATGTATGTGTGTATCTGTGTATCTGTGCATGTGTGTATCCGTGTATCTGTGTGTGTGTATGTGTAAACACACAAACAAATTGCAAAGAATAATCAAACTCAGTTGAAGACCAAAATATCGACAAAGTAATATTTTCATAATAATATTTGCTACAAATAAATATAAATACAATACTTGCAAAATAAAAAAATAATTCCAAACTAAGCTCTAGACTTGTATTGTTAGTACGTAATTAAACAACAATAACAAATACCTAAAGATAAATAAATAATTATTTACATTATTATAATCAATCACCCAAGACTAATTTACTTGAGATGACATTTCTCGATCAGCCAGATAGCACAAACAATAATAACACTTATTACGCCGACATTAGGACGCGTTCCACGCTGATGACCGCATGACGCTTTAAAATATGGCTACCGGACTTAATTCGTAGCATTTACCCAGGGCCTTTATTTTACTCAGTAAAACAATATTGCCTTTGACATGTTATCGTATTGTCAACTGTATACTTTACAATAATGGCAAATAGTGGTGGTACACTACCACGGAATAGAAAAAACAGTGGAAGTAGCATGAGCTTCGCTTAGTATCAGACCTGTTGTCGCCAATACTCAAACTGTCATAAAAACAACACGCCACCATGGAAAATGTTTTTGGTGCGGCTATCGTTTTTACACTCCAAAATGGCATAATAAGGCATGCTTTTGGATTTATTTCCTATTTTAGAAATATTATCGAAATAAGCGATGACGGCAAAAGTATGGTAGGTTGCGCGAAGCTCCGCATGACTATGCCACACGTTACACGCCCACTTGACACTTCTACTGTTTTTTCTGTTCTGTGGTACACTACGAATTGGACTTTGACACTCAGCAAGCTTCTCGACATTTATTGGGAGAGATCGGAAGTGCAAATTACACGAGACACATTGCTGCATATTCATAAATATTCATATCATAGTATGCACTTAACAGTCAAAAACAGTAATGTAAATCACCGTACAGTAGACCTATGATATACACAGATGTGGCTTGATTTTTTTATTACATTGCATTATTAAAAACACAAAATTTAATTAGTAAATGTAAATTACAGATAATTTCATTCGAAGCAAATTCCTTTGATTCCGTCACATATTTCATAAAAAGAAGAAACAGGACAGATACACAAACACACAGACTATTATATTAAATTGAGTTTTAGGTTAAGGGTTAAATGTTTTAAAACGGCACAAATAAAAGCTAACGCGTGCAAATTTATGAGACCAGATAAAAATGTGACTTCCGAAGTCAGACAGAGATTAATTATCCTGAAGGAATATTATGACATGAGCAGTTTTAAAACTAAGCGATCGCGAATTTTAAATTAACTATTAAAGTTTGTATATCGGTTAGGGTACAACACAATACATTGAATTTAATACATAATTACAATACAAAACTAAAATTACAATTATAAACTTAATTATATTTGTGTACCTACAGAAATTTTATTCATTACAATAATTGTTAAAATGAGCAAAACTTACTAATTTAGTTGATCATAATTTCACTAAATAAAGTATGATAGCGTTATAAATTTAAAAAAAGGTCAAGTGGAAGTCTAACTCGCGCATCGAGGGTTCCGTACTGACTGAACACAGTAGGTATAATTATATTCCGATTTGACAGTAACGGCCAAGTTAAAAACAATACCATAACAGGTGGGATACGATTTCGATTTCACCGCCTATAGAGGCACAGTTCGTACCGACGAATATCGTTACTTGCCCTACCGCATAGGTTACGGAGTTACTTCGCAGAACAACATATAAATCACTCCGGTTGAACACACATTAATTTGGGGTCACGCTTGACTCAAATAAATCATAAAACAATTTAGGTTGCTTTAGTGAATTTAGGCACGCCATATTGGAAAAAGTTTGATTTCAGACTTTTGGAAACAGCATTGCGGATATTAATGCTCAAGTGAGAAACGAAATTAAGAAATTCTTGCAAGTACTTGTTTTAGGAATTTATTTATGATTTGTATTTAGTATATTGCTAGGCAAAAAAATGTTGGATAGTACCAAATGTTTTTGACAGTATTTGCAAATCATTTAAATGATAGCCTTAACGCCGTCTTTCTAGTTTGAAATTATTATTTATATAGGTTCCTACAGAGTTAAAAACCAGAATTCCTTTAAATTATTTGAAATTTTATATAAATCAAAGGCTACTAATGCTTTGTCAGGTCATCATAATCATAATTCTATCATCACCATCTTCATTATCATTATTTGAATCATCATTCATCATAATACTAATATAAACATCATCATCACCATCAAAATAATAGATATCTCACCTAATTAAAATCTTTGGAATTTGTCATTATTATGGTAATGAAGACATTATCATAATAACAACGATATCCATAATCATCATAATGATCATGACCATGATCCATATCATAGTAGGTACTGAACATCATTTATTAAAATCATTATTATAATATAATAATTGACGGCGGCAATAACTACTGCTTAAAATATATGACCTATTATGGTCTTTCTTCTTAGCATCTGCATTACTTTTATCATTTACCTATTTTATCAATCTTTATCCTTTCAATATTCCGCAAAAATATGCCATCATTTCCAAATCCATAATATAAATAATTGTTCCAATGAGATAATGGAACAACCTTGTAATGGGAATATCTAGAACGAACAGACTATCCCTTTTGTGAACAGAAATGCCCAAAGGGTAACATATGTATGATAATGAAATATTTCTGAAGGGCAGCCAGTTGCCTAAGGGAATATGTTAATGTTTTACATTTTTGAATATTTCTTACCTTTCGCTATGTTTATTGCGTTCCTTTGAAGGCAAAGAGCCCTTTTGAGCTTTGAATAATCAGAGGAATTTTAAATATTAACATCGATTCGTACTTGAAGACTTGTTTGCATGTATTAAAGTTAGAAAGACATCTTCATTTTTAAAACTTGTAAATTAATCATCCATACAAATACAAAAGGAATGTTCAATTTCCTTTTTCAAAGGGATCCAACTGAAAATAAAACAAACTTATTCACGTCAGAAACATTCAATTGTGGACGAGTCGCCACAACAGCAGTAAACTTTAACAGTCCTAAAGCCCCAGGAGCATTGACAGACAAACAAATAGGAACTCGGGGACCTATAAAACGCTTTTCAGGTACGATTTCGTCAGGGTCAGTCTTGTTTAAAGTTTTAGACCTATTTTATGGTAAAAATTGGTTGCAAACGTTTATCAAGGTGAAGATTTAAGCAACTACTCGTAAAAAAACGGCCAAGCGTGAGTCAGTCTCGCGCCCCGAGGGTTTCGTACAAAACATCTAATATCCCCACACATCGACATGTCATACCTCGGATGTGCTCCAAAATTAACATAACTTTATCCTACCTACTACCTATTTGGACTAATTTCAAGGTAAAATACATTACAATTAAGAAAAATCCAGATAGAAAAATATGCGACTGAAAAAAAATAGAATTTCTACTTCCAAATCAATGTTGATTTTCGGAAATTATAAGCTACGCTCCCTACAGGAAACCGAGACAGAGGAGTAAGTAAGAAAGTACAGATGTACGGACTTTAATTGATATGCCACTATAGAACCTTTTCGCATAAAACCAACGATTAATTCCTATGTAATTTCTATCTCGTCCCTTGACGCAGTCATCATGACAAGGTTCTATGGCAGATCGACATTTAAAGTCCTTGATAGTACCATAGTATAAAATAGAAGTTCTAAATAATAATACGACATCGTATTTTGACGAAAAAGTTCGTATTCGTCTTGTTATCTCAACAAGTTTATAATAGATGACCAACGGAAAAAACAAAAAAATTGGCCTTTTTTCGAACAAAAAGTTTATTTACTTCATTTTTGTAAGTAATTTTACAAAAACATCTTAAACTTGTTACAACTTATTCATTTAGCATTCAATACAACATATGTCACGTGGATACAACCACTTTATTCTTTCACATTCTCCCGAATCCAAGCATCATACGCAAAGACCTTCGTAAACACTCCTGGAACACCAACTTTTCCACACGGTACGGGGCCAAAGCTGAAGATGCCAGCTACTTCTGTGATGTGACCTTTGTTATACATTAACGGGCCTCCAGCATCTTCTTTGCAAGGAGCTGTTCCTTGACCACCAGCGCAGAGTCGACTCTTTCCTAATGTTGTATTAAATGCGGCATAAGTTGATTTGCATGTCTGTAATTTGAATAAAGAATTTATGTTTAGCCTTTTTTAAGACATAGAGAAGGCAAATTAGCATACTGGCCACCTACTGAGGCTCTTTTCTATTTGGTAAATTTATTATTACTTTTCACGTGTTAGAATGGCAGATGAGTTAAAAATAATAATAATATAGTTTTACTAAGAAGAATACCTTGGGTACATTTTTTTAATTTTCAAATTATGAGCGTTATCGATTTAATCATGTATGTGTGAAATGCTTCTTACGTCAAAATTCACAAAAGGTACGTTTATATGGTGAAGAACTTTAGTAGAAGTCGTAGTAGAATTGATGGGTCCCCAACCAGCTACTTTGACGAATGAATGATTGGGAAGATCCAGAGTTACGTCCGACGCAGGCAGGCAGATTGGGCTGATGAAATCTATAAAATAAAAACAGTTTATTGATGTTAATTACTTTTGTATTGTACGTGAGGACATCAATTTGTTATGTAGTTCCTACTTATCGTTTCGAAACTTGAGTGTTCCCTTGAGTGACTTTCAAAGTGTAACTTTTATTTAAATATCCAATTACATTGGGGACATAATAAATTGTCTGTTACTTAAAGGTGTAATTGTATTATTTTAAGACGAATTTTTTGTTGATGATGTTTTTCATCAAAGCCGATTGCACGATTCTTTTCAAAGGCCACGACGACCGTCGCAATAAAGTGTCGAAAAAATGCTTAAATTGCAAAATCAAACGATTATTGTACTTGTTAAGATGTATGACATTGATTACCTACATGTAAATCCTATTAATTTTAGATAAGAAATGAATTTGTACTGCAGAAAAGTCCCCTTTGACTTACGCTTACCACCAGCTAGGTCTGAGTAAAATTTTACTGGTAGTTTACCAGGTTATTTTTAAACTCTGATTAAAAATGAGGCCTGATGCCAATGCAGAGTTGTATTGTACTTTGTTATAATTACCTGAGAATGGAACCATCTCCGCAAGCCGAATCAAAGCGATATCATGTTCGTGGCTCCTATCGTTCTTAAAATTGGGATGTGTTATAATCTTCTCGATGGAAATTGACAAGGCCCCGTCGTTGCAATATAAACTTCCACCTATCTCCTCGCAATCTAGACCATCATTGCTTGTGTCGTGTTCGCCAAATCGAATCTTTACACTAAAACAAAAAAAGAGAAAAAGCCTGCAGACAGACTCAGTACTGCAATTTAGGATTTTAGTATGTAGCCTGGCCTATTTTCAAGAGAACAGGGGTCGGAGAGTTCTCCAGTAGCATCCACGTACCAGTAGATCTCCAACAAGCTGGACTGACAACGTGGCTTAAGTTAAAGGAAGCCGATTGATGCAAGGGGCACAGGACAGGTCCTTGTGGCAAACCTTGAAAGAAATCGGTGATTTCCAGCAGTGAAAGTTTTTTGGTCTGATAAGATGATGATGATAAGTAAATTACATAATAGTCACTCACGGTGTTCCAAAATTTTGGTTATCTCCTATAAAACATTTGGCTGCTGACAAGGCATACCGACCGCTGATCAAAACTGCACTGCAGAGCAGTTTGGTCTTGTTGTCTTTTCGGTATTCCACAAGACCCATCCAAGGATAATCGGTAAGTTTGGCAAAGAAACCAGCTGTAACGATAAAAAAACGTAGTAGAACTCTAAAACGTTTGCACCTTCCTTGAATATTTACAAGATGTATGGGTTATTACTGAGGAATACCTGTTCAAAATGGCAATAAATTCTGGGTGGTAACATGTGGCAATACCCATTGAATTGAGAAGCATAGTGGCATTTCATCGCAGGGTTGGTAACGTTATTGCAGTTTTGGAATTGCAAATATGTCTAAGGTAAAGGAACCAATAACCGACAAGGGACCAATGATCGACACTGATTCTTATTTTACAGAAGATAAGGGTTTTTCATTTCATTCATTTGTTTTGTAACACTCAATTTATGACCGTATGATCTTTGAATTAAGAGTCAAGTGTCGATCATTGGTGCATGTCAGCTTAAAGTGTCGAACATTGGTGCCACTACCTTAGAGGCCTCAGACTCTGTTTTCTTTATTAGTGTTAGTGCTTGTGTGTTTGTTTACTTTTAAATGCCATCAAAAAGTATGTTTTAATGTATTTCTATTAAACCTTCTGTCTATCTCGTTTAAATAACTATTTCAACACCAAACCAGATACACTTTGTATTTTTATATTAAAGCGAAACTTAAATTATCTATCTAATATAGGTGCAGTCAGGGGCATTCTCGGTCGACCACCTCTGGGGTGATATTCGTTTGCGCGTACGACGCGTATCTACCTGAGCGCTGTAGGATTAGCTAGCTGCAACGAACAAGCCAAAAAAAATCTTAAGTGAACGACCGCGAATGTCCCTGACTGTACAGTGTTGTATACTTTAACAAAATGTAATGCAATACGATACTAAATTAATCTTATATACAGCATAAAAAGCATTTTTTTGGTTATAAATAGTTGCCTATTATATGATATCTAGCAGTAGATGTTTAGTTTTTCTACTCATTATAATTATTATGAAGATGATTTAATGATATCATAGGCAACTTACGTATAATTCTATCAGAGTTAGTGACCCCACAGCATCCGTCTTCAGGCTTTGGAAGCTTGGCAGTTGGCTTGCAATGATCAGCATGTACTATAAAAAAATAAGGTGATAAAATAATATTACTGGATCAAAAAACAATAACTTTAATGTTTTGTATCTTGCCTACTTGTAAAAACATGAAGGTTCTATTATTATTAATCACTTCATCAATTTAAAATGTAACTAATTCAATCCAGTATTGCATTTAAAGTAAAATTAACTACTTACCTAAAGCACAACACAAGAACAAAGGTAAAAAAAAACTTGGAAATTCCATAGCAAGTTAATTTATTATTTTAAACTGGTTTATTATCAACTTTTTCCTTATAAGCGTCTGTCTTGAAGCAAGGACGTATATGTTATTAAGATCGAACTCGTTATTGGAATCCAAGTTATATGCAAGTTTGTATTGATAAGAAAAGATGCATTTATGACTGTCATATAGTAGTAATAAATAATATATCAGACAAAGATGCGTCGTTATTATAGGCATCTATTTGTATTTTTATTTAAACTTTTAGCAAGTGAGGATAACAAGGACTTAATAAATATAGAAAAAAACAATGTATTTACAGTCAATATATATTTTCATTGACTCACAAAGCAGCAGTGGGTATCAATAATTTTTTACTTATCCATAGAACACCGTTTCCACCATTTTTGTGATAACTAATACAATCCAAATCAAGAATAAAAGAAATTGAAAATACAACGGAAATGAAAAAATAAAGCAATTTTAATTACGCTAGAAGTATAATCTTTTTTCCTATTTATACTTAATGCGAAAAAACTGTGCATAATAGACTTATAATAAAGAACTCTATTCTTTAATATTTTCCAGAATCCAAGTTTTGTAATCAAAGACCTTCGTGTAAACATCTGATAGACCAGCTTCCCTAGGGTAGGAAGTAATACCCACAACTTCTGAGAAGTTTCCATTGGTGTATATCAAAGGTAATCCTGTATCAATTATGTCAGCAGTCATGTTTTCACTTTTAGTGCAGATTTGGTCGTTTCCAACGATAGTATTGAAAGGTTCATATGATGATTTGCATGTCTGAAAAATATTTATTATCTTTGGGTAATTGAATAAACTGACTAACTGAACAAAATATTTGTTAGACAAGTGACGCATAATGAGTTTTCTTTACAATAATATTATATATATCATCACATAGTACATAGATTATTATATAATTCAAATGCCTCGGACTTTGTTTATTTTACGTCAAACAGCGAACCACATTGTTCCACTATTTTGTATGAAAATAGCGGTATTGGAATAGAAATAGAAAACATTTATTCAACGCTCACACAACACGTATACCGAAATAAATTACCAGCAGGACGGGTAACATTAAAATAAAAAAAATATCCTCATTTGTTATTTGTATGCACCTAATAAAACGATAATAAATTACCTACAAACACGTTAAAGTGACCCAATGCTTTAAAATTTACACATTCTTGGATATACAAAGTTAAAAATATAAAAGTTGATTCATCCTTAGCAAAAACAACTCTTAATTTATGGATTTGTCCGCAACCGATTAACGCGATACCTAAAATTTCATTTAAGCTTCTTCCAAATAATACACGATACAAAACGCACGTCGTTTCGGTATCTCCCTACAAGATACCCCATCCACGAAGGGACAATAATCTTACAAATACATTACAGTAATGTTTCTCCCTGTTTCGACTGCAATGTTACTAAAATGGAAATATTTAAAGCAATTTTTCATCTTACTTTTGTAATTAATTAAGGAAAAGTTTGAAAACTACTAAAAATAGTAATGACAGCAAACTATGGTCGTGATTATTTTAAAATGCAGCTGTTAGTTAGATCTTTAATTTTGTTTCTAGTAAGGTCATAATAACATCATCATCTTCATCATCATCACTGTTGTCATCATCATCATCATCATCATCATCCTCATCATCATCATTCTCATCATCATCATCATCATCATTATCATCATCATCATCAATATCATCATCATCATCACAACTACCATCATCATCATCATCATTATCATTTCAACCGAATGTCGTTCACTGCTATACATATTGTCTTCCACAAAGAGCCGTACGCTTCCATCGGTTTCCGCGATCTTCACCAGATCATCAATATACCACCGTTATATAAAAAAAGTAAATTAGTCTTACATTTGAGTACACGAAAAGCGCGTCAAAAACAAACACAAGATTGTGTTCGCTGATCTCCAATAATCCGGTTTGATTAATATTTCGCCATCCCACTGCTATCATATGTAAAGATTCTGGAGGATTCACAGTGACATCAGATGCGGGCAAGCAGATTGGACTGATGAAATCTGAAAAAGATTTTCAACTTATTGAAATTGAACATTGAGACCGGGCATAAATAAGACAAGGCAGATGGTATGGACTTTACGATTTATTATCTTTTGGACTTAAATTTTAGCAAGGCTAAAATCAATTACAAAATTAAATACACCACTACTAATACTTTATGTTTTACCTGTAAATGGAGCCATTTTTTCCAGTCTTATGAGTGCGATATCATTTTGTCTGTTTCCATTATTATTGAAATCGGGATGCACTATTGTTTTCTCGATAGGAATCGATATCGGGTCGTCACTGCAATTTATTTTTCCACCGAATGCTAAAATGCAGTCTTTAAAATCATTGCTTCGGTCATACTCTCCAAGTAAGACCTTCACCCTAGAAAAAATAAAATGTTAAAATAATTAATTTATGTCAATCCTGTTTTACTGCTTTTTACAAATACTTATATACAAATAAAATGCAAGATGGCCAATGCTTTTCATTAGGAAAGCTTGTATCGCCGCGCCGTTGCATTGATACAGAAGGAAGATAAATTTCACAATTATTTCTCTCCTTTCTGTTATTAAGGTTGTCTGGAAGAGATCGCTATGTAGTGATAAGACCGCTTATTGTTTACCATCTTTACATAGTATAAAGCAAAATTGCTTAGCGCGTCTGTCTGTCTGTATATCCACCAACTCCACCTAAACCACGCAACAGATTTTGATACCGTTTTCCCAACCAACAGTTGGCTATTTATTCACGAAAGGTTATGTACCTTTATAATAAATTGTAGTTTATTGTCAACGTATTGACAGCTCTTACTTACTTGACAGTAATGGCGGCCCAGTTAAAAACAATACCGTAACAGGTCAAACACGATATGATTTTACCGTCTAGAATATAGAAAAAGGAAGACAGAAAGAAAGAAGATTGACGAAAGAGATATACAGAGCGAAAGTGAGTGGAAGGGTCGGAAGGGGCCGCCCTAGACGTACTTTTTCGAATCAAATCGGAGAAATACTGGAAAAGGGCCGAATCTTAAGTTTACCCGAAACCGACGTGTGTGCATGACTTGATGTATGAATGTGGAAGAAGCGAAAGAGATTTGTAAAGATCTTAGCAGGAGGAAAAAGGTGGTCTCTGCCCACCCCTCTGGGAAACAGGCGTGAGTTAATGTATGTATGTAACGTAGAATATAGAGGTCCTGGTCTGAATATTGTGAACAATTTAAAGCCTCTAATTTAACAAGATAAGTCAAAGTTCACGGTGGTTTTCCCGTGGTTAGATCGAAACCGATTTAAGCAGGTCCAGGGTTTTCGGTCGGCACAGAAGGCAGGCTATTTTTCAAGACATCAGTTACGGGGGTGGCGTTAGCACCAGCAAAAAGGCCCCACCCCTCACGCCAAACCTCGTTTAGGTGGTACGGGTGATCAAGTCTCTCGTCGTTCCTTATTGGGGAGCTAGAAGTAAGACGGGAGGGAGGCAGATCGTCCAAAGTGGAACTAATTGTCGGCATAATAGTGGTAATGATCTAAACTCACGGTGTCCCAACTTCAGCAGCATCCTTCGTAAAACACTCGGCAGCCGAGAGGGCATACCGACTACTGATGAGGAAAGCGTTACAGCCATACACAAGTTTGGTTTCGTTTTCTTTCTGATATTCCACTAGCCCTATCCACGGATATTGTCCAAGAGTCCTAAAGGGGTGCGTCAGATCTGTAAAAACATTACTCTATTATGGATTATGTAGATACCTACTCATTAACTAAAAGTACTTGTATGGAGCAAATTTTATTAAATTCAGCGACAAGTCATGGATGAGGAATATGGAAAGCTTATTTTAAGCTACACTGACAAGAGTACAAACGGTTTTAAAAAATGAACCGATTTCAAATTATTAAAGAACTCTGTTGACTTTCCATGAACCCAATCGTAAAAAAAAAATGGGACCACTCCTAAGATTATAGCCTACACATGAATAAAAGAATCATAATAATCGTTTGATAACTAGCGGAGAAATCGAGTAACATACACACATTTGGTTTAGAAATCGACCCTTTTGCTTGGATTTTTCGACTGTATAATTTTTTTTTGCATCAAGATGATGGTATTGTATGATGCATGGTGTATACTTCGCTAACGCTACTCAAACCCTAATGGCATCTTACTTACTTGTTACAGTTCTCTCCGGTTCCGTGGTCCCACAGCAACCACTTTGAGGGTCCCGAGGGAAGGCGGATGCTTTACATTGCTCTGCATTACCTGAGTTCGAGAGCAAAATATTATTTGAATATTCGTAATTTTTCTTGTAACAATAAATAAAGTGGGAACCAGTTTTTTTTTTAAAGTCAGTGCAATTAAAACAACTGCAGCTACTCGTATAATGATATTAGCTTTATACTACCATCTATATGGAGGAAAAACGTAACTTACGAATAAACTGAGTTTTTCCTCTGTATGTATAGAAGACATTACTATTGTAATTTCACTTATTTTAAAAGAAAGCGACTTTCACGCAGAAAAACTTCAAACAGTTTTGCAGGGCATTGATTGTACACTGTACCATGTTTTTTGTTTTAATAAACGAAATTTAATAAAATAATACATGGAAATCTTGAATTATTCATGATTTGCATTAAAAACCGTTTATCTAAAATATATCAGAAACATTAATATTATTTGACTTACCTGTCGCATAACAAATCATCACAACCAAAATAAAAACTAATAAATTCATAACTCTAGTTTTTTCCTTGTATTTTCCTCTTAGACGTGTGCTTGTAAGCAAATAAACTCTTATAATAAAAGTAGCAACTTTACATTTTATGCAAAGAACAAACTGGATGCTGATTCTATTAAACAACTCGTTCGAGTTCTCGTCGATGAATTATACTGTGTTAAATCCCCACTACTTTATATTATTATAGGTATTTGAACCCACGACGCAAACTGAGATCTGTGTGTCTCTTTGTTTAGGGTTCCGTACCCAAGGGTAAAAATGGGACCCTATTACTAAGACTCCGCTGTTCGTCTGTCTGTCTGTCACCATGACAGTCATGTCATGTCAATGATGGGTACCTAGACAGTTGAAATTTTCACAGATGATGTATTTCTGTTGCCGCTATAACAACAAATACTAAAAACAGAATAAAGAAAAATTTATAGAGGGCTCCCATACAACAAACGTGTTTTTTTGCCGATTTTGGCTAATGTTGTACAGATAGTACGGAACCCTTCGTATGCGAGTCCGACTCGCACTTGGCCGGTTTTTAATAGAAGTCACGATACGACGCCTGTACGCGTAAAGTAGAGAAATGTAACTATCAAGGAATTTTAAATATAAGTATATTCTACGTGTCATTCGTCGTGTCCCATCGGGTGAATACACGTCTAATTTACGTCTTGTGTCAAACTGCTATTTCAAATAGCTAACTTTAACCAAGTTGTTTAGACGTCGAAACTTGCTGTTTTAATTCGTGAGCAAAATATTAACCGGCGAGTTGAAGTTGTCATGCCAGAGCATTATTATAACATTTTAGTGTGTGTATATTTAATTTAATTACAGCTTTTGTCGACAAAGCCATAGTTTAAACGGTAGTTTATTATTCCAACGAAAGACCAGCGCAGACGTTGACGCTGAAGTTGGAATCATTTTATTACTACCATTCTTATTGTGCGTATTTGTCTGTTCTTTGTTGTTGTTTGTCACAAATAAATGTTTTTCTTTCTTTCTTTCTTTCTTTCTTTCTTTCTTTCTTTCAAGCAGTAATAAGTAACTGAAACTCCTATGAGATGATCTCATTTTTTATCTATACTATGACGAAGCAGCTCGGCCAAAGTAGTAGAAGCCTAAATCTGCCTGATATACTATGACCACGCTGGATCACTCCAGTTTGGTTAGAACTTCCTCAAAATTTAAAAGTAATTTATTTAACAGAATAACACCTCTGTTAGAACTAGTTTAGCCAACGTGAAACCTTTATAGAATTTGCTTTAGAAAATTCATTTTGATTTCAAAAGGAAAGAACTTGTTTGTCACAGAATTCCGAGCGTTCGTTTTCTTAGTTCCGTACAAAAAGGTAAAATACGAACACTTACCATGCGATTCTTTCCGTTTGTCTATTCTTCTGTCACAGCGGTATCCAGTTATTTGTGAATACTTTTAAATATAGCATATCTAACGTTTTTCTCAATCACCCAAAGGTTATCCGGTAAAGATCCCTTAAAGGGATCGCCTTTGTCGCCTTTGTTTTGTATTTTGTTAGTATGTTTAAATTTTGCGTTTTGTACAATAAAGTGATTTCATGCATACATACATTATTAAAAAAAAACCGACCAAGTGCGAGTCGGGCTCGCGCACGAAGGGTTCCGTACCATCTATAAAAAATCACGTTTGTTGTATCGGAGCCCCCTTAAATATTCATTTTATTTTAATTTAATTATTTATTTTTAAAGTAAACCTACAACTTAATAATATTCTGTGAATATTTCTAGCGTGTACCTGTTGCCGTTATTAATATCGAGCAAAAAACTGCAAAAAATCACGTTTGTTGTATGGGAGATTAAATATTTATTTTGTTCTGTTTTTAGTATTTGTTGTTCTAGCGGCAACAGAAATACATCATCTGTGAAAATTTCAACTGTCTAGCTATCACGGTTTATGAGATACAGCCTGGTGACAGACAGACAGACAGACAACCAGATGGAACCTTGAAAAACAGGCTCAGGCACCAAGGGCTCCATTCTAAGTATTTATTCGTTTTTTTGTTTGTCCGCTAGAAACTGATTTATAAAATATATTCTATACTTCGATGAAATTTCGTATGGAGATAGCTTGAGTACCGCGAAGAGACATTATGATATATTTTATCCCGGAAAATTGAAAAGTTTTTGAGCGAACGAAATGAGTTCTACGCGAACGCAGAAGAAGAATCAAGTTTAAAAAAATGAAGTATTAGAAAACTGAATGTTGCAAAATCATAAGTAGTTTGTACCATAATCATATGATATCGTTTGAAAAGGCCAAACGTCACGGACAATTTATTAGCTGACAGATAAATAATAATAGCGTTCATCACTTTAATCGTAATAATAAACAACTATTAATGATTTATTAAGTCTCTGTGAAAATTAGTACCACGGTTAAATTTTATACTACGTTATGCTCGCGATTACGTTCGCGTAAAAGTAGTTTATCGCCATTTTGGGCGTAGTATTTGTGATGTGATGTTATTTTGTGATGAGCATTTTTTTAAACACATTTTTTAAGCCAAACCGTCCTTAGATGATAAACTTGTACGAGTATAATAATATTCAAAAAATCCACTTAACTTCAAAGGTTCATTGACATCAGAAATTCTTATTTCTCAGACGCATATAAATGACCTTTTTAGTAAAACAATGTTCGGTCTGGAGCACAAATATTAAAGGTCAGGGAATATAAATATTATTACAAGAATGGAATAAAATAGTTTTGTCGTAAACTATTACTATTACATTTATATTCACGACCATACTTGCAATTTACTACTAATATTAAACATAGTGTGCTGCGTCGTTTTTTTGTAATAACCATCTTTATTGAACACCGCCCAAAAAATCGAGAACAGCAAAATTGCAGCTCAATATTTATCTTAACTAGTTGAAAATAAACATTAAAACACAATAAATGCTAACAAAACTAATTAAAACCCAACAATAGCGGATTCGACGTTTGTGCGATAACCGATTTTTGTTAGAATCGCAACTCATAATATTTGGATTTCACTAACGAAGGTTTTACTGATTCGCAGTTATAACGAAACTCAACAAATCAGCTGTTTCACGGTACACAGGGTAAAAACAGTACCAATTTCTTCATTAGTGTAGCAAAGCGCAGTCTAATGGCCAAACCCTATATTCAAACCGCGGATAGATAGGTTTACTTCGGATTAAAATTTGACACATTTTGTATGGGCAAATGTCAAATTTTAACCCGAAGTAAGCCTTATCTGTCCGCGGATTGAATATAGGGTTTGGCCGTATAAGGGTCTCCCCAAACCTATCGATGCGGAATTGGCTTGAACCGGTAAGAAAAAGTTTTATGTCCGTGCAATAAGAGCGAAAACGACGTCGTTCCGTTCGCAACGCCGAAGCGAGCCGAGCCGAGCCGATTGACGTTTGTTTCGCTCTTATTGCGTAGACATAAATTGTTTTTTGATCAGCTAACGCCGATTCCGCGTCGATAGGTGTGGTGAGACCCTAAGGCAAATTAAGGCAAGGCTCAGCTGCCTTGCACTAGTGAATTTCTTATCGTGACTAGCCCAATCCCACGATTTATCAGCGTTTTATCTCTTCCTGTCCTGGGTAGTGATTCTTTCAAATGCAAAGGTGAGCGAACGCAGGAGTGATGTACAAGCGGCGAGTTTAAGTAGTCCCGTCAAAACGAACAAAACACATTTCAGCGCGTGTATTCAATTTGGCAGCATGGCTTCTTGAACGTATAAGGCTGCCTAATTGAGAATGCACGCGCTAATATGTGTTTTGCTCGCTCTGACGGGACTACTTAAACTCGCCGCTTGGACTTCACTCCTGCATTCGCTCACCTTTGCTTTTGAGCGAATCAATATCCTGACTAATCTATGAACATACATGGGGGATAAATCGATAGCATTCATTAGCTGCTCTATGATAAAGTAGCGTAAAAGCAGTTACACCTACATACTATACTAGGTGTAAATGCTGTTACGCTACTTTACACTGTGTACACGTTAATAATTTGAGCAAATGCAAAAGTTGTATCTTGTCTAGGGGACTCCGTTGATGTAGGAAAACATGTCGAAACTTTTATGTGGTTATCTTGTTGTTTTTTTTTTTCGTTTTTCTCCCTCTATCTCTCTCTCCTAATGTTTTGTCATGTTTTCCTGCTGAACTACGCATGATATTTGATATTATATTTAATTTAATATTTATAGCTTTATAATAATACTAGACTAAGTAGTATCATTGTGGTAAGAAATATGGTTAAAAAATGACTGACTGCTGAGTTTCTTGCGGCGTTTCTTCTCGGCAGTGGTCTCCTCTTGGGAAGCGCTGGTAGACTCCTGACGTGTAAAAGTGCCCGTGCGGCCTACTTACTGAATAAATGTCTTTTTATCTTTCTTTTTTTTAATTAATTATTAACAATAGAGGTGTAAATGCTGTTACGCCACTTTACACTGTGCATCTATTAACCGAAACGCAGCGCTAGCGCCACTCAATTAGATGAGATTTATTAGGGATACACAGCGGCGATAAAATTAGGAAAACGATGATCGTCTGCACTTTCAATGGCTATTTCCTAATGCGAGTCGAGTTGATTGATAAAAGATTGCTCCAATCAAAACGGAATCCATCAACTTCGCAGAACCCTGAATAATTGGTAGTAATTGAATTGAAATTGGACTTTTTAAGAAGAACTCGGCCGGAAAAGTTTTATGCTAAAAAGGCACATCTGAAAATAAAATTCGTTGTAAATTCAATATTATGTACAGTCAAGGAAATTGATTCGTAGACCACTTTGGACTGTGTCAAAGTGACACTGTCAATAAAATCATAAAAAGTCTCTCACGTTTTGATTGATTACTTGACTTTGACATAGTCCGAAGTGGTCTACGAATTAATTTCCTTGACTGTACCTAACTTTAAATAATGGTTTTATTCTGCTAAAACCCGAGTTAGATTTTGTAATTAGTTATGACCGTTCGTTAAAGTAGGGTTGAAATGATTGCCCTTCAATATTTCACGTGCCAAGGTAACTAGCATAGACGCTAGAGTTCAGGGGTAGATTAGTAAAATTTTAGTTTTTAATTGTATTTAATTGCAGTATGCAGTTTTTAGTTCTAAGAATTTATAAAATTTTTAGGTAAATGGACACACCTGAAACTAAAAACTAAATATATGGTTAATTTAACATAATTAACTTTTTTTAATTGCGTACGCAAGGCAAACGAAAGCACAGAGCTTTTATTCTCCATGTTGTTGTTTTTTTATTTTTCTTTTAATGATGTTTTGTGTTAAGCGTGTCACTTTCCGTCTCTTCACCAAGCGGTTCCAACGGAAGACCAGTGCTGGCTTTACGGTTAGCGAATGTTGAGTTGGGTCCGTTTCGCAACAATTTCTCTGTGTCTTGTTCTTTTTGTCTGTATTTAATGTCATTTTGTATTGTTGTGAATAAATGTCTCTTTATCTTTATCTTTATCTTTATCTATTCAACTCTGTAAAATATTATTATTTTGACGTGTTAACATTTTGATCGCTCTTATTTACTTGATCAGTGATGACAGTCAAGTTAAACACAATACGATAACACTGCAAAAGCAATATTGTTGTACTGTCGAGTCCATAAATATGTATACACTTTAGTACCTTGTCACGTTAATCGCTGTGACAATTCATGTACACACAAGTGTGACAAGGTAATAAAGCATAAGTATATAATATATTTATGAACAATTTGACTGTACCATCAAGGACTTTAAATGTTGATCCATCATAGAACCTTATCATAATGACAGCGTCAATTGACGAGATATAAATTAACATAACATAACATAACATAAACTCACGCCTTCATTCCCAGAGTGGGGTAGACAGAACCACAGACTCGCCAACAACTACAAAAACTTGTTGATAATTCTGTGACCACATTTTGCACAACCAGGCTAAGATGATATCCAGTGTATTAGTGGCAGGTTGCAAACCCATCGCCTAACAGCACTACACAGCCTTTAGTCCTTTACTTAGTCGTCTCTTACGACATCCACGGGAAGACATTTTAAACCCGGCACCACACGGTGGTAGTTGGTTTGCAGTATAGTTCAAAGGAAAGCAGACTGCATACTAACTACATAGTTGCGATGCAGTTCTAATGCGGTTCTATTGGTTTGTAACTGCATTAAAATTTCATCACAACGTTCAGCTAAGATATCAACTTCACAAACACGCATCCAAACTACAACTTTGCAACTAGATTGCAGTTTCAATGCACTCTGAGTGCAACCTTATTCTGCGAGAGGCTAGACGGAGAAAATGTAAGGTAAAAGCTCCTATTATGGACAGTGCTCCAATTATGAACAATCCCATAAATGTAAGCTTCCGAGATTGATAAGCTTTAAGCGTAACAATTGGGATTGTTCATATTTTTACAATTACTCTCATTCGAAAACCATTTCGAGGAATAGTGTTTTAAAGCCGTTCTGCATTAATAAGTTTTTAAATATTTCGACAAAAGTATATTTAACCTTTGTTTGACTTTCGTTTTCGGCTTGAAGCCCACCTAGGCGTATCTCACGGGTTAAGCGAAAACTGCTTGAATTAGTATGTTTTAATACACTATTACAATCAATCTTTATCATATTGTTGTAATTTATTAGAAAATCCCATCCCAAATTAAAAATAACCATGTCATCCATAAAATGTCTGCTAAATAAATAAAGATATTAAAACAAAACTATTGGGTCAAATATCAAATTAATAAAATTGGTCTCTTAAAATTACCTATTCTTTCGAATTAGAATGTAAAAACCGTGAGTTATTTTTTTTTGGTCTATCCCAATTAGATTATATTTAAATTATTCGGAATTACCACTATTAGAATGAAATTTTCGGTATTGCAATGATATCATAAAAAAATGTAAATGTTCATCACTGGAGCATTGTAGTTAATGTACTTATGAGTCTTGATACCGTAAAATGTGCCTACTTTGCCCCCCCACGGGTAATATGCTCCATGGTTATATTGAGGTAATCTGTATTGTAAACCATTCTATTTGTTTTCATTCACTGCGTGGCTGGCTGTATACATGAATCTTTTTAGAAAATTTGACATCAACCCATGTCACTTATAAGTAACAAACGAAATAGTTACTATGGAGCATAGTTACCCATGAGGGAGCAAAGTAGGCACATTTTACGGTACTTGAAATAAAGAGTTATTATTATTGTTGTCCATAATAGGTGCTTTTACCTTAATAAAAACAAATCAAACTGCATTTTATTAACAAATCGACACAAGAGCACATACGTGCATATTAACGCAAAAAAACATTCATAATTCCAAAGAGAATTTAAAATTCACGCGTCATTTAAAAACGGAAGCATTAAATTCACTGTTTATTTTTAAAACTTTGGTATCGTTCGAGGATTTAAAAACCAATATCCCAATTGAATTCGTGTAAAAAACAGTCGCATTCGTATCGCGAACAAATCGTATAATCGGATCGTTAACTCCCATCGCCCATGAGCCATGACTCAAACGATGAGTCACAACTCCATACGAATAAGCATCACGGGCATTGAACGACTCAAACAATTTGAAAAAGGAAGCAATAATACTTGTGACGGGTTTTTCATAAAATTGGCACGCGTTTTGCACGTAAATACTGGCCTTTGTCGGTGCGTGACTGAATCATTTGTAAATTTACTGCTCGTCGCTTGTATACACGTAATGTGTTATCCCAAATTGTAATCATTACTACACGTTTGTTACGTGGTTCTAAAAAAAACCGGAAAAGGCGAGTCAGACTCGCCCACCGAGGGTTCCGCACATGACACGGTCAACTCAATTCAAAATTTGCACCGCCGCCGTTCCATGCAAAAAGACCGTTTTTTTCGTGATTTAACTAAAAATGTACAGATTTCAGATTTTTTCCTATACCTACTTGTAGTAAAAGACGGTGTTACTTGCCAAATTTCATAGTTCTAGGTCAATGAGAAATACCCTATACATTTTGATTCCCTTGAGAGTGTCGAAATACACGTTTTTTGCGACATAAACGGCCGTATCTTTTTTGGACTGTAGATTTGAGTATATGGTTTAAATTTCAACTCGATACCTCCACGCGTTCCCGAGATAAAGGGTCTTGACACACAGACAGACGGACAGACGGACAACAAAGTGATCCTATAAGGGTTCCGTTTTTTTCCTTTTGAGGTACGGAACCCTAAAAAATGGTCAAGTGCAAGTAGGTCTCGTATACGAAGGGGTCTCTATCACCGTACAATATTAAGATTGAAAGAAACAAAAAAGAAAGAAAGAAAGAAAAAACATTTATTCGTGACAAACAGACAAACATTACTCAACAAAATACTGACATAGACAAAATACCTGTTGTCACGAAATGGTTCCAACTCAACGCCCGCTTTAACTTCAGCTTTGTTGCTTTAATAAAAAAAAAGCACTCAAGTGCGAGTCGGACTTGCGCACCGAGGGTTCCGTATTTAAGATTATTATGGTTGGAAAACGCAAAAGAAATTACTCATTTTGTTATGAACATTATTATAAATGCAACAAGGTCCATTTTGACCAGCCTAAATTTTAATACAAATTTTTAAAGTTTTTTCATATTTTTTCCAAAACTACAACGTTTGACAACTTTATTTTATTTTTGCGTAAATTATAGAAAATATCTTTAAATCAGGATGTTTTCAGATTTTTTGGTTCATAAACTTCGCAGATAAGTCGGAAGAACGGTAATTTTTTGTAAATTTCTGGCTTTAAACCAAAAAGCACGTCACGAAGAATTATAAAAAAAATAGTACTTACTAATAAACGTTGAGTAACGGTGGTATAGCTATACAATGTTTTGTCCATATCTGTCATTGTGACATTTGAATTTGACAGATAAAGATAAACCATTGTATAGCTATACCACCGTTACTCACGTTTATCAGTAAGGGGGTTTAAGTTTTAAAAACAAAAAAAAACCAACAATGTTATAAAGTACCCAATTTAAGTTTGCGTAACTTTACTAACTTAAATTAACAGAACTAAAGAAATTTGATAATTATGAATAAAACGCCGAACTCGAGAAATTTTTGATGATGCTAAAAAACTGAATTGAATTATGGAAAACGCAACGTCCCGTTAAAGATGCTGATTTGGCCATTTTATTCTCGAGAAAAGAAACGTTTTCAAAGAAATATTATGACGACCTAGCTAAATTGCATTCTTTCACGCTGAAATTAAATAAAGGTTTTGTGTTTACATAATATACGATACTTTATATTGTTGTTGTTAAAGAAAAATGCTTCAATTCTACTGGTTTACACCTATTGCTTTTAAAGAAAGTAAATTAGTAAGTAAACAACAACTATCTATTTACTGACGCCAATTACAAAAAAAAATCGGCCAAGTGCGAGTCGAACTCGCGCACGAAGGGTTTCGTACCATTATCTATACAACATTAGACACTATATTATAACACACGAGCAAAAAACGGCAAAAAAAACGTTTGTTGTATGAGAGCCCCACTTTAATATTTTTATTTTATTCTGTTTTTAGTATTTGTTGTTATAGCGGCAACAGAAATACATCATCTGTGAAAGTTTCACCTGGCTAGCTATCAGGGTTCATGAGTTCAACCTGGTGATTGACAGACAGACGGACAGTGGAGTCTTAGTAATAGGGTCCCGTTTTTACCCTTTGGGTACGGAACCCTAAAAATATACACTACAAGGTTCGATAAATATGTATCAAGAATCATCAGCACCTTGCTTCAAGTAAATAAGAGCTATCGAAACGTCGACAATACGACAACATGTCAAAGGTAACATGGTTAGGCCCTATCTAGCAACATTGACAATATTTTCTAAATGGAAAAACCGAGCAAGAGCTTGTCTGACCATACTCATACCCACGGAATAGAAAAAACAGTGGAAGTGGCATGAGCTTCGCTTAGTATCAGACCTGTTGTCGCCAATACTCAAACAGTAACTATCATAAAAACAACACGCCACCATGGAAAATGTTTTTGGTGCGGCTATCGTGTTTAGATCCCAAAATAGCACAATAAGGCATGCTTCTGGATTTATTTCCTATTTTAGAAATATCGAAATAAGTGATCGCGGCACGTAACACGCCCACTTGACACTTTTACTGTTTTTTCTGTTCTGTGCTCATACCCGTATTTATATTCAAGAAAAGTAATTAGGTGAGTAAAGGTAATGACTTAAGTAACGATTTTTATATGACTTTTGATATTACTATTACTCAAGTAATTACTTTTCTTGTCTATAAATACGGGTGTCAGTGTAGAGTTTCGAAGCAGTTACTACACAAAAAAATTATCTCAAAAATAATTTAAGTTTGAACTAATTCTCTATTTAAAGTTAGTCGTGATAGTGTTCCTTTTAAATTCGTTATAATATTCGATATTTTTCAGATTTTAAGTATTTGTAGTTTTGGCTGTAGGGGTGGGACACTTGACTCTAACAAAAATTATACACTTTAAATCTTAATATTTCACAAACGAATCCCTTAATCGAAACATTGTATTGAAATATTTTTGAAAGACCTATCCAACGACACCCCACACCACGAGAAATAAATAATCATCCCCACGTTACGTACCCCTAAAAACAATTTTGTTCAAGATTTTTTTTATATTCATGCCAAATTCCAACTTTTTAGAACTATGAGTCTCTGAGCTAAGCTGCGGGCGGACGGACGGACGGACGGACATGGCGAAACTATAAGCGTTCCTAGTTTAACTACGGAACCCCAAAAATAGTGAAATCTTCGCCATTTTGCAGTTTCACGACTGTAGTTCCGTTGCAAACAAAGCTTTGTACCTATTTTAGCTTGCGATTGTTCAACAGTAGCTGGAGTGGTAGATTTATTTAATAGCCCAAACGGCAGGAACTTTTTAGTTAATTGCTTCGGATTTTCCTTACTTTGTACGCGACGCGCTGGGATTTTTAAACTTGGGGATATGGTTGTTAAAGATTTCTATTTAGGATTTGTGTTAAAGGGCGCTTACCTAACATAACTAAAATGGTTAGGCTTTGACAATAACCATACACGGGAGTCTGCTGTATTGGCAAAATAATTTTGGTCAGTTATCACGATCCAAAATTTTTTTTCCCAACCAATCTTAGGCATTATTTTCATTTAGCATATTTTACCATCACTTTACACTTAAGCGAATAATTATTACGCTGAAATAATTGTGGTCAAACGTATTCCCATAATCCGTAGGATTAGGTACGACGATGAGTGTAGCGGGAGGAATGTTACATTCAAAATAGCCAAACCCGTTTCTTATGGAAATTTGCCACACTGTGCTTGTAAAAACTGATAAAAAAACCAAAGACTTATGTATTATTATTCAACTGTTAATGATTGGGTCATTTTCCATATTTTGTTTCGGATTCTGTACATGTGCTATCCGAATAAATAGATTACTTACATAAAAATTGATGAATTGATGAATGGCCCAATGCTTTTATGACAAAACATGCATTTGGTTCGGGAAAAAATGTATGGAAAGCGTTTAATAGCCTAGTGAATGTTTACCGAAATTAAATTTTGCGATAAAATGTTTGGCAAGAGATATTTGGCGAACAAAAATTCCCCGATACAATAACCTAGTAACCCTACATACACTGTTTGAAACAATATTAAAATAATACTATTGATGTTATAATGTTGCCATTTATTCGGCAAAATATAATTAAATAAATTAACAGGGTATAATAAACGTTAACTACGTTCTGTTATTACTGAACAAATAAAGGTTTTTAGTAAAATATTACAGTTTCGAATGGGACCCAGGGCTAAGCTTGAAGTATAATTATATTCAACACAATAACTTCGCACCTCTCCTGCTTAACCAAAATTGGTACAATGTCTGTGGCACTCGGCTCTAATTTAGTCTTTACGACGTCTTAAATGGCCTCTCAGAAGTTTAAACTGGCTTTTGTAACTTTAGAGGACATTTGTATAGAAAGAATTTGTGAAAAGGGGCTAAGTTTTAGGAGTTTTGGTCTGAATGCTCATGTCTTGTTATAAACTTTTTAAATTAAATTGATTATCTTAAAATACCATTAATCAGATTAAAAAAATCTGGATGTTTTAAATTTTAAGAGTTGGTAACTCATGAACAGTCCCACTATTTTTATTGAAACTAGTTATACCTAGTTAGTTAGGTTAACTGGAAGAGATCCCTATGGGATAAGTTCGCCTATGTACATTATCTATATTGATGCAAACATGGTCTTGTAATTGATTACATACAATAAATAATTATGATGATAATAATTATGCCCCAAGACAGTAACCATGAATGTACTTAGACCCAATGATATTGTATATTTATATAACTACGTTATGCTCATACTAAGCGCATTCAAAACTCGTCACCAATTACTGATAGTTGCTACGTTACCATGGTTACCATATTTCTACAGACAAAGACGGCAATCCCTAGCGAACGCTATTGTTAGAAAGAGATAAATAGTTGTTTCATTGCTCGCCATTCCCGCCTAGACAAGTGCCCGCTCACTGCCGTCCTTATCGCACTCCTGCGATATCTAATTGTGTATCTCATGTTTCACAGGTGACAATGACGTCGGTGCAAATAAAATAAAATCATGGCGATGTACAAACAATATGTAAAAAATATTTACGGCACTTACGATAGAAATGAGACATCCATTCTTCCTTTTACAGTTACAGTATAATTTCGGCAGCCTCGAAAAACACAAGACGGCATTTTTTATGATTTATATTTTGATGCATTTCGGTAATAAAACTGTTTTTGATGCGTGCGTGTCAACGGCCGCGGCGCAACTGAACGGTAGTCAAACGGCAGTAAGGCAATTGCCTTCCTTACACTTAACACTAATCGACTATAACCTTCTCGGTCATGTGAATGGACGTGAAATTGTTGACCTGTGGGCCTTGTGTGGTTGCGTTAATTGCGTGACAAAATGTGGATAAAACATCCGTCACTGTCGTACTTATTTACGTGTCAGAAGGTGACGGATGCCTTATCTAAACTCTGATAGGGCTATCTGACTGGATACTGAGCGGCGATCTTGACTGCGACCTTATACGAGGAATAAACCTTAGAGTACCTAACTGGAAAGATGACCAGATCCTAGAAGTTATTTGCTGTTCCATTTTCTAAAAACAACACAGTTTCACCTCTGTATACTGAATGTGCCAAATATATGATGACCAGCTCGACCAGGCCATAGACATCTTTCAACTCAGTGTTTTTACTTTTAAAATAGATTAATTAAGAAACTACTAATTGAAAACTAATATTTTTTTTGCTATTTCCATTCTCTACCTACCTTACTGAACATGAATGACAATGTATAATCTTTACTAAATAATGAATAAAGAATTATGAATTATTACCGTAAATAACCGTTTCTGCATAATGTAAAATAAACTGGATTGCAAACAGATGTAAGTATTTCTTATTTCTCTATTATCATTCGTTATGTTAACAATGACAGTTGGATAAATAAGGAAACCGCAACGGCGTATTTTTTCTAGAATAATGCTAGGTTTACACGGGCTTAGTAGCTAATACTTAGTACTTCTCACTGATACTTGTCACATGTAAGTAAAAAAATAGTATAAGTGCTTAGTATTAGTGCAACTGCAAGTGCAAGTAATTAGAACCCGGTTCTGTTTTCTAAGCGACAAGTATCTACCCCCAGCTAAAAATCTACTAATACCTGTCACTTTAGAAGAGGTGCGAATGTCAAGTAAATCTTGCAACTATTAATACCATTCTCTAATACCCGTGTGTAGACGGCTACTTGCTACTTGTCACTCTGAAGATAGGCCCCTAATCACTTACACTTATGCTAGGTTTACACGGGCTTAGTGTTTGTCATTAGTACCAATCGCTAAGTTCTAACCTGTAAAGTGACAAGTGAGAAGTAGCCGTTTACACGTCGGAATTAGTAGGAAGGTATTTATTAAAGGTACAACTTGTCACTAAGCACTTGTCGTACCTGTTTATTAATACACGGTCAGCAAGCAAAAAGTGCTTAGTAAATTGTGGTGGGGTAATTGACTTGTCGCTAAATAAATAGAATATAGTTCTATTCTATACTCCTGCACTATACACAAACACTAATACACATTGGATATTAATGTAAGTGACAAGTGCTAAGCATTAGCTTCTAAGCCCGTGTAAACCAAGCTTTAGGTATTATTGTAAGTGACAAGTACCAAGCATTAGCTACTAAGCCCGTGTAAAACCAGCATTATGAAAAATACTAAACCCGTGTAAACCTAGCATAAGGGTGAGTATCCATCAGACCTGTGCGAAAAAACCAATAGGATTACTTAATTTTCCTAGCCTCGGTCAGCGCATCTCTCCTATTGGTAGAGTTTTTCCTCGCACATCGCTCCGCTACGCTACAATACTAGTTCTGAGGGCCCTGCCAAGATGCACTACGCTAACTAGCGTTTCTATTCGTTTCGTTTTTAAACCAATCGCGTCACTGGTAGGTGACGTGATACGAAAAGTCACGTGACCTACCAGTGACGCGATTGGTTTAATAACGAAACGAATAGAAACGCTACTTAGCGTAGTGCGTCTTGGCAGGGCCCTCTGGTGGATTCACACCCTTAGTTATTCGAGCAAGAAAATGCCGCAAGATACTTTACGTAAAATTTATTGTTGTGTGGCGTTGCCTGGGAATAAATAAGATTTCTTATTATCCAAACAAGGATAAGTAATAAAATGAAGGTTTTTATGGGAGTCGCTGTCTGTTTGCGTGTTGTTTTCTGTATTTTCTTTAATTTCTTAGTTTGAAAGTAAATAGTCTTGAGTGTGTTTTTTATTGGCATTTTACATTTAATTTGTTTTGTTTGTCATGAATAAAAAATAGTAATTTATGTTACAGATAAATAATGAGAGTCCTTAAAACACGTGTGTGGTTTTATGAAACGAGCCAAAGGCGAATTTCATAATAAGATCACACGAGTGTTTTTAAGGCTTAATTATGTACAGTTGCATACATTACTTTATCTACACACATACCTATTATAAGTACTCTCAGAAAGGTTCAGAAGCCATCGACTTGACGACAAAAATGGCGGCAAAACAAACGTGCTGTGTCAGTGTCACGATTTTTTTTTTTAAATCGTAGACAAACTAATAAAGTCCTTATTCTCATGTCGTTCGAAATCAAATTTCGTACGATATTGTACTGAAAAAGATACCAAGTTGACGTTTCAATTGATACTAGAATTGAGCCTTTTTAAATTGTGTTGGTTTTGAGAGATGTTCCAAATTTACGCGCTTCGTTATAGTCATTTAATCTTTATCGAGATTTCCCTAAAGCCGTGACGACTCGCTTCGCTTCGCTGGTGGAAAAGCACCTTACAGGTCCTATTTATCCTACCATCCTATCCTAAACTATGATCAGTTTCCCTGTATCCCTTTACACCCGAGCTGATACGATTGTGAGAGTTTTTTTCTAATTGAATATGAACCGTGTAAAAAAGAAAAAAAAGTGATACGATTGTGAGGGTTTTTTCTAATTGAATATGAATCGAGTAAAAAAAAATTTTTTTGCACTCGTTTTTTTTTTATACTCAAAAAAATATTGTCTGAATCCCTCGGGTAAAGTGGTATGCTAAATTGACTATTAAATACTTAAAAAAATACGTCAGCGCAACATTTCAAGAATTAACTTGCCCTAAATACAAAAAATCTAAATAAAACACGAATTTCACTGATCGCCTTAACAGACATTACAGAAATTGTAACGCGTTTGCATCTCATAAACATTTGAAGTACAAGAAACAAGAAAGTGGGAAATTATGCGACAAACAAGCAAAATACGAATCCAGAATTCGGGATATGTTAATTAGGTATCTAACTTTCGGTGCACGGTGCGGATAGCGGAAAATATTCTTATTCGAATCGCTGTTACTAAGTCACGGGCTTACAACGAAGTTTTAATTAAGTTTTTGTTGGAGGAGATCGGACTACGAAACGATAAAGGACATTGTTCTCTTTTGATAGTATAGATTTTTAATCGTATTCATAAACGCACAATAGTTAAAGTATGTTTTTTTCCCCTTAATTAATGGATTTCACTCCTTGTTTTAACAACACACACTAATTGTTTAAATATTGTTTAAATTCAAGTGCAGTTCTGATGCAGTTGAATTAACTGCATCAAAACGTAAGTACGGCAACTGCACTCAAACTGCACTCGAACTGCCATTTTGCAAATTAGTACTACCGCTGCCGCACAGCCGTATGCGTAAGAGAAAGGGAAGCCAGACAGTCTGTCATTGAAGTGGTTTACCCTCCGTAAAGAAGTTATTACTTCAAAAATTAATTTATTTAAAAAACAAAAAACCCGACTGCAATAAAAAAACTGAAAAGCGAAAAACAAGCTGTATAATTTATAGAAAATTTTAAGAGAAATGTACTTATTAATATTTATAACAATTTAAATTTAACTTGAATATTGGAAAAGGCGTTGCAGGCGGGGACAAGCAATGAATTATAAATCCTATTTCTTGATATAATTTAACATTTGGACTTGCTTTGGAATCCAATGATACCTCATTTGTCAAAATCGTCCAAGCCGTTTTTGCTGTAGCGGGGAACATAGAACTGGACATACATACCTACATGACGGTGAAAAACATAACCCTCCTTTTGGGCTCCGCCGCAGTCGGGTAAAAACAATGTATCCGCATAGTGATTGTTTCTAAATGATCCGAAACAGGTTGTAAAAAAACAAGCCCGCTTTAACCCGATCTCAGTCCCCTCCCGGCGATGTTAAATAAAAGTGAACATTTCGTATAAATTTGCCAGTCTCAGAGCCAAATAATCGTGTTTTCGCTTCATTTGGTTGCTTCCTTTGCATAAATTGCTTGTCGATTTGTGATCACGGGGAAATTTTAGGCGAATTTTATCAAGGTTTTGTCACAGAATTACCTTATGTTTGATTTTTTATAGGCAAAAAATTTAATGAGCACCAAAATTTGTAAACGATCACCAAATTGGGTTAGGTTAGGTTAGGTTAGGTTAGGTTAGATTTTGGTGATCATTTACTATTTTCGGCAGCAAAGTGTTTTTTGGCGTTATATTTAACTATATCTGGTGATCCGTTAAACATAAGCCTTTTTTATATTAGAGAGCTTACAGGTCATCCGAAGCTGGTAATTATGACTTTATAAACTATTAGCTTTTGCACGCGACTTCGCTTGCGTAGTTTTCGATTATTGTCATTCCCTTGGGATATTTTTTAATTTTCCCGGATGAAAAGTGGCTTTTGTGCTAATTCAGAGTATAAGCTATCTCCATTTCGAATTTAATCCATATCCGTCCAGCCGTTGCAGCGTGAAGTTTGCATTTATAATATAAGTAGGATGAAAGCTTAGTTCATTGGTGAGAAAAGAACAGAGTTATGCAGACAGTGGTGGCCAGATAATTAGAAAAGCTTGCGTTTTTCCCATAAATACCATTGCCTACAAATATGACTTTTCAATTTTGACAACCAATTAAAAAGATCTTAACCAATTTTATTTTTAGTTACACGTATGGTTAACTAATAAACAAAGGTTAAAACTGTTGTACAGTAAACTAACTGTTAAAAACGGACCTTTTATTAGGTCCTTACCTACGAAATTGGCGTTTTATATGGAGAATTTTATGAAAACGGTGGTTTTCATACATTTAATTTTGCGGATTATTTAGTAACGTCAAATGCAAACCAAACAAAATTCTGTCAGGAATATTGGACATTTCTAAGCTATGGTTTACATATCTTAATTACTTAAAAATAGTTAGCTTCATAAAACTCTGCGTACTTAATTGAAACACTTGAACTCACAGCACATGAAAAGAGTTGAGTTCACACTTTAATTTTAAACACGAAGTAAGAAATTGAATCATATTATTTGTATCTAAAACCTTTGTAACATACAGTATTAATGAAATTAAAAAATAATTTGGAAGTTAAAATTGAAATGAATAAATTCTGTACGAAATAAAACACTTAAAAATAACGCCAATTTCATAGGTAAGGACCCAATATTTTATAGGGATTTAAAAACTTAGTGCTGACGCGTCCATACAAAGTTTTACGACTTTGTATGAAAGCCAAAAAAAAGTTTTTTCAAATCCTTATTAAATGAAAGAGTCATTTTTAACAGCAATAAATTGTACATACATTTAAACCTTCGTTTCTTAGTTAACGATAAGTGTAACTAAAAATAAAATTGGTTAAGATCTTTTTAATTTGGTTGTAAAAATTGAAAAGTCATATAATTGTAGGAAAATTGTATGGGAAAAACGCAAGCGTTTCTAATTACCTAATATAATGTAATATGTAAAAAATAGAATTTGAGAAATGTATAACGGCAAACTAATCCCATATTGGGACCTCTTTCAGCTAACTCTAAGCTGGAAAGATCATTCTGACTAAAGATAATGCTGGCGATTATACACATAAAAGTGTCGGCACAAGAAGCACTCGCTGTGTCTTGTAAAACTGCCTGAAACTTGGCAGGTTTCACCGTTTACAATACGGCTGCTCCATTTCACAACCTAGCGATTGCGATTTTTGTATAAAACGTGGTTTCTAGCAAGTCCCTACTAGGGAATGCAAATAACCGGTTATAACCGATTTTAACCGGTTATTTTCATACGAAAACGGTTAATAACCGGTTAAATTGCATTCCCTAGTCCCTACAGGATCCAAAATCATTAAGAGCCCTATCTCACTCAGGTTCACATTTACCCACAACCCGAATCCTAGTAAGTGCACAAAAAACGGGCATGACCATTTCAAAACCTAGTATGTCACAAAACTATTTCAAAAACCTTTTCATTTTATCCAAGACTTGTGGTATCCATCCGAGCCGGTAGGCGAGGGTGAACAATTAAGTCAAGCATAAAATGGGTTTTAAGACTGAGTTATACACTGCTTTTTACTTCGATTGCGAGGAAATAAAACAGTTATAATGTAAATTCCATAACACAACAAGTTTCGCAAAGAAAACATCTAATTATTAGTCCAAAACAAGACAAAAACCTTAACCTCTTTCCCGCAACTGAATATTTTTTATAAAAAAAATATCTACATGAGATTTTTAACCAAAGTCGAACGCATTCTGCCAAGTCATACGTTGATTTTGTAATGACGTTTTTGTTAATAATGCTTGTTTTTAATAGTTTTAAATTTCTTTTTTGTTACATGCAACGTAAAAGGCAAATAAATTTAAGTATATGTATTGAAATAAAAAGTTTAATTTTAATGCAGTCACCTCGTCTGGCTGTAGGGCTTAATTGTCTTAGTCTAGATGACGACAACACTTTATGCACTAGTGCATAAAATGCGATTTTATGCAGCCTATACCCAGCATAAAGAAGGACTTTACGAGCATGAGAGGTGAAAAGAACATTATTTGTTTTAGCTAACGCAAGCTAAAACTAAACCGATTCCATTTTGAACTAACATCGCTAATATTATAACGAACTATAAATTACATTCGGATCATTAACAATTTCAATTTGAATGACGCTGTTTACGGAACATTGACTCTACATCATTTATCTTGTGTGACGTCACGGTAATGGTTTCGTGTATGGTATTTACGTTACATATCTACAGTGTTGTTATGTCCATTATGAAATGGGAATGTGGCGTTTTTAGAGTTCGTACCTATACATTTTTTTTTAATTTTAACAGAAACGTCTGTACTTAACTCAAATTATATTAAAGCGAAAAAAAACCGTCGTTCTTAGGCAGGATTCGAACCTACATCTCCTCTGGCTCTCCGAGCCAATGCAGGCGCATTACCAATTATGCCACCAAGACATTACATCTCGTAACATTAGTCAGTACCCTGCTTTACACACCACTCGATGTTCGACGCCGAATGCTCATTCCACGCGAATGCTCTCAGTGTGGACGCTCCGGTTTTTAGCTTTCAAGCCATAATCTGAAGGTTACTCCATTTAAGATCAGGCTAATCTCGAACAATTGACAATCGAAGACTAATATTTAATCAACCGATAGCCGATCGAATCAAGTAATAGCCTAATTCAGTTAACTTTCCGCACGGTCGCACAGACGATTTGAGATCACGGTTTTGTTCATTAATTTTAAATTAGTGATTTGTTAGGAGCTAAAATTTTTCGGTTGGAAATACGTGCAAAATTGTTAAAGGCTTGTCTACTTTGCAGTACCAATTGAAAGGGTTAGGGTGCGGCTCCACTAGGGCGGAGACGAGCGGAGCGGAGCGAAGCTGTGCCAATATTAACTAACAGAAGGCGCATGCGGTCACGTCGAGCGCGTCATGTGCACGTTAGTTTAGATTCTATTGGTTAACATTGGCACAGCTTCGCTCCACTCCGCTCATCTCCGCCTCAGTGGAGCCGCACCCTTAAGGTGCGACCCCACCGCTGCGTAAAATACGGTATCGTTGCATACACAAAAGACGGGGTCATAGTAACATCATGGCGCCGTTTTTGACGCACCGTAATATACGCACCGTTAAGCAGCGGTGCGGTCGCACCTTAATTTAATGACGCAGTAGCCTAGTTGATAGTGACCCTGCCTACGGAGCTAGCGGTCTCGGGTTCGATTCCCGGTCAATGGCATAATTAATTAATCAATTAATTATTGGCAAATAATTGTAACATGAGCGCTAGTTGTTTGTAGTCGTGAAAAACTATACTCTGTAATATATTTTTAAATTTAAAAAGTGTTCTGCTAATACCATTGAATTTTCTACTGAATAAAAAGAATACAAAAAATTCTAAACTTATATAATCATGATGCTTAAAACGAAATGCATAATTTCAAAAACTATAATGTTCATAAATTAAAAAATAAATATTTCTAACGGCTTTCATTACTATTAATGTGGCCTCAGTTCTAACCTAACCTAGTGAACGAAATTACTAAAAATGCATAATAACAAGAAAATTATAGTTATACGAAATGAGTTTTAAATTATTCGATCGTTTGCCTACAATTGGTTTTTATGCTAAACGTTCATTATGCTTTTCGTGGTTAGTTAAATGATTATACATTTTTTTTTTAGACTGATTGAAGCGCACCCAAACAGGCTTGCTAATGAAGCACTTTAGGTACAGAACCCAAAAAAAGAACCCTTTTATTATTTTAAACGGATTTCCATTATATTATCAGCAAATCAACACGTTGTGCTGTTATTCGAGACACGTACATAGAAAATGTGAAGCGAACTGACGGCGGAATTTCATTTCGACACAATCGAACAGCTGGGTCTGGCGAAACGAAGTTCGGCTTTTTTCGGGCACGCTCGAGGTGACTCGGGAGTGACAGCGTCATTCTCTTTTTGAAATGTGACTGGTGATTAAATTTTTTCATGTTCCGTGTACAGTGACTTTGTGTCTAAGGACTGTTTTGGTGTAGAGAAAAGGTTTAAAAAGATGTTGACAGTTCTTTTGATAAGGGTGTTTGTTTTTATTTATACGCTAATTCATAAATGCGCAATAGCTACTAAAAGTGTGATTGAAATATGTTTTCTAATTGCTGTCATACTGACAGTATTATTGACATTTGAATTTGATAGAAAGGTACAGAGAATACTTTAACTAAAATAGGTTTATTGTGATTCTATGAATAAGGGGTGAAACTTTATAAAGTACGTAAGTTAAGGTTACGTGAACTCTTAAGGGAACGTTTAATATCCAGCTGCCTAAAAATCCATCCATTACTTGAATAGTACATGTAGGTCTAATTATATATTATAATTTAAGAAAATGTAAGTTTCTTGCCATTAATAAACGAGCAATTCAAAACGATTAAAATTATGCAAATCAACTTAGTGCAAAGGCATTAGTTATGTTAATTTAATTAATGTTCTCTGCAGAAAAATATTTTCGAATAAGGATTGTTATTTTGCATTTTGCAATAATAATTATGCTAATTCTATTGACATTACCATAATTTAACTTTTTATACATTTACGAAAACAAAATCACCTGTGGAAAATATATACATTGATATTCATTTGTTTATGTACGAGAGTCTTCACAAAATGTAATTTTTAAGTCAATTAATTGAAACCTTACGTATTATAAGTATTTAAGTTAATTTATCCACGGATCAGAATTTAAATTCTTGCGTTTTCAAAGAGTGAATTCTTAAAATTAAGTTATTACTTAGTATCCATTAAAACTAATTGAAATTGTTTAGTTTCCAATAAACGGTCTGATTTTAAACTAATTAAGTTGAAGTATAAACTCGTAGCTGGCTACAAAGTTCTCTCACTAATAAAAGTAATGGTCAAGGACTTAGAAAGAATGCAGCTGAAGGGCTGGAACAATCTTCTCGATTGATAAGGCATTTTTTTTTATCCAGGCAGGCAGGTATCTATGATGTACCCATGTATCATTATAATGCACAGTCAAAGTAATAAATAAGTAAACGTTCCCAAAATGCAAAAATATTGACACGCGCCTATGCCACTAAAAATAAGATATGGTTTGTTCCCGATTCGCCGGATTCTTGTTTTGTCGGATTCTCGTTTCCAGATTCTTGTTTCGTCGGATTCTCGTTTCGCCGGAATTACATATAAATGTGACAGTCAGAACTCTTAATCGTTAACAAGAATCCGGCGAAACAGAATCCGACGAAACAAGAATCCGGCGAATCGGGAACAAACCAATAAGATCTGTGTAAGAGTTCCCAAAATGTGCCGCTGTGTCCTTGTGTGCCGCTTCGACCATTGCTGATCTTCTGTGGCAGCCCTTTGTTTAGCTCACCGCAAAGGCCCGTTGCGTCCAGGACTTTCCAGATGCTTTGGGCAGTGAGGAGTAGTATCTCTTGTGGGTCCATGATATGTCGCCCTAGGTAGAAACTTCTGTTCCATCCGCACGGACCCTACATGAGGTCCACCACCACTCAAAAAAACCCAAAAGTAATAAAATCCAGTTCATCATTTCACATTGCTCTAAACTGTACATTTTTAATGTAGTGCATGTGCTGCGTGTTCATCGTTATCTGTATCGCTGTTGCTTAGTACAAGGCATGTCGTGGTACGGGGGCAAAAAACTGTGCTGTGCCTTTACATTGCTGGCAATTAAAATTTTGTTAGATAGTTAACAAAGCCTAAAAATTTGTTAATTAATTAAATCAATGTCATAGTTACGTTACAAATATACGTTATTTTAACCTCCTTTAAAAAAAGCCAGGGTGCTGGTAACACACTGTACCTATGTAACGTAAAGGACTAAAAAGAAATACATTAATGCTGGGGTCCTAGTGAAAAAGGGTATAGGGATGGCACCAGTGTTGGACACTTTAAGCTGACAGGCACCAATAATGGACACTTAACTCTTAATTCAAAGATACTACGGTCCAAAATTGATTGTTGCTAAACAAATGAATAACCCTTATCTTCTGTAAAATAAGAACCAAGTGTCCATCATTGGTCCTTGTCCATTACTGGTACCATCACCCTAAGCCTTCAGAAGATCAAGTGAAAAAGGGTGTAAGTCTAGTATTCTCCGTTCATGTTTATACCCTTTTTATTACGAGTTAAGTCGACTTGTACCCTTTTTCACTAGGACCCCAGTGGTAGGACTTTATGCAAGGTCCAGATCGCTATATCTTTCCCTCTAACCTACCATCCTGCCAAGTAGCAATGTTCGCAAGACAATCGGCGAAATTACTAGCATAGAGGCATTCCATCTTAGTCCTCAGGGTTGGCAACGCATTTGAAGTCTCAGGATTGCAGTCTTGAGATTGTAATATTCAAAAAGCAATTACATGTTATTAATTACACAATAACAACATAAACTACTTAATATATAAAACAAAAACAATGATACAATATAATTATACCAACTAACTAAACTTACCCAAATACAAATTGTATTTATATATTTGTAAAAGTATGAAAACTTAATCGTTTAGCCACTTTTTTATATTCCCTTTATCCACCCTTCAACGAACCATCAAGGGTTCTCTCAAAAACGGTAATCGGTCGGACGAACGAGTGAAAGAGCAGCGGCGAGTTTAAGTAGTCCCATCCAAGCGAACAAAACTCATTTTAGCGCGTGCTATCTCAATTAGGCAGCCTTATACGTTCGAGAAGCCATGCTGCCAAATTGAATACACGCGCTAAAATGTGTTTTGTACGCTCTGACGGGACTACTTAAACTCGCCGCTTGGACATTCACTCGTTCGTCCGTCTGTTCGTCGTTGTTGAGAGAATCACACCTCTGTAGCATCAAACTGTAGTAACCTCTTTCGCGTGGCAATTCACTCAATTCATGTGACAAAAGTACACTTAGATCCCTAATATATCTATTTTTTGCTTTCTTATAAGTTGCGAAGATAATATATTAAGGTCAAAGATAACCCCATTTATAATAAAATAAAGTAAATTAGGTATAGTATTGCAGGTGAGACTTTTTGAACACTGGCGTTAACTTTAAGGGCTTTCGGGAAATTTTTACTTGATTCGTAATAAGTATTTTATTAACGTTACGCCATCATACATAAAGCGTGAAATAGACTGGCAATAAAAATTGCAGAAGTTGATCGCTGTCTTACTTTAACTCCTGTTGTAGAGCAAGAAGCACAATTTTGCTGTCTTTTTCTAACTTAAAAGTTAGAGTAAGACAGGGGAGAGACCACTTTTTTCCACCTGTTACGATCCTGACAATTTTTTTTCGCTTCGTCCACCAAGTCCACCGTCCACTTTGTACATCGAGTCATGCACGCACGTCGGTTTCGGGTACTTAAGATTCGGCCCTTTTCCAGTATTTCTCCGATTTGATTCGAAAAAGTACGACTAGGGCTGCGGCGGGTAAAAACTATCCTACTTATATTATAAATTTGAAAAAAGTTTGAGTGTTTGTTTGTAACTCCTTCACGCTGCAACGGCTACGGAGACAGCTTTATACCCTGAATTAACAGATAGGCTTCTTTCCATCCCAAATTTTTATAGGTTCTCGAGGGAATAACGCTAATAGAGATCTACGCGGACGAAGCTAGTAAAACATAAGTTTCAGACCTAATTATTGCGTACCATTTTATTTGCCACGCAGTGCACACCTGAACCCGCCTTGATCTATAGCAGGGCGGCCCCTGAAAAATGGACGCTTACAGACCTCCATATTGTTTGTTTTGTGCCGTTCGAGCATTCTGTGGATAAATCCCATAGCTATTCTGCTTAAGCGAAAAGACAGGCCTGATTTATGTTAACTATTAAATAAAGGAAATAGACCGGGTGCAATCGGTTTTTATTTTGTTTTTCTTTTATGGCTTTCCGACTTCGTGTATTACCATTACCAACTTCAAAAAAGAAAGGTATTGTGTATGAATGTTGGTATGATTACAGTCGTATCGAAAAATGTTTTTGCAAAAATCTTCTGGGACGATATTTTTTTTGGTTTTGAGTGTTGAATATTTCTAGATTCGTTATGGCATCTACCAGACATTTTTAAGGTTTTTAAACCGTTTTCATTAAGAATTCAATTTATTTTATTGATGCTTAACTATTGCTAATTAGTTGCGCTGTGAGATGTGTTTTTTTTTACAAACTTTTGTAGTTTCCTTGTAAATCATGTAGGACTTTACAAAATCTTGACAGACTTTCAAAAACTGTTTTGAAAACAAAACCCTTATGATGAAGTATTTTTAATGGTAAAGGGGTTAAGTGATCACCATACCTCGCAATCGAAGTAGTAAATCGGTAGCACTTGACAGTTTAATGTCAGGGTTGACGATCATGATGATTCGTACTTTATTGTACATACTATTATTATAATGATAGATAACCTTACTAACCCTATATATATATATATATATATATATATATATTATTATAATGATAAATAACCCTTGTTTAATTTTTTATCAAAGAAAATATATTAACATGTCTACTTATGTCAATGCTAAATGCGTTTGAATGTGTTTGTCATTTTGTTAATTAACCGTCGAAAAAAAACGGATACCCTATACATTTTGATTCCCTCGAGAGTGTCGAAATACACGTTTTTTGTGACATAAACGGCCGTATCTTTTTTTACGTAAATATAGATATTTGATTTTTTACAGCTTCAAGGGACTGTAGATTTGAGTATATGGTTTAAATTTCAACTCGATACTTCCACGCGTTCCCGAGATAAAGGGTCTTGACACACGGACAGACTGACAGAAGGACAACAAAGTGATCCTATAAGGGTTCCGTTTTTTTCCTTTTGAGGTACGGAACCCTAAAAACGACTGACTGTTGAGTTTCTTGCGGCGTTTCTTCTCAGCAGTGGTCTCTTGCGAAGCGCTGGTAGATTTTTTACGTGTAAAAGTGCCCGCGCGACCTACCTACTGAATAAACATGTTTTATCTTATCTTTTGTCTTTTTACTGTAAGAATATTATAGCTTATTTATGGGCGAAAAGGTTTTTACTAATCTTTATCTTTACATAGTACTCTTATAAAACCAAGTCGCTTTCCGAGTTTGTCTGTCTGTCTGTGTATCCGTTAAATCTAAGAGCTGCCTATTTTTAAGTGTATTGGCCCTTCAGGCTAGCTGAACAACTAACAACCAAAACCTACCTCATATTTTTGTCAGTTGAATTAGTTGTGCATACCAAGTTGGTCCGTGAGGAAAGCGGTTAGAATTGTGCATTCCCTAACTGCAGTTAGAGTGTGCTTCAAACATTGAGTGTAATTCAATTAGTCGAAGTGTTACATTCATTAGCGCCTCAAAACATAGCTATATTGTCATATTGCAACGAATGCTTGTGATATTGGTCCAATGTTTGCCAATATATGCTGATGTTTGCCGATCTAACGATAGATTCAATTTGTAGTAACAGGTGGTTAAGAGAATGCAGAATAAAAGGGTCCATATGGGGTTGCATAAAGTTTTTACGCATAATATTCATTACGCATAAAAATCGATTGTCATAAAACGGTTTCTACAATAGAAAGGGATTTATTTTAATTATTATTAAAAACTAACCTCACCTAACATAACCTAATCTACACAATAGAAGTTTATTAAATTTAGCACTGTCAGCCTAAAAGGGTGTTATGACAATCGAATTTTATGCGTAATGATTATTATGCGTAAAAAAATTATGTGAGTAGATAGGCCCCCAGAATAAAATAGAGTGAGTTGGATTTCGTACTTATTTAAGCCACAAATATAAGTAATTTGTTTCAGCGTAATGTGGGTGTACTTAAAAAAAACGTAATTAAATAAATAAATGTCAGAGCACTAGGCAACATAGTGTATTTTTCAAATCACTACATCAATTAATTTCATCAACCATTAGCTTTTGAAATGTTATGCATCCGTCATTTTGTTCCACGTCATTTAATACAAATGTAAACTGGTGAATAGTCACGTTTTCCAATATAAATCATTTAATGCGGCGAACAACCTGGCAGCTTGCTGGCTATTTGAAAACAGATTAAGTACTGTTTCAATTATGGAATATTTCTAGGTTGTGTTAGTTTCGAACACAGAACAGAAAAAACAGTAGAAGTGTCAAGTAGGCGTGTAACGTGTGGCATAGTTATGGGGAGTTCCGCATAACCTACCATACTTTTGCCGCGATCGCTTATTTCGATATTTCGATATTTCTAAAATGGGAAATAAATCCAGAAGCATGCCTTAATGTGCTATTTTGGAGAGTATAAACGATAGCCGCACCAAAAACATTTTCCATGGTGGCATGCTGTTTTTTTGTTTTTTTTTTTTGATACTAAGCGAAGCTCATGCCACTTCCACTGTTTTTTCTATTCCGTGGTTTCGAATGATAAATGTGGCCGTCCAAATCAAAAAAACCACTATGGTTGAAAATTTATTGTTCTCATATGAATCTGACATTCTTGAATAATTAAATCTGGTGTTAACTTAAGGTTAAATTTACGTGCAAGTGGACCTAAGGAAATTTAAATAATTATAATTATGTGGATGAAGTTACAGCCAAAAGCTAATATTAATATAATTATAAATCAAACCGTCGCAATTCAAGATATTTAAACTCTAATGAGTTAAGTTTGAACGAACTTCGTAATAGCATCTGTTCGGTATTTATTTAATTTAAATGTATTAGTTTCTCTATCCGCGTAACTTTAATTGAATCCGCAGTGTATCTTGGTTATTAATTGGCAAAGTTCATGCGACAGGAACGTTAAGAATGGTGTTGCTAGACGTCCCGATTTCTACGAAATGTCCCGATTTCCCGGGGTCTATGGGCACGATGTGATTTACCCTTGATCAGACAGTATAAGGGATTTGTTAGATCGATTTCAAAAAAATGTATGTAAGAAACAAAATTTTACTTTCGCATTTTTCACCGAATGAAGATCTGGCAATAGTGTTTTTCATTGACATGTTTTTTTCCGTCGCATTTTCACCATTCCAGAAATCAATTTCAAGAGGGTTGTTGGAGCTCTTGGTTATTGGGTATGTTCCCAATTCTACAGATTTCTTTTACAGATTCCCAATTCTACAGATTCCCAATTCTACAGATTCCCAGGTCTACAGATTCCCAATTCTACAGATTCCCAATTATACAGATTCGCAATTCAACAGATTCCCAATTCAACAGATTCCCAATTCTACAGATTCCCAATTCTACAGATTCCCAGGTCTACAGCTTCCCAATTCTACAGATTCCCAATTCTACAGATTCGCAATTCAACAGATTCCCAATTCAACAGATTCCCAATTCTACAGATTCCCAATTCTACAGATTCGCAATTCAACAGGTTCCCAACTTTACATACAGATAACCGTAAAACAAATAATAAATTTCACAGTCGTAGGTAGGTTAGGTTAGGTTCGTTTTTATATGAGCCCCGGAGGGCCAAAACAACCCAGAAATAGGAGCTCCGCGTGGAGCTCCGTCGACTCAGTCAAATTAGATTTTCAAAAGCTTTCTAACTCTATGGACACAGAAACCGACCAATCAAAGACGGGTGACTAGACTAGGCCTAGGCCTTCTGTAGAAATGGGAAACTGTAGAATTGGGAATCTGTAGAATTGGGAATCTGTAGAATTGGGAATCTGTTGAATTGGGAATCTGTTGAATTGCGAATCTGTAGAATTGGGAATCTGTAGACCTGGGAATCTGTAGAATTGGTAATCTGTAGAGCTGAGAATCTGTAGAATTGGGAATCTGTAGAGCTGACCTTAATTGAAAAATTCAAATAAGGAAAACTCCAGAACGAAAAATATGAAACAGGAAAAAAAATACGAAAAAATGCGTTACAAAAAAAGTTTTTTTTTTTCATTTAATCTAAAATGCATTATGTGTTCTGCCTAGGGCACGTTTTATAAAGCTACAAGTAACAATTTTACAGGTCTAAACTGGCAACACTGCTCAAATGGCCGGTCGTCATTGGTCGAGGTTGTTTCAAATGGAAACTTGTAACCTGTAAATTGTAATTTGTAGCTTTTTATAACAGGCCACTGACGTCATTCATTACCTAAGTGCCGTTATTACCAGCTTAGTCCCGATTTTCGATAGACCTGGCAACACTATTTAAGAGCTAAATCAGGATAGATTACTCTTGCCAACAATGATAATATATCACGACGAGTCTTAAGCCGACGCGTTTCTTGATGCAATTATAGCTCATGTATCCGTGTATTATATAGTGTTTTCGCGTAAAGGGGTTAAGTAATAATTAATAGGGAATATGCATTTAATTTTTTTGAATATCATTTCTCAAAATATGAAAATACCGTAAAACAGATCACAAAGTTAAATTGAAATTAAAATAGGTCTAGAAATACAGATTCGACGAACGTATCATTACGCAGAATTTTCATTTCATCGAAAGGCATTTCTCGCCGCATTTAGTTACCTTTTTTTGGTAGTCACAAGTCTAACTAACCTAACCTACGTAATAATTGTTTAAAATATCCTGATAACATCATGGTTCCAGCAGAAAGCAGCGTTCGAAGAAATGAAATTCGATGAAGTGAAATTCGGTAAAATGATGGGTTACCATTTTAAAGTGCTAATTAGAGGTCCCGCCTGACTTTACGTACTTATTTTCTCAATAAAGATGCTTTTGCGACGAACCTAAAAACCATTTTGTTTTTCGGTACCTACACCTTTTAAAAAAGTCCTCTTGTCAATTGTTAAAAATCTCAAAAATATTAAAAACTGTAACAATAGTGATACTTTTCCGTACCTATTCATTAGAGGCATACCTCGAAACGGTTTGTAAACATTTTTGGCAAACAGAAAAGTTTTAGAACAAAATGGCTTTCAGTCAAATGACAATCGGCAGAGTGATACGTTCGACTGTAAATTTTTCACGAAAACGGGAGTATCCCAAATGTTTGTTTCAAAATAAAAATAGTACCTACAAAAAACTGGAGTTCGTTCTATGGACCAAAAACTTTTGACATAATTATGTATTGTTTTACAAACTCTCATTTCGCAAAAACCTATTAGTGTTTAAACTCTTACATAGTAGTTGTTGCTTGCGACTTCGTCCGTCGAAGTACCTACCTCCTCGCGAAATAAAAGTTTGTGGTAAGGCTAGTGGCTTATGACGCTGTTCAAACGGCATAATGTGAACAGCTTCATATAAATTGTACAGCCACTACCCTTACCGGCATCCGGCAAAATTGCCGGTCCGGCATAGTGGGAACCAGGCCAAGTTATCACTTCAAAAATACAGAGCATACTCGGTCATCCAGGTACTTTGTCAATTTAGTAAGGTTATCGCTGGCAATGGCTTAGAAAGGGCCTAATTAATTTGTATGAGATTGTCTCTTGTTATTTATTTATTTACGTATAGCTATGGTAAAGCGTCATACTCATAATAAATAAAGCCTAAAAGAAATCATAGAAATTATATTAAAGCGAAAAAATTTCGTCGGTCTTAGGCAGGATTTGAACTTACATCTCCTCTGGCAATCCGGGCCAATGCAGGCGCATTACCAATTATGCCACCAAGACCCTACTTAGACATCGGTTACACGCTCAGTATTTCATCAGTCTGGCGTCAGTTCAATCATGATCGAGGGGGACGCAGCTATTATGTTAATATAGCTGCGTCCCTTTCGAGCACGGACTGAACTGACACCAAACTGATCGTGTAACCCTTGTCTTAAGATCCACGAAATTATTGATCGCTTACTTTTTCATACTCGGAGGGTATGCTGACGCCATCTATCGTTGTTTTTTATTAACAAACGACACCCCTGTTTTTCAAGTTCGTTGAAATTAGCATAAGTACAAGTGCCATATTATTCTAAACATTTTTTAATTTTAATAGAAACGTCTGTACGTAATTCAAATTAAGTATATTAAAAAAATCATAGAAATGTCGAAAGTCCTTGCTGATTCCATTCAAAAACTATTAACCGCGTTAAAACCGTCCACGTAATGTGCACAAAGGCGTTCCATTTCTGGTTGTGTGGCGTGTTCTTGTTTTTGGCATACTTGTGTTGCGTGGAATTTCAACGTTAAAGAGTATGTTGCGTAGAGGCGACAAACTATTACAAAGGGTGCCATAAAAAAAAACGATTGTTGCCGTAGAATTAAAAAATACAAATACTTACAAAGAAAATAAACTGACTAATTGACTTGAATTGACTTATTAAGTCAAGGCTTTATTGAAAACGCAAAAAAAAACTTACCTCGCTTGGGAACTGGGTGGATCAACTTTTTGTTGTTTTTATTCTGTCCCATAAGCCAGGGGACAACAGTGATAGTGTTTCTTAGAAAAATTGTTATAATACTCTACGAATATGCTTGGAAGAAAATCCATAAAATAATGGGCTTGTAATTGCCACAAAAACTGATGTTTGCTGGATTTATATAATTTAAAATCGTGGTGTTAAAGAGTGACCCAGGAGACGTCACCATGGCAACGAGGTACAAAGAAAAGTTGATTGACCCAACTCCAATTTTTTCAAAAATAATTCCGCTAGTGAACGTATTCATAGTTCGACTTTTATTGGTAAGTGGTTCATAAAACAGTTCGATAATAAAGAAGTCAAATCGAGAGCTTTCCAGTTTGTTTTATTACAAATCTTCGAAAGGTTAAAAAACAAGCTTAAGACACCTTTAAGATGTTTTTAAGGTGAATTCATTCGAGACGGAGAGAAGCTGATGACATTTTCATTTACCCAGTATAATAATATGGGAGAAAATACAGTAGGGTTTTTTTACATTTTTAACTGCGGAAAGCCTTGGCTCACTTGTAACAAACAGTTTTTAAAAGTTGTTTTGTTGTTAAAAGGATCTTGTAAATGTTTTTTGTTTATGGACATTTGTAATGTCAAGACTTCAATCCTAAGACTTTAATTGCTTTTCCAACCCTGAAAAGTAAGATGGAATGCCTCAGATGCTAGTAATTTCACACGTCAGATATTTGTGTGATGTATCTATATTTATTTGTTCCTTTGTTTTGGATCTTCTCTTATATGTTTTTGGGTATTTATTTTTAGCTTAATTTAAGACTATTAAAACTACGTCAATTGGACTTAATTATGATGATCAATAATTGCTTGAATTTATTAATTTTTATTTGCTATTACACCAGGTTCCTGGGCTGCAGGTTCTTGTTGTAATTAATTGTAAATTAGTTTTAATTTCAACGTAAGTTTCATTACCTTTCAGCTATTTCCCCTTTCTTTTGAAAATGGAAGTTCGATAAACCGTTCACTTTATCTCTTTCTCCTAATTCAACCTCGTACGACGAGAAACGTCTGTAGTTACGATTTCAGTATTTTATAGTCAGCCTGCTGTATAAACTGAGTTTGTATGACCGTCTCGGTAGTTTTAACCAAATTAGACCAACCTCATATTTCGATTTGAATATCAAACTGTAGACAAATTATTCGGAGTGCCCGAACCCTTGGTTTATATAGAAACCTGGCTCCGTAAGGTGTCAGTGTTAGATGTAATATCAGAACATAATAATGTCTGAGTACTTTGGAGTTAAGTGAACTTTGTTAATGTTGTTTACTTACTATTTTAGTCCATTGGGGATTTTTGGATAAAACAAGGGTTGAGTGATATTGAAGCTAGATACTACTTACTTCTTGATGTTATATCTATTTGATGGAGCGCTTTGTTTCACATAATTACTTACAGTCCGAATGTATCTCATATTCATAACCATCGAAAGTAACAGTGTTTTTTAATAAAACGGTTTTTATTTCAGGACTTTTAAATATCTAGCTGATGAATGAGGTTAGATTAGGTTAGGTTTGTTTTATAAAAATCTTGAAATAAAAACCGTTTCAATACAATAATGTATAACAATACATTCGTATTATAATTTTTATGTGAGCCAATATGAACCCCTATTTTTTATTTTTTTATTAATATTTCTTTTTACATAGTACCATAATATAAATATCGCCAAACTGTGTGTCAGTTTGTAGGCGACTGAGGCGCTCAATAATATAATACTACTTGGTAGGTACATAAATACTAGTGCTTACTTGCTTACTAACTTAACTTACGTTTTTCGTTGCATTTTATAACATTACTAGAGGACTCCCGCGACTTCGTACGCGTAGAATTAGTTTCCCGCTACTCCCCCCATTTCTTCCCGTTGGGGGTCGATTTTCGGAAAATCCTTTCTTAGTGCTCACTTACATCATGAAAGGAACCCCTGTACCAAATTTCAAGTTTCTAGGTACAGTAGTTTCGGCTGTGCGTTGATATATAAGTCAGTCAGGTTTGCCTTTAATATATACATATATAGATTAAATTAAAGGGACAATCAACCCCACTCAGTTCAAGACAAGATCCAGACAGGAAAAGAGACTGAAATGTATATTGCCTTTCTAAAGCAATAGGCACTATTTCAGTTTAAACTCCTTTAGCAATATAAACCTCATTACTGACAATAGTACATTATTGCCTAGGCAGGGAATTAGGCAATTGCGGGCCGATTATTGGTTTAAACGGACGAGCTTGGGCGTCCGTTTAAAAATACGAAGCCTGAAATTGCCGTTCCTGCCGAGGCAAATATGGTGCTTTTCTCAAAAATCGCGAGAAAAAAAATGTGTTGAAGTAAAATCTTCATCGCTTGAACTTATTTTTTGAATTGCACACAAACAGAAACTTTACGTGAAAAAACCATCCCTCTTTACCGCCTTTTTGGTTATGACAAGGTGAAAAGCAAGTTTAAAAAAAAACACAAGCTATTCCAGGCACAGATAAAAAAGTTATGTTTCGAATAAAATATGGATGTATAAGACTCGTGCCTTTATTTTATTATGGCCCTTTTCACTTTTTAAAAAGTTTTGTATGTGGTCGAAGGTTTTGTAGACAAAGCAACTCTGCCAAAGCACGCGAGTTAACTTTATCTTGGTATTTCGTCCACAAATTTGTAAGTGAGTTATTTAAGAGAAACAACAACCCTGTAAGGTCAAGCAACCGTACTTGAATTTCAACGCTTGCGCTTTCCCCGTACGGCCTTTGCGTCCATCTTGAAAGCTCCCACTTACGCTTTACGGCAAAGTTACGAGCCCCCATGAGGGCTTCAGCCGGAAAGCCTTAACGTCTGTAAGAATAATGTTTAATCAACAAAAGTCGAGGCTCTATTCTGCTTGGTAAAATTATATTGCTTTTGAAATGTTATCGTATTGTTAATACGATAGCTCTTATTTGCTTGACAATATTGGCGCCTAAGTGAAACACAATAAGATGAAATGTCAATAGCAATAATGGTTTTACCGATAAGAATAAAGCCCCTTACTTGTATTATGCCATGTCTTGAATCATATCGTTATATTTTTATAACTAGTTTAATAAATTTTCAATTATTACCTACTTTTGGCAACCCAATGTTTCCCAGTTTTTGGTCATAGTATCTTTATTTACATATTAATTGAGAGTTTTTTTTTTATATCACTGGATCAGTAAACATTAACTTCTAAAGTGTATGCTATTTTCTGCTGAAACCATGTTTTCAAGATACCTTAAACATTTGTTACGTAGATGAGGTTAGTTTAGACTTGTGACCCCAAAAACAATTAACGCATGCGCACAGTGGATGGAAATGAATAAAAAATGGACATTCGCATTTTTTTCTAAAAATCCTACTTAAAAAAATGCTTTTCGGTTGGAAATTATGTGAGGAATAAAAAATGTTATTTAACATTTTTCAAAATGAGGCTTATTGTAAGCAGAAAAAAATAAAATGTGTTTTTTTTTGTATGAAACTAAAAAATAGGTATCTTATTGTAAGAAAACCGTAACGGATCCCGCTTTCAAACCTTTAGAATATCATTGTCCTACTTTAGAACAGTAGAAAATAGTTAAAACCTTATCTCAGTAGGTCCCCTTTTTTTTTTTATAGTCCAGTCAAAAGTCAGTAAATACAACATTTTTCTTAGTTATGTATTTTTTATTTTCATTAAAAAAACGGTATATTCATAACAATTTAGTATAAAAAAAAAATATTTATGACATTTTGATACAGATAAATACAAGTTTTTTCAAGAAAATGGTTCTAAATTACATTGAAATCGAAACATTTATTGACAACCGTATTCACAAACGTCACTATGAGGTCTCACAGTGCTCACGAACACACAGGGTGGTTCAAATCGTCTCATAAACAAAAGGTCGGTCACAAAGGATCAATCACAAAGCTGTATTGAACGCAGTGCGTTTACTCAGTAAAGGATCCCTTAAGTATTGTTTGTGAATACGGGTGTTAGACGTGTGTAGATTTTAGAGCTTGCAACCCTAGACTTTGTGGTGTTCCTTAATTACAGGATGCATCGGGCCATGGCCTAGATTCACAGCTAGCTGAGCTAGCTTCACGAAGTTAGTAAATAGGTCCAAGTATTTTGACTCATTCCTGAATAGTTTCCTCGCTTTGATCATTTCCCACAAACCAATAGCAATTTAATTAGCTTTATCACTCCACTAAACATTTACAACTCCAGTTATACCATTCTTAGCCAAACAGACGTAACAGCACCATAACTGCTAAAGCAAACACCACCCTGTAACTTACTAAAGAAGGTTGAAGTTGTTAGTATTGAACTGTAGTTGTGTCTTTCAAGTTTGCGAGGGTAGAGTGGTATCAGTAGGTTCATAACGTATTCAGTCCCAATTGAGCGAATCAATCAATCCGTTCACATGGGCAAGTAATCTCAATAACCTGAGGCAATTGACATGACTTGATGGTTTTGGTATTAATATAAATATGTATAATATAAAAGGACATTCTCTCACAAACAGTCATAAATAAGCTCAAGGCTTGTACTATGGGTATTAGTTAACGGAAAACATACTTATACGGGGTGTCCCAGAACTTGACTTTAATATTATTAATAGGAAAGCCTCTTTTGTACCGGTTCAGGAAGTAGATTTAACTTTCCAATGTGTTAATAAGTTAAGAGTACGCCACATTTATTGTCCTCAAATGAGGCAGGTCCATACGAAAGAATATTTATAAGGCTATGAGCCGAAGGCGTTACAATATTATGGTCTACGAGCTGGTATGATGATAAAGTCGAAAAGTAAGGAGATCTGCGCTAACTTAACGTAGACATATCGCTTTACTTGTTGTTTTAGGGTGTTACCAGACAATCGATCGATCGCCGATCGACGGCATCGATTGACGTCGATCGAAGTCGATCGATTGGTCTGGTAGGAACTATCGATCGACGGATATCGTTCGACGACCCAATCGATCGATTGCCGGTCGACGTTGATCGACTGGTCTGATAGCTTTAATTGATGAAGGAACTATCGATCGACTAATCCATTCTGCCATCGATCGACGGTCGATCGATTGGTCTGGTAGGAACTATCGATCGACGTCGACTAATCATTTCTACCATCGATCGATGCCGTCGATCGACGATCGATCGATTGGTCTGGTAACACCCTTAGTCTCGATAAGCAAATGAGGGAAACAGGATTTTAACATTTAGAAGTTGTCTAGATAATAAAATGATTTACATAATTATATATTCGTATTACTTACTATAAAAAAACCGTATAGCGAGCTAGAATACTCCATTTCTCGTCGCTGGTGTAGTAACGATATCGTTACTACACCAGCGACGAGAAATGGAGTATTCTAGCTCGCTATACGGTTTTTTTATAGTGAGCTAGATTATCCATTTCTCGAGAAATGGATAATCTAGCTCACTGTATGGATGTTATCAAGTCAAATTATAATTTAACACAATAACGCAAATTAGAACTTAATTGCAATGTGTAAGGTATTGATTTCAAATTAGAATCAGTAATATATTAATTTTAGAAACTATATAAATAAGTCATAAGGCCGTTATTGCGAATTTTATAAATTTAAGACATCATTACCTATGCCTATGATAAAATACTATAAATTAGATTTGAAGTAACGTTGGCAAAAGAGGATATATTTTCATAGAAAGGTTTTTTTAACCTCTAGTTATTTATGAACGCGGAAAAAATGAATAGGCATCTTCTAGTGAGCTCGCTTCATCGTCGGCAAAGCGACGTCCTCCAAGAAGATGAGTTAGTCCCAGAAGCTCCGTTTCATTACAAAAACTTTATTTCCAGCCAGATTACATGAAACACCAAATTTCTCGTGTATATATGGCTAACAGGTTTAATTTTACTGGAATATTTTAGCGTGGAAGCGGAAATTCGCAAACCAAATTACACCGACGTAAAAGTTAGAGTTATTTTACACATTTGGTGTTGTTATTCAATTTCCTGGACGCATTAGTTTATAGTATTACTAAAGTTTGCCCATTGGGGGCTAAATTAGGATATTTAGTAACTAAAACGGGATATCGTGGTGAGTTGCGCTTGAATTAATCATTTTATAGCACAGATTATTATTTAAAAGATGCGCCACTTTGTTTTAGAAAAGTGCCTACGAAGCTAGTAGCGTTAGGCTTGTTTGATTCCAGATAAGGACAAATGTTTGTATAATGAGTGTGAGTATTTGTTCCTAGGTCTTGCATGATCTTTATGTATTTAAATATGTATTTATAGATATAGAAATAGAAGCAATTATTTAACAACCACAAGAAAAAAGCAGAACAAAGATTAAAGAGTCGCGGCTAGAAACTAGTAAGCAATAACGGAGGCCCCCATACAAGAATGGTACGAAACCCTCGGTGTGCGAGTCGAACTAATTCAAACACTGTTAAGTAAACAAACGCTTTCGGCTAACGTACTCTTAGACCAACAAAATTTTCTTAAACATGAAGGTCAGTAATTTATTAAATTAGGTCAAGGTGTGTACTGAACCCTCTGGTAATATTTATCCTGTGGTAATCTTGTAGATTACGGCTTTGCATCCAAAATGTAATTTGCATATTTTGAATAAGTTTAGAGATCCTCAGTTTTAACCATGGTTTAGTGGTTTAGTTTAGTTTACCTGTATGCTATTTTTTGTGTGCTATTTTACCATATAAATAAATGATATTTTACAATTTTATAATTATTTATCTTAGTTTAAAAAAGGTCCAAGACATCCATTAAACTTGTAATACAGTACTCTGAGGATTTTGTAATTTTGCATCATAATCATAACTAAGGGTGTCATTCGCGATCCATAATATCGTTTGTCCGAATCCATAATGGTTTTTTCGCAAAATGTATCATTTCGCATAAAATAATTTCGCTTAACACCCTTTTAGGCTGACATTGCAGAATTTAATAAACGTCTATTGTGTAGATTAGGTTAGGTTAGGTTAGCTTAGTTTTTTATAATAATAAAAATAAAACCCTTTCTATTGTAAAAACCGTTTTAAGTCAAACGATTTTATGTGAAAAAATACATTATGCGAAAAAACCATTATGGATTCCATGACTAAGCCTAAGAAAAAACTAGTGTTGAAAACCCGACTACTCTCACAGCCGGACCAACGGCATTGGCAGTACGGAACCCTACATAACTATTATTTTATATTTATTATTTATTATTGCACAAAATTGACCATATTCTGCTTCATTTAACAGTGCCCCAAATTTAATATATTCATACTCTTCTTGTAATTTTTAGGGTTCCGTACAAAAAATGAAAAAAAATGGAACCCTTATAGTATCACTCGTGCGTTTGTCTGTTTGTTCGTCCGTTTGTCACAGCCAAATTGCTCCGAATCTACTGGACAAAGTCAGGTGAAATTTGGTAGAATGGTGTAATCCTTTGACCCAATCACTGTTGTGCAAAGTAATTTTTTTTTTTATAAGCGTCGATTTCCGGGACTTCTTTGGAAATTAAAAAAAAAAGTTTTGCAACCCTTACTGTGTCACATATCAAATGAAAGGGCTTTCACCATTCCCCCCCCCCCTGATCTCCGAAACAAATGAGGCCAAAACTTTGAAAAAAAAAATGCAGATTACAGGAAAACCTTATAGTTAAGACTTCTATCAAAAAAAAAAACGTATACGGATCCCTCTCCACGCAAGTCCAACTCGCACTTGGCCGGTTTTTTTTATAAAATCATCCTCACCCTGTATTAATTTCCAAAATTATCTCAAGAATAATTTACCCCAATAACATGGAGTGCGTAATGTACACCTTGCTAGAAAAAGGCCCTTACACAAGGACGCGTCAGGTGTACATTGCACTAATAGGTATACACTCGTGTGGGACAGCCTTAGCTCGAGTGCTTTCTGCCGTAACATTTCGTATGCACGAGCGGTTGGGTAAGGATACACTTGGGGACATAAAAATGAGTACAACATGGTTTTCTTCGTACTTGAAAATAAGATATCTGTTATAATAATATCAAAAGCAAATATTTTCCTGACCCACGAGTTAGAGTACGAGTGTAGTAGCTCGAGTAAAGAGTGCTTAAGTTTTCTAGTAAGATAGTATTTGCCCTCGACTTCGTCCGCATAGATTTCGAGTATCCCTCGAGAACTTTTAAATTTTCCGGTATGAAAAGTAGTAGTATCTCCATTTCATCCAAATTCGAAATAAGAAATTTTATTTACTTAATTCAATCTTACGTTATATTTTCGAATTACCTTTACTTCTCGAAAACCCGAACCTATCCATAGCATACTTCACTCGGTTCGTGAAACCTTAAAATGGATTCACGTATTCGTACATTATTTTATGTTTACTTTACATTTACTAATTGATGACGAAGACAATCAAACAGGGGTGAGATTCTCTCAACAACGACGAACGGACGGACGAACGGAGTGATTGTCCAAGCGGCGAGTTTAAGTAGTCCCGTCTGAGCAAACAAAACAGCGCGTGTATTTAATTTGGCATCATGGCTTCTCGAGCGTTTAAGACTATGCGATGTCAGTTAGTCAGTCACGAACATAATTCACAAATAACGACTGTTTTATATTAGAAAGATGTCTTAGATATGGTTTATTTAATCATAATTATAAAGGCCTGTTTACATTTTGTTAAGTAGCAAGTGTAAGTGACAAGTGCAGCAGGTGTAGAGTGATAAGTAAAATGAACGTGTGAAGTCACGCTGTTAAGTGACAAGTGCGAGTGCGAAGTGCGAATTAGTGCGAATGCGAAGTAAAGTGAAAAGACGCTCGGTCTATTTTTGCCTGTTAAATAGTTGCCCCTGCACACCCGCGTACTCCCCGCATGAACGCATCAACGTCAATGAAATTTGAAAGAACTATTCATCTCTTTCTAATAACAGAGTTCGCTACGGATTGCCGTTTTTGTCTTTAGATATTATGGTAACGTAGCAACTGTCAGTGATCGTTATAAGTCCTCCATTTTGTTCCACACTGCACCTGCACAAAGCACAACGAAGCAATGTGTAAACGATTTCTTAACACTTAACACTTATCATCGTCATAACACTTCTCACCTGCACTTGCTACTTCACGTAATGTAAACAGGCTTTAAGTCTTTTCAACAGCGCTGCTTACGGCAAGCATAAAATTTTATATCTAAAGTTGCTGGTTATATAGTTATTGTGTAACAAACATTATTTCAATACATATAAGCCCTTTTCTAGACTCATCGATTTCTTTTTACAAGCTTTTATTTAACTTGCAATGTATGTAAGGGTCAAATCTTGCAAGTTAAATTTGACCCACTTCCCGTCAACGGAATGGGCTGAAATTTGGACCACATAATGTAAACCCGATGACTATGCAATATTAGGGTATCTAAGAACTGATCTGATGATGGAGTCGAAAGGTGGCGACAGGATCTCCGCTATACTTGACGTAGACCCACCATGTTGGGACTCATTAGTTCGGTCTTATTAAGCAGATAAAAATAAATAAATTAGTGGGCGAATACACGCTGATGAAGAAGAAGAAGAAGAAGCAGATAAAGATTTTGCAAACAAAAACTACAGACGGCAACAAAAGCTTGTCCCAAAAATTAAATTTTTAACAGAAACTTATTTTATAAAAATATTTCGTTATAACTAAGTTGGTTCAATAAAAAAAAACCTTCCAAATTTTTTTGTACAGATAATTTTCATTTGTCCGACAGTGTACGCTCCTAAGAGATTGAAGTGGTCGTATAAGGCATGTCCCAAATTATGAGCTGAAAATTTCGCTTCACCCTTTGTGTGTGAAATCTCGCGCTACGACAGAGTAATTAGATTTATTAAGAAGCATTTCGGTTGCTGCGGAATTTGCAAACTAAATGTTTTAATATTTTGACTGGCTTTTGTCGACAACTCAGTCTGCGTTTTAGTTTATCGCAATTTCCTAGGGATTTTATTTCTGGGACAAAAATAGTCTACGTTTTTGAAACTTGCTCTTATTTCACATTGGTTTAGGCGTTAAAATGTGACGAAGGAATAAATTAACAAACACAATTTTTAAACATTATTATGAGTAAAGAATAAGAATGATAGCAAAAGAGTCTTCTTGTTCATTTTCTACTTTTAACAACTAAAAAATAAAATAAAATAATTTTTATAACAAGCGAGTGTTATAGTAAGTGTTATTTTTTTATGTCATTATGTGGGATCTGTGACGCAAATTATTATTTGCATTCTCAAGACTGAAATCTAAAGACTGCAATCTTAAGACCGCAAATGCGTCGCAAACTCTGAAGACTAAGCTGAAAGCCTCTGTGCTAGTCATTTCACCGTTTGTCTTATCCCCACACCGGAACACAATACAAACACTGCTGCTTGGCGATAGATCAAAGAATAAGATCTTTGATCTATCGCCAAGCAGCAGTTTTGTAAGGACCTTGCACAAGGTCCTTACAAAACGAAAATCTACAAAACGAAAATCTACAAAACAAATATTTACAAAAAACATGACATTTTAAAGTTTAACGTTCCCATACGACACATAAAAGCTACATTGAAATTTCCAACAACAAAATCCTAATCGCCTGCAAATCGTTTTCAGTATTAACAGGATGTTGTTTTTTCAATGACGTTGTTAAATTGAATCCGATCGACATTTAAAACGCAGTTGTAGTCAGAGCGTGTTTCGTTTCGTAAAAATTCGCAGTTTAATTTCCGTTGGGACCTTGTACTACGTAGAATGAGGTTGTCACACTGCTTACTAATAAAAATACTTAAATAAATATCTAGGCACAATCGTGTCATAATTTAACGTACTCGTAAACTCTAATGTCCTTACTTATAAACGTGGAGTAACCATAGAGTACTATGCCATGTTTTGTCCTTACCTGTCGTTGTGACATTTGAATTTGACGGATAAGGACAAAGCATGGCTTAGCTACTCCATGGTTAAATTCTCCTCTCATTGTTGTGCTCTTAATTCTGAATGATAATTGTAAAGCAAAGTCTCTTGCTTTCTTTTTTCTCCCCAATACTGAGTATATACCTGTTCCAAAATTCAAATTCAAAATTCAAAATATTTATTCAGTAAATTGGCCACATGAGGGCTCTTTTACACGTCGGTAATATGTAGTGAATCTACTAGCGCTTCGGACAAGACCATCATTGCGGAGAAGAAGCGCCGCAAGAAACTCCAGAATTCAAATTCCAGTTTATGATCTTGGGTCTTCCTCATCCAGTTTTTTATCGGTTATTTTGACCAGATCGTGGCTCCCTCTCATTGGCTGACAGCTCACAATTCGGCGACCAACAAGGTCCAATCAAGGAATACTTTGATTTGATACTTTCGCTTCTTCCACATGATTGCCCTATCTCCCTGATTCTAGTTTCCTGACAACGTTCCTCTGTAAGCACATCCAGTAAAGTTTTGACCAAATATTCATGCTCATCCTAAATATTTTCTGTCACGTAATCCTCGACTTACAAAGAGAGTTGGGCAAAATTTATCTTTTCACTAATAACCGGGGAAATAACTAAATCATTTGTTATTTGAAATAACCAAATAATCAGTCTTTTGTTATTTTGAATTTATCTAGATGAGCATTATTCATATCTAGATAAATTAGTTGGGCGTTGAAATAAAAGATGAATATTAGTAGTACAGTCATGTAGAGCTAAAAGTTGTCGGGCACAATGAAAATAATCTACAATAATAGTAATGAATGTTTTGGAAATAAATAGGCGACATATAAATATACTAGAGGACGCCCGCGACTTCGTACGCGTAGAATTAGTTTCCCGCTACTCCCCCCCTTTAATCTCATTGGGGGTCGATTTTCGGAAAATCCTTTCTTAGTGCTCATTTACATCATGAAAGGAACCCCTGTACCAAATTTCAAATTTCTAGGTACAGTAGTTTCGGCTGTGCGTTGATATATAAGTCAGTCAGATTTGCCTTTTATATATATAGATGTGACCTTCTTAGGGTTCCGCAGTCTAACTAGGAACCCTTATAGTTTCGCCATGTCCGTCCATCTGTCAACCGCAGCTTAGCTCAGAGACTCTTAGTACTAGAAAGCTGTTTTGTAGAAACATTACGATTTTATGATTTTACGTAATGTCAGTGTGACGGTTTGACCCGACGTGACATTCTATATAAATTGATTTATCTAAGCTTACTTCAATAACAAACGAGGTTTATTATCTTCATCTAGATAATTTATTTAAATAAAAGAGTTGACAGCACATTATTTGACAACTGACGTTATTTAATGACTTTATTTAAGATAATTATCTAGATAAGAAATTATTTAAATAACGCCCAACCCAAGTGCGTTGGGTGTGTAATGTTTAGCATAAAAACAAATGGTCTAATGATCATTTTGCATAACACTAATTGCATAATTTCAATCTGCATAATAAACCATCGATATAATAGTCATGATGCATAAAACGAAATGCATAATTTCAAAAACTATAATGTTTATAAATTGGAAAATAAATATTTCTAACTGCTTTCATTACTATTAATGTGGTCACAGTTCTAACCTAACCCTAGTTAGAAGAAATTGACTTAAAATGCATAATAACAAGTTATGCTAAATGAGTGTTATGTTATTCGATCGTATGCCAGTTAAAATTATACAATTGGTTTTTATGCTAAACGTTCATTATGCTTTTCGTGGTTAGTTAAATGAAATTATGCAAAATGTTTTTATACTGATTGAAGCGCACCCAAGTGCGTTGCGTCGTCACAACGTTGTGATTTCAATATAGAGCGACGCAAGTGTTTCAACGCATCGTGTGGCGTGGCGTTCTAATTTATACGCAGTACAACGCAGCGCCGACGGCGTAACGCACAGGTAACGCACAGGAACGGCTCGTGTGGCATTCCTATCATTTGCCTTTCTCGCGGTGTACGCCTACAATCAAAGGAGCCAGCAACAGGGAATAGGGATAACAACTTACGCAAAGATGTCACGTTGTTAGAATTCAATTATCGATTCGGGACATGGAACACGTTTGATTTCCTTTGCTTATACAACATACAGCGTGTTCTAGATCTTAGCGTAGCTACATGCATGATAATCATGATAATAATGTAATCTCAGAATCCATTTCGGCATTTTTGTGTAATCCTGTATTCTTTGTGTGTTTTCTTATTTATGAGTGATTGAATAAAGATGTTTTCTTTTATAGCGTAAATTGTGCACAGCATCACGAAATTCTTTAAAGTAGTTCAGACTTGAACCGCCGCATCCAAATCTATAAGGAAATCCATGAAAGAGGCATATGTCCAGCAGTAGACAGATATATGCCGAAGAAGAGAGAGAGAAGAGAGTTCAGACTTTATATTTGATATTTCAATGTGTCAGTTAGCACGGAAGTTGCTCATGAAATAACCTCGTGGTATTTTTTTGACATTTGGTAAAAAGAAAACTAGCAATTTGTGACTTATTATTACATTATTAATGATAGAATAATACCAGCGCCATTGAAAGGAAACATTTCTTGTTTTGCATTCAGCAACTGAACTGAACATTGATTACACTTACCCAATTTAAAGTACAAAAGATGGCTGTATTAATCAAAATTTCCGAGACTGCATTTTTATTTGTACATACCATGTAGAAATTCAAAAAAAATACGTGGTAAAGGACACAGGTTAAACTGAGCACCCTCTGTTCGCGTCGGTGGTTAATAAACAATGAAAATACGGAACCCCAACTAATTCTACACGGAACCCAGTAACAGCAAACAGTTATAACGTAGACCTTGTAAATCAGCGGCCCAATAAATATCGGCGGAATCAGCGTTTGCCGACGTGCGTAGGGAGCCGATGTATCGCGTCACGTGTGAGCCAATAAGGAGAGCTGTGATTTGAGAATGTCTCCTATGCCAGAATTATTGAATCTTGTACAAAATAGACACTTAAGTGAGTTTCAGGCGCTGAATGAGTTAGTAATGGTGTGACGACATGGTTCGCGTATGTAAATAAAATGGTATTGGTAATAGGTGGTTGATTATTTAGGACACCCTGTACTGCAAGTGCACTGAAAAAAAAAAAACGTATATTTTTTAAGCTGTTTTAAGAAGAAAAACATGAATTAAGTAAATTCTAAAATTTTACGGGTACCCGATTGGCTATTGTATCCAGTATTTATGTTTTTTAATGCTTTCTTTCTGCTGAAGCCCTGTTGTTTCAGGCTTTTTAATTAATAGTATAAACGCGAGTGTGTGTGTTGCATGTTTGTTACTCAATCACGTCTGAAAGAATAAACGGATGTAGAAAGACGGTATAGTCTGGAATAGCACATGGGCTACTTTGTATCCCCGAAAATTACCGAGGGAAAAGCGATAAACGATTTCTACGCAAATGGAAACGTGTAAAAAAGCTATTTTAAATATTAATAACGTACGTTTGGTTGAGTTAGACTTGTGACTATGACTAGAAGTAAAACCCTGCAAATAGAAAAGCCTGTTATTGAAATGAAAATTCAACGAAATGATAGGTACGTTCTATGAAATAATTGTCGACAAAACGACCTCGACTGATATACAATATTACTACTACTATATATATTATTATATTAGCATTACAGTAGGACAATTAGAGATGTCTCTATTAGTCTAGCACTAATACAAAATCATTACGATCCTAACCAAACTAATTCATTAATTAATAGTTTGTATTGTTAGGTAGTCTTGACTGTTGATTATATATTATCTAGACAATTTGGTTACAAACAAGATTAGTTACAGTCTAGTTACCTAACCTAACAATGGTGAACCTTACGACGACACGCTGGCCTAGTCGGTAGTGACCCTGCCTACGAAGCTTGCGGTCCTGGGTTCAAATCCCGGTAAGGGCAGATATTTGTGTGATGAGCTCGAATATTTGTTCCTGAGTCATGGATGTTTTCTATGTATTTAAGTATATATTTTTCTAGATAAGTATTTATATCGTTGTCTAGTACCCATAGTACAAGCCTAGAGCTTAGTTTGGGATTAGGTCAATTGGTGTTACATTGTCCCCCTGATATTTATTTATTTATTTATTTATATTTAGTTATTTTAGAGGTGATAGAACCTTCTGCTCAGCACCATCATCTTAGCTTAGCGTCAATCAACAGTGTTTGCCAAATATTCATTCTAAAAAGGTCCAAACTCTTTCCAAATAAACGGAAAAGATCCAGAAATCATGTTTTCGTAGTAAGTATATTTTGTGTTTAAAAATATACTTGCAAGCCATTTCGGACCTAGGTTAAACAGCAACGAAATACTACTACAAGTTACATCGAAATGTTCAGCGTTTTTGTGGTAAATCTTTCATTTAAGAAGTTATACTTGTTAGCAATTATATGAATAATATACCAGCGGTTGGATATTTTTGCCTGTGAATGTACAGTCTGTGAACACTTAGAATGAGCTTCGGGTTTGAACTTCCCTCTTACTCGCTCTTAATAAGAACGTATGACAGCGAGTGAGAGACAAGTACAAAACCGAAGCACCTTTCTCTCTCTATCTACCGCAGTATTTTATTTTCGATAGCGATATCGTTCTCGCAAAACACTGATATTTTTTGTCGATCCATTCTCGCCTTATATTTTTAGCAAAGCAAAAACAGTATAAAATATGGTGTCCCCTTGTTTTACAGACTGAAAAATTACAGAATTTTGTTTCACAGAAAATGTTTCATATACTATTTGGTCCTTGTATTTTTGCTTCGTATATTTTTTTTTTTTAACTATTTACTTGAAAGAAACAAATTCGACAGAAAATCAATTCAATGAATTTTGTAATTTTATTTTTTCATTACACAAACTTATCAAACAATATAATTATTGTTCAACGAATATTGTTTGGTCTGGTCAGTGTATTTTTTCATACTCACTCAAAACTCATTAGAAACTCATTTCATAGAATCTATCACTTCGCAGAATTTTCATTTCTTAGAAAGCTAATTTCTGCTGAAACCTTAATGTTTTCAGATTATCTTAAGCATGAGTTACGTAGGTTAGGTTAGACCTGTGACCAAGGTTACAGCAGAAATTCGCTGTCTAAGAAATGAAAATTCTATGAATAATACATTCTATAACACTTCTGTCTGTAAAACAACGTACAACCTATAAATATGAGTGAGCGAGCAAGACCTCTTTGGGCAGAACCGACTTGAATAGGTTAGGTTAGAAGGCTATGGCGGGAGCGAAGCGAAGCAAGCTCCCGCCTTAGCCTTCGAGGTTATTTTTTTTTATATCCCTTGAATAAGCTTGAATAGGAGGGTATGCTTTTTTTCAAACGTTTCATTTCACACATCTTCACAAACTGCACCCTACTCTATAAGTTGATTTTATTGTTATTAAGTTATATTTTAAACAAATAATATGAGAACAAAGAATATTTAATCTGCTATTCTATGATATGAAAAAAGAAACATTGAATTTTATTTGAAATAAAAAAACGATGATTTAAATGTCTTCAAAGTAATTATTCTACATATTGATTATTCTATGAAATGATAATACGAGAAAAAATTTCTATGAAATGAAATTCTAAACAACTTCAGTCTGTAAAATAACGTACAACCATAAAATATAAATCGGCACCAGGGCGGGTATTCTAGGCGCTAAAAACGATATCGTCTTTGATCTGTTATTATATTGTCAACGTTTTGACAGCTCTTATTTCCTTGACAGTAATGGCGACTGACGTCAAAACAATACCGTAGCAGGTCAAATACGATATGGTTTTTACCGCCGGGAATAGAGGCCCAGTAACGTTTCAATAACGTTAACGACGAAATTGTTCCAACTTTCTACCCACAAACCAATAAAATTTCATTATAATACGAGGGTTTAATAAAACCGGGGTGATACGGTATGGACGGTAGGATTCCGGACGATTCGCCGTCCGGTCACGTCCGCGTCCGGAAACCGGCATCCTGAGATTGTAGAGTTCCACGATTAAGTACAGCGATTGTCGCGTTTTTACAACGAAATGGCGTCATTAGCCTTTTGAGGTTTTAAATGGGGTGTTGTTATAACCTTTTTCAAAATAAAATTTGGTCTTTCGCATCGTTAGTCGCTATATCATCGGGAACTGTCTTTTTTTTTGGGATAAAAAGTCGTTTGAAGCGTTAAACCTTGCCTAAACCGAATAGACACACTTTTGCAAGGACACTGATAATTATTATAAACATGCGACCAATACTCGCTTTGTTTTGGTTTGTGTAATAAGTTTTCTAAAACATTAAAAAAAAATCTTGAATCACTCTATCCATTGATGAAAACAGCGTGAAATGAAAATCCGTTGCGTAGTTTGAAAGATCAAAGTGTACATACAGGGTCAGACGACGGGAAGCCACTTTGTTTTATACTATGTAAAGAGGCTTTAATTTATGTGTGTGTGTGTAATTTAGTATTTTTGTTACCTTTTACTCTAAAACGGCTGTATGGAATTGGATAATTAGTGATAGCTTTTATCATTATACAATCACTGTTCCTTTTATTTACAAGTTTTGAGCTTAGTTTGGGAGTAGGTTGATTCGCCTTTTATCTAATGATTAAATAAATAATAGGGGACCATTTTACACATATTGACCGAGCTCTAGGATTGTACTATGGGTACTTGGCAACAATAAACTTACTTATATAGAGATAATACATACTTAAAGACATGGAAAACCCCCAAGACTCAGGAACAAATACTAGCGCTCATTACACAAATATTGGCCCATAGCGGGAATCGAACCCGGGACACTACTAACTAGGCTACGCGTCGTCAAAAAATGATAACAGATATTTATTTATATTTTTAACATAACATGTTAAAACGCAAACCTAAAAACATAAATTAACAGAACACCCTTAACACATCCACACCATCAATAGTTTATAAACCACGCTGTATAAAGAAGTACATAATGAAACGTCATTAAATCGAACCCTGCTGGCAGCGTGCCAGACAAACAACCGTATTGACATACGGCTGTGTACGTACATCGATCATCGTAAGGGCGCGTGTAGGCTGACGTGCAGGGACATAATTTGATGAGTGTTGATTGCGTGTCAGCAACGGGAGCGGAACGCAACTATGTTACATTAAGCTGTTGTTTAACTGTGAAAGCGTAACAAACAGATAGACATAGTTACTTTTTCATTTATAGTATAAGTACATACATACATACATTATATCACGCCTGTTTCCCAGAGGAGTAGGCAGAGACCACTTCTTTCCACCTGCTACGATCTTGACAAATCTCTTTCGCTTGTTCCACATTCATACATCGAGTCATGCATGCACGTCGGTTTCGGGTACTTAAAATTCGGCCCTTAGTATTCTCCGATTTGATTCGAAAAAGTACGCCTAGGGCGGCCCCTTCCGACCCTTTCACTCACTTTCGCTCTGTATATCTCTTTCGTCAATCTTCTTTCATCCATCTTTTCCAAATGACCGTACCATCGAAGCATACCCTTTTCAATCTCAGTCACTACATCTTCTTTTAGTCGACATTTCTCTCCGTAATTTTTCTCTTTTCTTCTTAGTATTAGTATGTATTTGATTATTGCAATATGCAAATTATTTTATTTAAAAGGTATTGTTTTGTGTTGTTCGGTAATGACTTATTCCATGTTCAATTTTTTAAACATGAAACTGTGACTTGAGATAAAAATATCATCGGATTAAAGTTCATGATGTTACCACTACAACAATGTGAGTTAAATTTATAAAAAAAAACATGACATGACATGTGTCAACAACGACGGAAGCGGAATGCAACCATTTTACATCAACCTGTAGAGGTAGGATCATTACAACACTTACGGCCAAATTAATAGTAACTTAAAGTCGCATATGAGTTGTTTAAACCGGTTTTTTTTTTTCATGAAAAGTATAAGGCACACGAGCACTCAGGCCACCTGGGTAGTGATTCTCTCATCAGCAAAGGTGAGCGAATGCAGGAGTGAAGTCCAAGTGGCGAGTGTAAGTAGTCTCGTCAGAGCGAGCAAAACACATATTAGCGCGTGCATTCTCAATTAGGCAGCCTTATACGTTCGAGAAGCAATGCTGCCAAATTGAATACACGCGATGAATTGTGTTTTGTTCGCTTTGACGGGACAACTTAAACTCGCCGCTTGCACATCACTCCTGCGTTCGCTCACCTTCGCTTTTGAGAGAATCAATACCCTGATGATAAGTGGGATCTGAGACCCATACATTTGAATTCTCAAGAATTTATTCTCAAGATTGTTATGCTAAGAAGTCAAATGTGTTTCAAGCCCTGAGGACTAAGATGGAATGCCACTATGCTAGTAATTTCACCGGTTGTTTTATCCCGGCATCGGAACACAACAGTTAAATACTGCTGCTTGGCGGTTTATTAAACAATCTTGGGCCTTAAGCAAAGAAGGGGGATAACTGCAATAAAGTAGTCTAAGCATTATATACCTACTCTATTAGTATTTATTAATAAATACTATACAGTGTTGACTTCCTTGGCATTGCGGCAGCCTAGACAAATGGTTGCTTAAGGGCAACGTAAGGAAAATATTGTCGACATGTCCGGCAGCGTACGTCAATTTTCGATACTGAGAATTTTTACAAAATGAAAATGAAAAGTTTATTTAATCAATCTCACGGTTCACTAACGTTAAAGTTTCAATTCGCAAAGACGTAAGTACTTCCCGCCACATATTTTTTATTTTTTTTGTCGTCATTTATCTAACCTAACCTAACTTATTTAATAATTCCATAATAACCTATGTAATATTATGTAATGGTTTAAGCACTATTATTTACATTTTTGCGAAGTGAAAGTTTGTAAAATGATATAGTTTGTCAAATGATGATTTGGTAAAAAGTCGAGATACCCAATTTCACACACAGCACCATCACCAACTTAAACATTATAATTTAATTATTATTTAATCTTAGCATTTCGGGTGCGGTAGTGTGACATCAATAATGGGTCTTCACACAGCATTGTGTTGCGAGTGTTGCGACACTTGTTAGTGCTGCAACGCTGGTATTCTGTGAAGCCCAGATCACTGAAAATGGCTACAGGAGTTCCATGGGTCTATATTGGAATCCATAATATCGTTTATCCTAATCGTCATTTGTCCTAATTGATCGTTTGTCCTAAAAGCCATTTCCGCCTGATGTTGAAAACTTTTTAGTGATTTTATAACACAACTCTAACCTAGGTTAGGTATTTTTGGAAAGCTTAAAAAATTGACTGAAAACCAGTTTAGGACAAACAATATATTACGAAAAATGAAGATTATGGATCGGGAATGACACCCGAGTTCCATATATGTTTGACCTCAATAAAAAAGGAATGTAAGCTTCAACAAGATTTAAAATTATAATGCTTTTAGTCGCACTAAGAGCACTAACGCTTTAATTACTTAACTTAATAAGAATTGCTATTCGAAAATTCCGCGTACGTAAAGTATATAAATCATTTGTTGGTCAATGCATTCATTTCTATAATAAATTACCTGACGTAGTTTTAAAGTTACCCTTTTCAGCACTTAAAAATTACTTGAAAAAGTCGTTAATGTCTAAAGCGTATTATAGGGTCGAGGATTATCTAGCAGACAAAAATGCATGGCCTAAACTCGAAACTTAGTCAATAATAATTTGTTCAAATGTAAAACCTTTATCTTGTCTAGGGGACACTGTTGATGTAGGAAAACATGTCGAAACTTTGTTTATTATTAATTTTTTTGTTTTTGCCTTTTTCTCCGTCTAAATCTCTCCTAATATTTTTGCCATGTTTTCCTGCTGATCTACGCATATTATATTTAAATTAATATTTATAGCTTTATATAATACTAGACTAAGTTGTATCATTGTAATAGGAAATATGGTTAAAAAATGACTGACTGCTGAGTTTCTTGCGGCGTTTCTTCTCGGCAGTGGTCTCCTCTTGGGAAGCGCTGGTAGACTCCTGACATGTAAAGGTGCCCGTGCGGCCTACTTACTGAATAAATGACTTTTATCTTTATCTTATCTTTATATATTTAAGAACCTGCTATTTTGTTATTACAAGCTATTTAGAAGCATTTCTATAAAAAGTTACAGCGTTCCTTTCCTTTCTTTTGATTTTAGAAAAAAAATAGGTAAATAAGCGTGAAAGTACACAATCGCGATGATGAACTATTTTCCCAATATCAGTATAATGCGAAAGTTTGTATTTGTTACTCCTTTACGCTAAAAACCACTGAACCCATAAGTGATTTTATTTATTTATTTAGAAACCTTTTTAAAAAGTCACGAGAAGACTACGGCTGTTGTAACACAGTCGAAACGTCGAGGTAGATGTTTATTTTATTACACAATTAAGTCTCGATTTATAATTTTAGTATGTGTGACAATCGTGTTAATTCTTTTTCTCGTGGAATGGTTAAGAGGACGCCGACCGTCCGTTGACGCCCTTATTACTGTTTATTTATTGTGTTTTCTAATAAAGTAAAAAATCTTGAAATCGAAGGATCATTTTTTGTTTTTCAAATAAACACACATCATATTATAACGAATTAAAAAGGGAAACTATCACAATTAAGTAAACTTGGTTCTTAAGATACAGTAGGAGACTAAAGTATTTATACCTACTAAAAATCATTTAAGACAGCACCAAATAACTTTAAATATAAAATTCGTTCATTCTTGATTTCTTTTTTGAGATAGTTTTTTTGTGTTTGTATTAACGACGTTTAAACCCAATACTGAGTGTGGTCCAACATGTTCTTGCCAGGGTTTTTTTGTGTTTGTGACACCTTAATGACAGATTAGAGAGATTTAAATGATATTTTTAAGTTACATTTTACAGTAGTATGAACGCGCCTTTATTAAAGTCAGGTTACATTTTCAGGATATTATGACATTTATATTGCAACAAACGCTTTAGAACTCCCGGCAGCGACATCAATTGAAATTTATTTCATACGACTATATTTTTTGTATTTTAACAAAAACTTAAATGTTTAAAGGTTTTTTCTACAATAATGATTTTAGTGGCAATGTATCAAAAACTAAAGTCACCATAAAAAAGAAACAAATTATAATGTTTTATAAGCGATAAGTATGTGTTTTGACACTTGATACATGTATCTAATGTAAGTTATGAATTACGTTAACGTCTTGATAATACGAAAAAATGTAAGTTGTAAACTCATTTGCCTTATCAATGACACCTTTAAGAACTCAAAAAACATTCAAAAAGCAATTAATTTTAGAAATTGTAGCTAGAACTAATTTAAAATTACCCAATAGACTGGCAAAGGCTCTTTACACTCCATATCTAAAAATAAGACCACCTGTAATTTTAAACACCTTGTCCTTTATTTTTCCACTACGTTTACACTAAAGTGTGTAAAAAATGTGTATTTTACACAAAATGTTCGCAATGCAGACTGCATGCTCGCGAGAACTGGATGACCGCCAAGTGGACCGGCACGTCTTCGAAATCCTACACCTTTAAGATTGTGATCCAGAGATTATGTTAAGTTAAGAAGCTTTTACTCAAAATATAGTTTATCCCACTAATATTGTAAACGCGAAAGTTCGAGTGTCCGCTTGGACGGATTTGGATAAAATTTGAAATGGATATAGCTTTCACCCTAGATCATAGGCTATTTTATCCCGGAAAATTTGAAAGTTTCCGAGAGAGAAACAATAATTGAAAACGCGGACGAAGGCGCGGGCAGAATCTAGTAATTGTTTTAAAGTTATTTTTAGGGTTTCGTAGTCAAGTCCGTCTGTTTGTCTGTCCGCGGTTTTACTCAGTGACTCTTGGCACTACAAAGCTGTAGTTTGGCATAGTTGTATATTTAAATCACGCTGACTAAGTTGTAAAATAAGATCAAGTTTTTTTTTGCGTACCTCTCATTCCCATACAGGTAAAACAAAGGTTATTTTGACCCGACTGCGGCAAAGCCCAAAAAGAGGGTTATGTGTTTGACTAGTATGTATGTCCGACTCTATGTTCCCTCGTAACTACTAAACGGCTAAATGGACTTTAATAAATTATACGTGGTTAGATTCGTCTTAACCACTTCTAGTGTTAAAATTATTGGAAATCAAAATGGCGGATTTTTGGCGCCAAATTGCGTGGCATGAAAACTAACATTATGTTGACGACATTATTCAAACAGCACATGGGTTTTCAAAGCATGCTTTTTTTATCTTTTATCTTATCTTTTTTAACGCTTAAAAAATCATTATGTACATTTTTATAATCAATTTTAGATTTAGGGAAGTGTTTAGGAAATTTTAAACATGAAATGTGCAATTTTCACTAGACTAGAGCACTAAATTTTAAATAGAAAAATTGTGGTTGCCGGGTTAGAAAATAGTGCCACTACATGTTGTCTTCCCGTGTCGTAAGAGGCGATTAAGGGAATAAAGGCTTGTAGTGCTGTTAGGCAATAAGCTTGCAACCTTTCACTAATATAAACTGGTAAACATCTTAGCCTACTTGTGCAAAATATGGTACAGAATTATCAACAAATTTTTACAGTTGTTGGTAATTCTGTAGCTCGGTTCTCGTATGGAATCCCTAATCGTCATTTTTCCTAATGCATCCTTTGTCCGAATTTTTGTTTATCCTAAAGCTATTTGCGATTAAATTTTAAAATAAGCGTTTTTAATACAACCCTAACCTAACCGAACCGCAGATATAATTGGGAAACATTAAAAGTTTCCTGACTCAGCTGAAAACCAGTTTAGGGCAAATGAAAATTCGGACAAACGATGTTTAGGACAAACGTTTGTTAGGGATTCCTAGGGATACCCCTGTAGCTCTGCCTACCTCGCTCCGGGAATGAAGGGGTTAGTTTATATATGTATGTAAAAAAATTGTTCATTTTATTTTACACGTTATTTTTTGTATTTGTAATAACTGTTTCAGAACCCTATCGATCCAACATGCTCTTACGCAGATTTAGGTTTGGACAAAGAGGGCAAGTGTCATTATTTTATTATTTTTAATAAAAAAACATTTTAGCAAACCTGCTGATTTTTACCCGACTGCGTCAGAAGGAGGGTTATTGATTACGTTGTGATCATTTTGTATTAATATTGTATTTTATGACAAGAAAAAAGTTTACATCTTCCATAGCTTTTACTAGGCATATCTCTCAGTGGAAGACCGGCTTGGAAACAAAAGGCGAGTGACGTCACACCCGATTTATCTCCCCGCGATATGTAGTGGAGGAAATACTGCTAATATTTCGTCTGAGCTATACTAATAGAGGTTATTCCTTTTTTTTTCGTCCAGTGAGTTAGTTAGAGAGCAGACGTGTGTCGTGTTGCTTAAATATTTTATTAAATAGATAGGGGCAAACCGCTAAACTATAAACTACCTTGTGATAAAGCGGCTAAGGGTCAAAACGCTGCAACAAAGTTAAGAGGCCACTGTGACAGCGAGTGCATCGCCACCCTGAGGTCGGCTCTTCGCCCCCGCGGGTAAACGAGAGGATCATTTTTTCGCTCACTTGCACACCGCGCTGCGCGTGTGTATACTACAGTTGAACACGGATCTACGATTAACTAGAAGTCGCATCATGAGCGGACAAGGAAATTCTAAAAATGGATCTGGATCATTTCCGGAACTAAACAAACTGCGACAAACGGATTTAGATTCTTTTATGGGAACCAGAAAACGGAAAGTTCCTGAGGACGTAAGTGACTTTACAGAAGTAATTAAGGATCTAAGACAGGATTTTTTAAGTTGTTTTCAAGATTTTAGCAGAAAACAAGATGAAATGTTTTCTAAGCTCTGCACTGAAATGCACGAAATAAAACAACAAGTTTCTGAAATAAAAACCGCTAATTCAACCATCATTGAGGAACAAGCTGCTATAAGGGAAGAAATTTCAAATCTGAAACAAACAAACCAAGGTACTTTGGAAAAAATTGATACCCTTGAGAAGGATGTAGCAACCTTTAAAAACGAACCCACAACTGAAGTATCTAATAGTATGAAATACGAACCGGTACTACGTGAACTAAAAGAACGAAACATAAGAGAAAAAAACATAATCATTGTAGGAGTGCCGGAATCCACAAAAAATGATCCTAAAGAACGACTAACGGAAGACAGCAATGCAGTTGTAAATATAATAAATTCCATTTACGGCGAAAGTCCGAAGCCACGCAAAATCATGCGCCTGGGCAGATTTAATAAGGATAAGATTCGTCCTATTAAAGCCTGCTTTGATAATGAACTCGCCGCAAGGCAGATATTGCGTAGCAAAAATAATTCGGATCTTAAAGACATTAGAATATACGGTGATCAAACTCCGCTACAACAAGATTACTTGAAACGTCTCAAAGTCGAATTAGCACAGCGTCTACAATCCGGTGAGTCAAATCTAGTAATAAAATATTTCAATGGAATACCGAAAATTATTATTAGCCACCCAAAAAACCAGATATAGAAAATCTAAACGCAAATTACGATCTTGTATTGCACAATAAAATTGATGACTATAATGCCGTGCTTATGAAAAACACTTCGCTGAAATTCTTTTATGCAAATGTACGTAGCCTCCTTAAACAGGGTAAATTAGATGAACTTAAGTGTATACTGAAATCTTTAAAAAATGGCATACAAATTATTATACTAACAGAAACCTGGATAAAATCGGAAGAGGATGCCAAAATACTGGAAATACCTAACTATGTACACTGTTTCAACTACCGCAAAGATAGGATTGGAGGAGGCGTTTCTATTTATATTCACAAAAGCCTCAAATACCGAATAACTGAAGAAGTCTACAGCAACGATGTTAACTATTTGTGGATATATTTAGAAAAATTTGCACTCCACATTGGAGGTATATATAGACCGGGACACTCATGTTTGGCCCACTTTTTCGAAGACTACAATTCACAATTACAACAAAGACACAGAGTTATAATCTTTGGAGATTTTAATCTAGACCTACTTGTGGATAACCATACCATACGTGAATATGGCACCGTGTTGGAAGAAAATGGAATTACCATACTTAACAAAATTGAACCGGATTATTGTACTAGAGAAACATCTTCAACAAAAACACTATTGGATCACATAGCTACTGATCTGAAACAGGATAAATTTGAAATAACTCTTATAGAGTCAGCACTTTCAGACCACAAACAGTTGTGCCTTGAGTTAAAAAAAATGCATCATACGCAAAAAATAAAAGTTGAATACGAAGCAATAGATTACGATAAATTGTACAAAACCTGTTTAGCAGCTAACTTTTTTGCAAGTGAAGAGTATGATTACAATAAATTAGAAATAGAATTTAAAAAAATAATAGATGCAAGTAAAGTAATTAAGACTAAAATTCAAAACCCACCACAAGATGAGTGGATAAATAAAACCATTCTAAACGAGATAAAAGAAAGAAACAGTTATTGGCGAAAGCTGAAGAACGATATACATAATGAGTCGTTAAAAGCAAAATTCATTCAAACAAGAAACCAGGTGACGAGTAATATACAGAAAACAAAGAATAATTATTATATAACTACATTCAGCAAGTTCCGAGATAACCCAAAAAAAATGTGGAGAACAATTAATGACTTATCAAAAAACAAAATCAAAGAAAATAAGGCTCCATCAAAGCTTAACACCGAAAACGGAGAAATAACAAACGAAAGTGAGATTTGCGAATACCTGAACAAATACTTTGCAACAATAGGTTCAATCTTGGCTAATAAAATCCCCAGTGAATATCATGCCAGCTCAGAAAGCATAATGATTGATGATGAAAGTTATATAAATTGTCTTACAGAACTTGAACCTTGCACTGAAACAGAAATCTGCAAAGTCATTGAAAACTTGGATACCAACACGAGCTCCGGAATTGACCAAGTAAATACAAAAAGTGTTAAATGTGTTAAAGGTGTGCTAGCTAAAAAACTATCAGATTGCCTAAATGACTGTATTCGGAGAGGTATTTTTCCGGACAGCATGAAAATAGCTAAAATGACACCAATTTTTAAATCTGGAGATAGAAGTGATCCGGGAAACTACCGCCCTGTTTCAGTCCTTCCGATACTTTCCAAGATATTCGAAAAAATACTCCACAAACGATTACAATCATATTTGACTTCAATTAATTTTCTTTCTAAACATCAATACGGATTTCGAGCGCATTCGAATACTCTGTCGGCGACACTAGACCTTGTAACGGAAATCAAATGTAACATAGATAAAAGAAAAATTGTGCTCTGCATATTTGTCGACCTTAAAAAAGCGTTCGACACAGTAAGTCATAATTTGATACTCATTAAGTTAAAAAACATTGGGGTTGCGGGAAGTGCCTTAAGTATTTTTGAGTCGTATTTAAAAAATAGAAATCAAGTTGTTAAAATTGGCTCAGCTCAAAGTAGTCCTAGTGAAATAACATACGGGATTCCGCAGGGGTCAATTTTAGGCCCCCTGCTGTTCTTGATTTATATTAATAACCTTAGTGACCTTATATTACAAGGGCAAGTGTCACTTTATGCGGACGACACTTGTCTATTTTACTCCGGAAGTTCAATTGATGAAATAATAATTCATGCCCAGCAAGATTTAAACACACTATGCGAATGGCTGAAAAAAAACTTGCTAACAATAAATACGTCTAAAACTAAATATATAATTTTCGCAGCAAAAAATAAAAAAGTAGGAACACATAGCCTGCTTCATATCGACGGAGAAATCATCTCCATGACTTGTCAAGAAAAATATCTGGGTCTTATGCTAGATTCTCGACTAACATGGATTCCTCAAATAGAACGAACAAGATCTAAGCTTATTTGCCTGACCGGATCTCTTCGACACGTTGTTAATTGCTTTCCTAAAAAAGTGAGGTACGTAATTTACAATTCTCTAGTAAAGCCACATCTAGAATATCTAATTGAGTTATGGGGCTGCGCGGCGAAATCAAATCTTAAGAGGTTGCAAACATCGCAAAATAAATTAGTTAAGGTTTTATTTGGATATGACTTTTTAACTCCAACCCAAACAATTTATAAAGAACTTAAGTTAATGCACATAAAACAAATGTATGTATATAAAACATGCATTCTAGTTTTTAAAATTTTACACAAAAAAATACACTCGAATATCTCTTTTGTTCAAAAGTCTACCAAGCATAACCTAAGAAATAAACATCACTTGTTACTGAGACCCCCCAGAACGAACTACGGGAAAAGAACCATTATGTACGAAGGAGCGCAGTTGTTTAACAAGCTTACACCGCATGTAAAAAATAGCACAACGTTAGGTATCTTTAAAAACAGACTAAAACAATATGTAGTAAACAGCATTACTGAAATCATAAATAAATAAATAATTAATAATAAATTTAATATTAGGGGACAATCTCACGTACGTGTGTTACTATGGATGTAAAACAGCGACAATTTACCTAGCTTACATTATTTATATAAATACAAAACACCCAGAACTGAGAAGCCAATGGTCGCGTTCAGTACGCAAATGTTTGCCCTGACCGGGAGTCGAACATGGGGCCGCTGGCTTCGCAGTCGGGCTCACTACCGACTAGGCGAACCACGTCGTCAATAAAATTGTATTGAATTGTCATGTTCTTGTATTGTTTATGTACGTATTAGCATTTTGTTCTGAACGAGTATGTATACAACTTTTAACTTCTTACTAAACAAAAAGTAATTGAACTGTATTCATTCATCGGTTGCTAAGCGCGTTACGTATCAGTGTTCTCGCAAGCTACCCACTTTATATTTTTTTTTCGTTGTACGGTTCTTGCATCGCAACTGGGAGCTCGCGGTGCCGGACAAAAACAAACTCCAATACTTACGCATTACGTCCCAAAGCCATTGCGATGTGAAAACTATGCCACACCGGACTAATCTTATATAATTATTTTTCTAGTATTAATATTAATTTCTCATTTTAAGTGAATATTGTAATATTCTTATGAGAATAAATGTCTTAAACCATAAACCATATTCCGGTGCCAGGATTCTTGATGCCTTTTAAAAATGACCCGATATTGGGTTTTTGGTAGTGAATGCGTAAACTTATACCCCCTTGCTAATAAACGTTGAGTAACGGTGGTATACAATGTTTTGTCCTTATCTGTCATTGTCACATTTGAATTTGACAGATAAGGACGAAACATTGTATAGCTATATCACCGTTACTCAACGTTTATTAGTAAGGGGGAAAGCGTATTAAATACTTGTTACTTGAGCTGTAATACAAAGACAGCATTTTTTAATCGGCTTCAAAAATGAGGTGGCTCTATGTTTGTATGACGTGTCTTTTTTTAATGTATGTTCAACGATTTCTCCGTCAATTGTGGACCGCTTTTGGAAATCCGTTTTTATTTGATACGGTATATTTCCGAGGTGGTCCTATATTGTAAAACTAAGAAAATATTCGATGAGAGGATTCGTAAGAAATTGATAAAATTTTATAGGCATACATATAGCGAATTTGCTGTTTCAAGTCTAGCTAAATGCTAAATCTCAGAAGAGTAATCTCATTTGGTGAAAAGGAACTTATGATGAAGACCACAGATGGCCACCAAAACTCCTCAAATGATATCTATAATATTTCAACGGTAACGATAAGATATCTCGGCTAAGGTAATTGAGCGACTAATGAATCACTTTCAGGTGCAAAATTTTAAAATTTAAAAAATATTTACCCATTTTACCGTGTAACACATCAACTAAAAGGGCTTTAAGTAAGAGCTCTGAATTTTTTTGTTTCAATAAATCTTATTTTAGATAAGGGATTTTTAATTTATTTTCCAATAACCAACTTACGACAAAACTAATTTGAATTAGGAGTTACGTGTTCACCTTTTGTATTGCCATCGACGGGCAAGCAGGCTTACAGCGCACCTGGGCCTCTATTCCCGTATTTGACCTGTTACGCTATTGTTTTGACGTCAGCCGCCATTACTGTCAAGGAAATAAGAGCTATCAAAACGTTGACAATACGATAACAGATCAAAAACGATATGGTTTTTAGCGCCTAGAATACCGGCCCTGATGGGATGTGGTCACCGCCGCCTATGGACATTTGCAACGCTGGAGGCGTCACCAATGCGTTGCCGGTCTCGAATAAATTGATACCCTTTTTAAAAAGTCCCATTTCCCATTGGGAAAGTCTCAGCAGGAAGTTAATTCCAAATTCTTAGTGACTATCAGCTAAAAGTTTCAAACACTGGTGCCATCATAGAGCTTAGTTTGGGACTAACACCTGAATTCACAAACAATACTTAAGGGATCCTTCACTGAGTAAACGTACTGCGTTCAATACAGCTTTGTGATTGGTCCTTTTTGATCGACCTTTTGTTTATGAGACGATTTGAACCACCCTGTGCGTTCGTGAGCACTGTGAGAACTCAAAGTGACGTTTGTGAATACGGGTGTTAGTCAATTATCCTTTGAGATTTATTTAATTAACTAACCCTGCCACTCCTTAGCCTTTTAAAAATAAAATGGTTCCCCAAATGAGTATGAAATCTCAAAAGCTCTTCCACCTTAGGACGTTTCATTAGATCGCATCAAGAAAACGCGTGGGGAAGACAGCCGCCGCACCACGTGTGTTAACAGCTTATTATTAGTGCTGGGGTTCAGAAGATAGGAGGGAAGCGGGTGATGATATATAATGCTAGGTTAAAATATTATCATCATTAAAGTTCTTTATTCTTCAATTTAGGCATAATATAATGCACCCATGAATGTCAAAAAGCATTACCACCGGTTCGAAAACTAAAACCTTTGCCTCGAGAAGAATCGGCGTAAGAAACTCTAGAAACGTATATTTTTTACAATACACACACACCGTGTATGTATGTCATACATAAGTTTACAATATTACAGTATTTTTGTATTATTATATTCCGATTGGGAATCGAACCGTCGCAAGTTCGACTCACACTTGACCATTTTTTTGGTATTTGTTGTTTTTTTTCTAGTTTTGTACTATAATTGTACTTACCAAATTTGATGCTAGTGTGGTTTACCGTTTTACGATACAACATAAATAAGTACATTGTAAATAACGTTTCTTGTGTAAGGGGGGGTCCCCTGTATTATTTCACTTTCTTAATTTTTTTTATTTGGTTGTTAATTCACCGTAATAACAAATATTACGGCGAATTAACTGACTGCTGAGTTTCTTTCGGAATTTCTTCTAAGGAGTAGTGGTCTGAAGCGCTGGTAGTTTTTCAACATGTAAAAGTGCCCGTGCAGGCCACACTATTTTTATGTCATAACTAGAGAAGGCAAACGAGCACACAGGCCACCTGATGGTAAGTGGAAACTGTGACCCATAGACATTCGCATTCACAAGACTGCAATCCTAAGACTGCAAATGCGTTGCCAACCCTGAGGACTAAGATGGAATGCCTCTATGCTAGTCATTACAGAGGCTGTCTTATCCCCAAACCGGAACACAACAATGCGAACACTGCTGTTTGGCGGTAGGTTAATGGATAAGATGGTGGTAGCGATCCGGACGGACCCTGCACAAGGTCCTACCACCCGCACTTACTGACTAAACGTCTTTTATAACTTTAACGTTGGTTTCATGTACAGAAGTTTAATATTATTATTATAATGTAAACATTTAACTTGCACCATATCTACAAATGCTTCCCAGATCTAAATGCTCCGGAAGGTTACATTAGCTAAATAGGATTTTCACAAGTAGTACGACTAGTGTCAGACGGAGGGGTTTGTCGTAAACTAAACTATGTGTGCCAGTGTGACGTTTGGTCCAGGGTTTTCATAGAAAAACAACCGAGGTCAACAACGAAGAAAACAATTTACTTTTTAATTTTTGGGCCGTAAGTTGTTAAGGCCCGTCTGGTTTTGCCGCCGTAGTTCGATACTCCCCTGACGGTGACGGCAGCTGCGAGGTCCTCGAAATGGCAGCGGGCTCCGGAGCTGTCAGGTACGGTACGGCACGGGGAGCGCCGGGGCAGCAGGCGAAATGTGGTATACCCACAATTATGTGCGGGCAGGGTGGAATATCGTAGCCGTAAAATAGCACCCCAAATGGGGTGCGAGACGACACTTAACTCTGTTAATTACGATAATATGTGGATACTGTGGATAGGCGCCTTCCAAAAACGTCTGAAGGACAAATTAGTTAAATACTTAACGATTAAATATTTAAAAAATGTCAGCGAGTAAGACGACACGTAGCGGAGCTAGTGAACGCTGCTGGTATTTTTATGGTATGGAGGCAAATGAGTACAACAGCCCCTTATTTGACAATCTTGACAATGACATGTGACAATCTTACTAAATAATTTTATGTTACCAATATTATAAATGAGAAAGTTTGCATGTTTGGATGTTTGGATGTTTGTTGCTCTTTCACGCTGCAACGGCTGGACAGAATTGGATGAAATTTGGAACGGAGATAGCTTATACACTGAATTAAAACACAGGCTACTTTTTATCCCGGAAAATTTAAAAGTTTCCGAGGCAATAACGTTAATCGAAATCTACGCGGACGAAGTTGCGGGCAGAAGCTAGTAATCTTATATGTTACTCTATTATTATAAATGGAAAATTTGGATGTTTGGATGTTTGAATGTTTGTTACTCAATCACGCTTCAACCACTGAACAGATCGGGATAAAACTTGGCACACATATAGGTTAGGTCCTGAAATAGGACATAGGATAGTTTCATCCCGCAAAAATATCTCATTCCTACGGGAATTCAAATTAATCGTTAAAAGCTATACACTCAAAAAATGTGAGCTAACCGACAGGTTTTCTCTTAGTTGACATAAAATGAATACACTATTCATGAAAGTAGTTATATCAAACAAAACTTATAGTAAAAACAGCAAGTTCTTTAGCGATTCAACTAACATCTCAGTTGATGCGTCTAACGTCTTGTTAGGCTCGTATGGATTCGAGACGCCTAGATGCACAACAATCACAATCTTGTTAGAAGCAACCAATTTTTTTTCAGTGTAAATTTACTCACAAGGTCTCCCTGGGCCAGACTTTGAAAGTGTCGAGAATCGATATGGTTTATGGTTCTCGCATGGTCAGCTGTACTTGGCGTGCTCGCGGGTATCTAGGGGATGCAAATAACCGGTTATAACCGCATTTAACCGGTTACTTTCATACAAAAACGGTTAATAACCGTTTAAATTGCATTCCCTACGGGTATCACACGCTCAGAACTTGCACGTGCTAGCAGTAAATAAAAAATCTTATAATATTGTGTACAAGTCCATATTACATCAAAGCAAAGTTATACGCTGAGTCATTGCCCTTTTGCCCTGCTGCAGCGCACACATTCTTTTGGCAATTTGTGTGTAATGTTAGTGTCACTCTGCTTATTTATTTTTTTATTTTTGTCAATTGTGTGTGTTGTACGCAAATAAACTTTTTATCTATCGATCTATCTATCTTATATTATTCATCCTGGTAAGATCAAAAGTCGCGGACAGAAGCTAGTTTGGTAAACAATGCAAAGTGAACACGTTGATACACTGGGTTTCATATAAGCTGCGCTAAATGATGCGATAAGAAAATGTCAAATAAGTATTTCTAAAATCATCATTTCAGCCCACATTATCATGTAGGGTAATGGTCTAAGATCCGAATATGGGCGATTTGCACCGGGCTGTTTATTCGATGAAAAGTATTTTAGATCAATTTTAATACGCTAAATAATATTATGTGGCGAATAGGTAGGCTGTCAAAATTTCAGTCTAGTACATATATTATCATGATTTTTTAATTAAAAATGAACTTTAAAAAAAAATGCAAATGTTTAATAGACAAATTAAATAGGTACTAATCGAAAGTATGAAGCCTATAGAATATATTATGCAAACGTTCGGTTTGGTGCAAATTAATAGTACCGACTTCCCTGTTTATACCTGCCTACCCAATAGTTTGACGGGAAAAAAATAGTCAACCTAACGTTTGCATATTCTATAGGCTTCATACTTTCGATTGGTATGTAATTTGTCTATCAAACAAGCAATTGCATTTTTTTAAAACAACTATAAAAATTTAATTTTTAGTCAATTATATGCTGGACTGAAATTTTTCAGCCTACCTATTCGCCATATATAACTTAGCATATTAAATTTGGTGCAAATCGTGTCCTACTCGGATCTCCTACTATAAAGGCCTCTTCATTTTCACGCCATGTTGCCAGGTCTCATGCTATCGCCATCCATCCTTACCCACCTGTATACCAAATGTCATCAGACCAACGAGCTGATGGTCTGCCCACTGATCCGTGACCTAACCTCGGCCACCACTCTGTCATCGCCCTCGACCACCTATCATCGTTTCGCCTACCCAAGTGTCCCTGGCATATTAAATTTGAGCATGTATTCCGGTATGTATTTCTATTTATTCATAAGCATTTTTTCAGAAGACTTTAGAAAAGTTCGTATTGTCAATTGGGGTAAGGTCAAGCGGGGCTATTGTAACAGAGGGGTAAATGCGTCATTTAATTCTTTTCAAGGGAATTCAACGTTTTAAAACTATTTCTGCGTCTTTTTATAGTAGTTTAAGTACCTTAATTTCCACATATAAAAGGAAGCATAAATAGTTTTTAAACGTAGAATTCCCTTGAAAAAATTAAGTAATGCATTAACCCCTCTGTCACCTTACCTATGAAATTTGTCACTCTTGGACCTTCTAGAAAAAGACTCCATAAGTGACAAACCTTGTCATTCTGCCACAGCACTAATGAGTTTTTCTAATTAAGTACATTAACTAAGCATCGTGTTAACCAACGCTCTTACGCTGAATAAAATACATTGTGAGAAAATCTGTACCATCGAGTAAAAGCTCTGCGGTAATTACAAAAAACATCCTACAGGAGTAAAGTCCTTTCACACAAGGTTTGCATGTATCAACAAGTCTAACAAAAAGCCAGCTTTAAAAAAAGCCATCTTTAAAAAAAGCCACCTTTAAAAAACCGCAACATAATTGCCACTTTTTTTCTATTATCTAGCCTCCTTCCAGCTTTTTATTACATCCTGATTGACTTATTTGGCCTTTCTCCCTCCTTCAACTTTACCTTCCAAAATGTAAATTTAGAACTAAACCTTAATTATTAACTATTAAATAGATAAAACCTCCAAAAATAATGGCGACATCTTCCAAAATTGATATTCATTAAACGGCCCAACTGTTTTTCGTTAAACCTAGCTCAGAACCATTGATAAAATTATCTTTATTTAAAAAAAAAAACGTGTCCTAATCGGTCTATCCTTTTAGGAGCTATGATCCCACCAACAGACACACATATATACAAAAATACTCAAAGACGTTAAACTTAATAACACCCCTCTATTTGGCGTCACGGGTAATTAGATACCTACATAAAAACCCCCGATATAATAGTGACCGCTTCTTTCAGCCCTAAAATCTCTTAAACGGCCGAACCGATTTTTATATAACCTAGCTAAAAACCACCGCTAAAAAATCAGCTTTCAAATAAAAAAAACCGCATTCAAATCGGTTCACCCGTTTAAAAGTAACAGACAGATACACACGTCAAAGTTATAACACCCCTCTCTTTGCGTCAAAAAACAAACACTTTCCACTTAGTAAGCAATCATCCACAAAAACCGTTGGCAATTACTAAGCTACTAAAAAGCAAGCAAAACAAGTCGATTAACAACGCCAGCCAGTTTAAACAGGACCATCAACAACGTACAAAAGCAATCGAGCTAATTACTGGGCAATCGGCCGATCAGCCGATCGGTCACATGGAGTGATCGTCGGTTAGTATTCACGGCGCTAGATTATCGAGCAACTAATCGTTTAGTCAATATAATGGTCGATTAGGCCTAGTCGATTTCTAGGCCGTTTGGGTTGGGCGGAAATCGTTAGCAGGAGTGATTGGCTTACAATTTTATTTATATACGAGATGGTCTGCGACTTCGTCTGCGGAGAAAAAATATAGCCTATACTCAGGAATAATGTAGCATTCTAATGGTGAAATAATTTTTAAAATCTGTCGATGACTTTATTCGTTACAAACATAAAAAAATACAAATCTTTCCTTTTTATAATTTTAAGTGTAGACGACGACTCACTAGCCCAGTTAAAGTGTGCCTTCGAAGCTAGTGGTCCCGGGTTCAAATCCTGGTAAGGGCAGATATTTTTATGATGAGCGCGAATATTTGTTCCTGTGTCTTGGATGTTTTCTACATAATTAAGCATGTATTTCTCTTTATAAGTAAGTTTATTATTGCCAAGTATTCAGTAGTACATTCGACTACGAAGAGATTTGGACCTTATTAGGATGCAACAAGGTGAAAAAGTGGATACATCTCTTTGTAGTACTGTACAATGTCTAGCTTAGTTCTGCCCTCATAAGCCAAATAGGCAGTATTTCAAAATCAATAGTCAAAGCAAATTAAATCCTCTCCTTTAGTAATAAGGTTGCATTTGCTACGGAAGTTTTGTCTGAGATACTGCCATTTGTTAGCAGGGCAGAGTTTGGGACTAGGTCATTTTATGTAAGATTGTCCTCTGATATGACTTATATGCCATTTTGATCTTTATTGTTTTCTAAAAAAAATCCTGACGTATAGATAATTACCAGAGATCGGAATAGGCAGAGCTAATTTACCTAAACTTGATGCATGTTCATTCAATAATATATTCCCTTCTCACTCACGCATTAATGAATATGCGTCAAGTTAAGGCAAATTAGCTCTGCCTATTCCGATCTCTGATAATGACTTATATTTTCTGGGAAAAATAAAATAAAGTGTTCATTATTTACAGTTTTTGAGAAATAACAAAAAACTAAGAAAATCTGTATTAAAATTTAGGCTAGTCAAAATCGACCTTATTGCTTGTAAAATAAAGTTCATAACAAATGAGTATTTTCTTTTGCGGTTACCAAGCATATTATCTTCAATAAGGAACCCTCGGTGCGCGAGTCCGACTCGCACTTGACCGGTTTTTATTTTTTCCAGTCGCATTTACCCGATTCATCAATTTGACCACACGCGTTAGTAGATCAGACAGCTGCATTTTTGGGCAGTTGTGTCATGTGAACATTCCAAAATTTAAACACAAACATTCATGAAAACAAACAATGCATTTCTTGGCCTAGAACAATTAAACAACTACACGACACACAATGAAAATAGGTACGAGTACATATTTCTACACTCATATCAAATTTTGTATCTCTTAACTCGAGAACGAATGAAAAAAAATGCTGTTGTATTGTTTTTAACTCGTCCGCCATTACTGTCAAGTAAATAAAACCTATCATAACGTTGACAATACGATAACATGTTAAAAGCAACGTTTTTTTACCGATTAGAATAAAGCCTTAGGTGACCAATTTACCTAATGAGATCTGTTTCCGATTTCAGATACGGTCACGGACTTATACTTACACTATAGAACCTTGTCATATAAAACCAACGATTTATTCCTGTTATTTCTATCTCGTCACCTGACGCTGTCATTATGATAAGGTACTATAGTAGATCAACATTTAGTCAGTGCTTGATGGTACAAGGCCAACACGACATGTACTGTACAAAGTCTCGTAGTAACGTTGCGATAGTAACATGTGTTCTTTTATGGTGATGTTAAATTAGCGTATGAATGTAAAACCTCGTTTATTAGGGTTCCGTACCCGAATGGAGTCTAACGGGACCCTGTTAATATGCCTAGGCTGTCCGCTCGTCCGACCAAGTTTAAAGAGCTGTATCTTCTGAACCGTAATTGATAGCGGGTTTCATTTTCAAAATAGGTTATCGGCTCATGTTTTTTACCCGACTGCGGCGGAGCCCAAAAGGAGGGTTATGTTTTTTCACCGTCATCTATGTATGTATGTATGTCCAGTTCTATGTTCCCCGCTACAGTAAAAACGGCTTGGACGATTTTGACAAATGAGGTACCATTGGATTCGTCTTCGCAGCGAGAGTGTCATAGGCTACATTTTATCCCGGGAAAACGACCCGTTATTTTTTATTTTATAATAAAACTTAAAAGACTGAAATAAATCATATTATTTAAAAAACAAAAAACCCGACTGCAATAAAAACAAAACTGAAAAGCGAAAAACAAGCTCTATAATTTATAGAAAATTGTAAGAGCAATGAACTTATTGATATTTATGACAATTTAAATTTAACTTGAATATTGGAAAAGTTATTGCAGGCGGGGATAAGCAAGTCCAAATGTTAAATTATATCAAGAAATGGGATTTGTAACTCATTGCTTGTCCCCGCCTGCAATAACTTTTCCAATATTCAAGTTAAATTTAAATTTTCTATAAATTATAGAGCTTGTTTTTCGCTTTTCAGTTTTGTTTTTATTGCAGTCGGGTTTTTTGTTTTTTAATTGAAGTGATAACTTCTTTAAGGAGGGTAAACCATTTCGTTACGTAACGCGCAATTGATGACAGACTGTCTGGCTTCCCTTTCTCTCAAGCATACGGCAGCGGTACTACTAATTTTTAAACAATTTTTAAAATACAAAAATGCAGGAATCGGATTTGAACCGCGGCACCTTAGCGTCAAAGACTTACCTCTCGGCAAATCTTAAGTTACAAGGTATGGACGAAAATGGTAAACGGTATTTGATCTAACCTGCTGACGTCACCGTGCGTTTCTAAGCATAAATACTGTTGACAGTGAGCATATAACCTAAAACTATCACGGTTTTTGAAAGTGATTAGTTTAAGTTATCACGTCTGTCGGGCGTCCCATGTTGCAGTCACGCTCTCACCAATATCTTCGCTTATATATTCCATGTATGTTACATTTGGGACACAATAAAAGTGACATCCAAAGACTAATGTAGTGTCATTTAATCTCAACATTATGTATAGTTATTACGGCGGATCTACTACCAAGAAATATTTTTTTACATTTTTTTTTGTTGCATCTTATAAACGGTAAAACATACAAGCGTCAAATTTGGTACGATTATAGTACAAACCAAGAAAAACAACAAGTACAAAAACAAAAAATGGTTAGTCGCGCTGATTCGATTCTAAATTGAATTTTTTTTTTGTAATTTCATAATGTATATGTATATGCTAAAATGTAGAATGGACAAAAACGGTTTCAAAATAGCCAAAACCGTTACTTCTACCCTAATTATAGCCGTTGATTTTAAAGTAACTAAGGGGATACCCTGCAGCTGCGGTACGGAACCCTTGTTGCGCGAGTGCGACTCGCACTTGACCAGTTTTTAACAATCAATTAGTATACTCGTCTTAACAAAGATGACTACGTTAAATTAATTCATTCAACTTTAACCTTGATATTGAAAACTCAAGAGCATTGTCTAGTAATGAGGCGAGTCTAGTTAGCGCCTGAAGCTTAGGTAGGTTCGATCCCGAAAGGGCAGATGTTTGTATGACGAGCACACCTTTATGTTTCAGACATACAAATTAAGGGTAGATCTCACTATTCCCATTGAGCTTTCCCATTGATGGTAATAGTGATACTACTTGTATCACTATCCCCATTGCGTTTATATAACCGCTACTATTCGCGACCAATAAAACGCTCGGATATTATGACCTCTTTATTATTGTTTTGATATCTATACAGGCAATTAGTAATAATAAGTCACAATGACAATAATGATTTTCAATGACGTATCCATTTCTCATATGAGAAATATATTAAATGATATATTACAAATTAACAAAATGGATATTGAGATAATTGAAAGAGGAAACGGCAATATTTTGTTATATGAGGGTTATGAATACGTAAAGCATTCTTAATACAAGAATGGAAATTATATATTGCGTATATTTGTTTTTTTTCTGTAGGATAGTATATTATTTTACACCCGACGTTTAAAAAAAAACCGCTCAAAATGGGAATAATTAAACATTTTGTAGGAGACCATAAGTCTCGCTATTAACATTCGGCGTTTCGTAATTCAATGGGAATAGTGAGACTGATTTGAAAAAAAAGTGCAGTCTCAGTAGGTATTACCACTGCAATGGGAAATGGGAATAGTGAGATCTACCCCAAATTAATAACATTAACATTATATTTATAACTTTTGTCTTTCTAATTATTACTCGTATTTTATTTTTTAAATAAGCGTTATTGCACATTAAAGCGGAAATAATGCCTAAAGGCTGTCTATATTAGTCAACTGACAAACAACAGAAACAAGATCAAGATTGGTACTAATTTGGAACAAAAACTCTTCGGTAGGTATTGTAAATACGATTCCTTGCTTGCTTTGTCAAGGTTTGTTTAATTATGGTTGGTGTGAATGGAATGTGTGAAGATATGAATAATAAGGTACATGATGATGATAGCATAATTTTTGTCATGTTAAATATAACGCATAAAACGATATCATGGGAAAATAAATACACAAATATAATTACTCTAAAACGAATACAAAACGACATGGAAATCATTAGTAAGTACACAACTATACCAAAAAAAAATTAACATAAGAAGGCACAAGTTTGTGTGATGTAATAAATCATTGTTAACTGAGGGAGTAAACAATCCCATTTAGGCACAAGGTCAGAAAAGGAGTAACCACGTGGATAAGTTTATTTTTCGTCTGTTGAAATATGTAAGAGTTTCTTACAGGCTATATTAAATATTTTAAAATTTACTTGAAAAACATAGAAATCATCAAAATATATCGGCATATTAAATGGTCGGAATTATAAGTAAAAAGAAAGGAATCGTGTTTACATTTAGTTATATATTTCTGACTTTTTTTTAAGCTTAACTGGTAAGTTAAGCTGGTTTATTTAAAATTAGTACCAAACTTGACTTTGTTTCTGTTTTTCCAGTTGGTTGACTTATATAGAAAGCCTTAAGGCATAAGTCCGCTATTTGTATTGTTTTTTGTGCAATAACGCTTATTTGAATAAACTATTTTAAAAAGTTTTTACGCTATTGTTACATAAAATGTAATTTTCTGTTTAACAAAGAATGGTCACTTTTATTAAAGAAAGTGTTCGTTTTTGTACTGAATAGTCGAGACGTCGTAATTTTTTGCTCTGCAATTCCTTGAAGCGAGGTAAAAAAGAAAGTTAAAAAAGCTCAATGACTTTTATTTTCTTGAATTACTGGACCATGTAATCAAAGACTAAGAATTTTCTGAATCGGAAATAACTAATTGCCGTGTGTTTTAAAGCTAAATGGAAATTGAAGATAAAATAACATTAAAAAACCGGCCAAGTGCGAGTCGGTTCCATTCTTGTACGGTGGCCCCCTTTTTTAGCGGGTTTTTCAAACCTACTTAGATGATTTTGTTATTATACATTTAGAATAGCTCTTAAAACATAAATTATATACAATTTTATTATTGCATTTAATAATATCGAAGCCTATTCAAGATTTACTACTTTATTCATAAAAGCACTATAAACCTATTTTAGTTAAAGTAGGCGTTGTCTCTTTCTGTTAATTGGGAATGTCACAATGACAGAAAAGGACCAAGTATATTTCAAGAACACTTTAGTGTTTTCGTTTATGAATAAGACGGTAAAGCATAATTCAAGCCAACTTTAGCTATAGTGCGTTTATGAATTAAAGGGTTAAGTTTTAAGTTTTTAGTTCTAAAAATACACCCAAATGTAAATATTATCACAATATCTCGGCTCCAATGCACTTATTATCTAATTTTAAATATCAGTAAACCTTACTTTATAAACGTCAAACTAAATTCTTGTTTGACTAGAATCGAGTTTGATGTTTATAAACTTAGGTTTACTGATAGTTATTTAAAATGAATAAGACACTAATCCGAACAGTTCGTATTAAATATTATAACGAAACTAGGTTTTATTTTTGACAGACTTTTACAAAATGGCAGCTTACTTAAAAAATGTCCGCTCACCTAAAATATTTAAATACTTTCCAAATGACAACACTCTTACCCCTTGTTAAAATGTTTTGTAGTATATTCAAAACATAAACAGTTGCTAAATTGCTGAAATCTCAAGGTGCTTGTTAACAACCAGTCGAACTTGTTTTTTATTATCATTCAAACAAACAAGACAATAGTCTTTACTAGCATGAATAATTCTAAACACCTATTTGATGTAGTAAAAATAAAGATCATTTTAGCATACCTCATCGAAGAAATGACAACACGCCTTGTTTGACCTGTCAATGACATAATTCATTTAATAGAAGGAGAAGATTTCAGCGTCATTAGTATACAAACCTTGAGGCAAGCAAGACGTGATCATGTCGAGGACAATCACACTTATAATTTCACTCGCAATATCATCAAAACTAAATGAAGCTGCAAAAATCCTCGCGTGGTTTCCAACTCCTTCAATTAGCCACCAAGTTGTATTTAGACCACTAACTCAAGAACTAGCAAGGAGAGGTCATGAAGTAACCGTTGTTACTCCAGATCCAGCATTTCCAAAAGGACAGACTCCAGAGAATCTTAAAGAAATCGATGTGCATGATATGTCGTACGCAGCTTGGGTAGAAATTTTCGTGGCGAGACAAAACGAAATGAGTGATGATATACCTAGCCAAATGGTTATGATATTCGAAGCAATGGTAGCAACTTTTGATGCTCAATTGAATACTACTGAAATGAATAAGATTATTAAAGGAGATGAAAAATACGATCTGTTGATAATAGAAGCGTGTGCTATCGCTACTTTAGCGTTAACTCATATAATTGACGCTCCTGTGGTTCAAATTAGTTCATTAGGTGCTTTACCTGGACAGATGGATGCAGCAGGAGCACCAACTCATCCGTTTCTGTATCCGTTATCACTTCGGAAGAGATCGTACAATTTAACATTTTGGGAGAAACTACAAGAACTCTATTTACTATGGAAGATTGAGAGCACCGACGATGCATACTTGGCTTGTGTTCAAGATATGCTGAAGAAGTATTTCGGTGAAAATTTGCCTCCTCTTAGAGAATTGACGAAGAATGTTGATTTAATTTTAATAAACGAACATCCGTTGTGGAGTGATAATCGACCGGTGCCACCAAATGTAGTGTTCATTGGAGGTATTCATCAGAATCCTAAAAAGAGTTTGCCTAAGGTAATGTGAACTTTATTATATCCTTAACTTTGAGTCATCGCTGTTAATTAAAAATTAGACGTTTAGCACCCTTCCAAGGCCTCTATTTCATTGTTCTTAAATTATATCGTTATATTATTATTTGCGTTATTTTAGCTCTTATTTATTTGTAAGTCAAGGATATTGTCATATAGCAATATGAATTCGAAAAACAAGGAATACCTAGAGACCTTATTCTCGTCAAAAGTTTATTAATTGAGCACCATTAAACTCTACAGAACTTATAGTATTAAAATAACGAAGAAATATTTGTACCTACTCGTAGTCTCTAAAACAATTATTGAGACGTGAGTAGTAGGATTCGTATTGAAAGTTTACCTTAAATAACGCATACAGTTATAGTACATTCTGATAAAATAATCTCAACTATACGAAACTCTCATCATAACGTATTAAGTTGTAATACAATGTTATGCTTTTTGATGAATCCCATTTCAGTGTAAACTTGCTTGTGTCACTTTACAAAAATATTAAGTGCATTATATTTTTAGGATTTAACGAACTACTTAGATTCATCCAAGCATGGTGTTATCTACATGAGTTTTGGCACGAACGTAGATCCTTCTGTACTTCCCAAAGAGAAGATTCAAGCTTTCATCAATGTATTCTCGAAGCTGCCTTACGACGTTTTGTGGAAGTGGAATGAGGATGAGCTTCCTGGGCGTACGCAGAATATAAGGATATCAAAATGGTTGCCGCAATCGGATTTGCTTTGTAAGTAAGGGTAGTACGACTCTCGCAGGTTTCTACACGCAAAAAAATGGGAGCCAACACAGAGAGATTTTCTTTTAGTTGACAAAAAAGTAATACAATAGTTAAGATATTAATTATATCAACCAAAGCTGATATTAATAACAGCCATGTCTTTAGTGACTCAACTAACATCTTATTTGATGCATCTAACGTCTTACTTGATTTGCTAACGTCTTGTCAGGCTCGTATGGAATCAAGATGCTTTATGCACAACAATCACAATCTTGTTAGAAGCGACCAACTATTTTTTTCAGTGTACCAGATTACTGCACTGAATAAAAACTTTATCGCTTCTACTAAGATTGTGATTCCATAAACGCCTATCAAGACGTCAGATACATCAACTAAGATGTTAGTTGAATCAGTAAATAACTTGCTGTTGTTACCATCAGCTTTGGTTGATATTACTCATATTACTAAAATCGTAACAATTTTTTTTACTAACAGAAAATCTCTCTTTGCTCTCATTATTTTTGACACAACATACAACCACGCTTATTTCTCGTAGGGGTAGTCAGAGACCACTTCCTTGCACTTGCTACGATCCAGACAATCTTCCCTCGCTTTCTCCACACTCATCAGTCTTTAACTCATAAGTTTTTAGAGTATCAGCTCTTTATTCTTTAACCTTCCACCAATTACAGTTTATTATTTAGATTATAGTTTAACTGACCACTCCTCCTGTCAGCTAAAAGTGTCCATCATTGGTGCCGTCATCCTACCTACCTGTACGACGCGGCAACGTGCCTTTCTACGGCGCCGCGCCGTTTCACGTTAACGACGCCGTGCCGTGGTGATATGGCCAGGCACTTTCCGCCTAAATTTTAAAACTTTTTAGTGGTGTTATTTTTCAACCCTAACCTTACCGTAGCTATGAAATAATTACAGGAAAGAACTTTATCATTTAATCTTTCTGCTCCTAGATTTTCAGCCCCACCATCATTTCCTCTTGTTTGGAAAATTGCCTTCATGCCATTCTAACGAACGTGTATTATTTTCAGGTCATCCAAATGTGAAGCTGTTTATAACCCAAGGCGGCTTGCAGTCCACAGACGAAGCCATCACAGCCGGGGTACCAGTCATAGGTGTGCCCATGTTAGCCGACCAGTGGTACAATGTAGAACACTATACCCGACACAGGGTTGGAATGCAGCTGGATATAAGAACTCTAGATGAAGATAAGGTTCAAAAAGCCATTGAAACTGTCATTGGAGATGAAAGGTCAGTAAACGAGTGTTTATGACTTACAATACGTTATGAGTAAAAATAATTAGATGAGCCAATATGGACCCATGCAGAGACTATGGAACGCCAGGTGCATCGGTCTAAACATACAACTTTCGCTTCCTCTACATTCATCAACATTTTGACGCACGTAAGTCGGTTTCGGGTGCTCTTAATTTGTGTTAGGAGCTTGTGCAGGGTCCGTACGGATAGTTAGTATCATAAACTAATAAAATGTGAGCCAACCAAGTACTCCAGTAACTTTAGTCATCATGAGCTTGCGTCAAATCCGGTAGTTCTGATTTTTTGCAGACTTATTGTATTATGATGTTACCCCAATGAATAATTCAAGTTGGTGACCTTGAGCGCCGAACGCAACTTTGTCAAAAATAAAAAAAAACCGCGGAAATTCTGAAATCTGAAAATAATCAGAACTAATGGATTTGACTAAAGGCCGCCATTATACGGAACGATCCATCGTTACGATCGATCTGAAACGATATCGTGACGATTCATATTTCTATTGAAATTTTGATGCGATATTGCCACACACGTACAATCCATATCGCTCGATTTCAGTCTGAACCGACGGATCGTAACGGCGGATCGTACCGTATATGGGGCCCCCAAAAGAGGATTTCTTTTAGCTGACAAAAATTGAATACTAATTAATTATGATAAAATTTAATTATGATACTTTTTATATTAACCAAATCTGGTAATAACTTAGATGATGTGTCTAAAGTCTTGTACACAGCAAACACTCACAGTCCTAGAAGCGAATTTTTTTGTAGTGGGTTAGGATAATTTGAAAACATGGTATTTTATAATGTATTTTTTGTAAAATAAAACATAACATAATAATAGGAAGGTAATAGGAAGGTGTTACGTGTTTAATTTCTCATACAGTCACGTGATTTAATTTGGCACCCACCTTAGGTCCAAAGTCAATCTGAAATTCTACTACAATAAGGTAGAGTTTCCTAAAAGTTACAAATGACTTGACATCTCTAATGACATTGACGTTTTCAAGCATATTTTTCTTGAAATGGGTCCCAAATTAACGCTCGTGACCGTACGTTTTCATAAGGAGAAAATCATCTGTAATTTTAGGATTTTTTCCATTACTTGAGCTCTTCAATGCTAAATTTCAAAGTTCTCTGTCACCAGCGGAAAGATAAGCCATCGTTTCATCGAATTTTGCTTCATCGAATGCTATTTTCTGCTAAAACCATGATTATTTTCGTGATATCTTAAACATTAAAACAAAACTAAAAAGGTTTTTTATTGAGGTATTACATTCTTTTTTAAAACCTTCATAAGTCATTCAAACAACGTTTCTCTCTTTCTAGCTACCGCGAAAACATGGTGAAGTTGAGAGAGCTGTTGCGAGACCAGCCTATGCCTCCGCTAGATCGTGCGGTATGGTGGACAGACCACGTATTACGACACGGCGGGGCACGACATCTGCGCACGCCTGCCGCGCATATGCCGTGGTCACACTACTATGAAGTACACCTAGTACTAGCGGTACTAGGAATTGCAATGGCTATTGTACTAGCTACACTAGCGGTACTCTATTATTTAGTAATGCTACTAGTGAGAAATATTAGAAGGGTACGTGGAGAAAAAGTGAAAACATTTTAGAATTATGATTAGGACATTAATAAAACCACCGACTCTATGGACATGACATGAATAAAATTTGTTTTTAATAAAACATTTTTTTTTTACTCATCCTTAATTCAGCAATGAGTACGTTTTAATATTAACAATGCCTAACTACCTATCTCATAAGGGCCTGTTTCACAATCGACAAGTAAATTTATGTGCCAGTTAAAGTTAGCTCTCTCCTTGTCTATGTTCAAGTGTAAAAAAAGGAAAGGGGTAAATTTATGTGTCAAATATGCTTTACTTGACGATTGTGAAACAGGCCATTAGTGTAATAACTACATAAAAGTATAATAAGTAGGCACAACTTTTTTTAATTTAAATATTAGAACTAGTCCCAACATGCCAATAAAATTGGAAATTTTCTCGAATTACTAATAAGTATTCGAATGCTTTTGGTGTAGCGCCCTCTTTACAATTAATTGTATGTATTTTTCACTTAATGACTTGCCTTACTAGTAATAAAAGTTATAACGATCACAAATAGCAATTCTTTCATTTAAACAGTAATTTAAACTCAGAAATAACGCGTTGAAAATGCAAACAACAATGATTATTATTTTGCTAACTGCAACATTTCATGTAACTGAATCTGCGAGAATTGTTGCCTGGTTCCCGATACCTTCCCTTAGTCATCAAGTAGTCTTTAGACCGCTTACGCAAGAACTTGCTAGACGAGGACATGAAGTAACTGTGGTGACAACCGATCCAGCTTTTCCAAAGGGAGAAACGCCAACGAATCTTACAGAAATTGACATACGTGAAATATCTTACAGTTTCAAGAAGGATATACGACATTGCTTAAATGTTTACCACCAAATGAAAAAAACCGTAGAAATAATAGCAAAGTTTTTTGATGTGTTGTTAAATACTCCGGATGTTAAAAAAATATTTGAAGACAAATTTGACCTGATGTTGTTTGACGGAGCTTCTTCTTTCACATTGGCATTTATGCATGCGTTAAAAGTACCTGCGATACACATTAGTTCATTTGGAGCCATGCCAGGACGATTGGAAGCAATAGGGGCTCCAATGCACCCTTTTCTATATCCATCGGTAATACAAAGAAGAATCTACAATTTGACTATTCTAGAAAAAATAGAAGAGATTTTCACATACTGGAAAAGATCCTATTTAGTAACAAAACGTAACGCGATGGCAGAGATTGTGTTACAAAAACACTTTGGTAATGATTTACCGCCTTTGTGGAAATTGGAAAAGAACGTTGATTTATATTTACTTAATCAGTATCCTATGTGGAATAATAACCAGCCAGTGCCACCAAATGTAGTGTTCATTGGAGGTATACACAAAAATCCTCAAAAGGATTTGCCACAGGTAAATAATGTTAAGTTTAACCGTCAGAAACGAAGTCTATAATAATACTGCATTGAAGGTTAGGTTAGGTTAGGTTAGGTTAGGTTAGGTTTTATTTCCAGTACCCCGAGCTTTAACTTTTTTTACCTTCTATCAAGGAGGTATATTAGGTGTCAAAAGGGTAGACCGCGTGGGGAACACCACACTGCGTTCTAAAACACGCATAGCTGACGTAGATAAAAAAACCAGCCAAGTGCGAGTCGGACTGGCGCACGAAGGGTTCCGTACCGATAATGGTAAAATATTAGCCAAAAAACGGCATAAAAATCGCGATTGTTGTATGGGAGCCCCCCCTTAAATACCTATTTTCTTTGAAATTTATTATTTACCTTCAAAGTGAATACACAACTAAATATTTTGTGAATATTTCAAGCGTCTACCTGTTGCCGTTATTAATATTGAGCAAAAAACGGCAAAAAAATCAAGTTTGTTGTATGGAAGCTCCCCTTAAATAATTATTTTATTCTATTTTCAGTATTTGTTGTTATAGAGGCAACAGAATTCCATCTTATGTGAAAATTTGAAGTGTCTAGCTATCACGGTTCATAAGATACAGCCTGGTGACAGACAGACAGGCAGACGGACAGACGGACAGCGGAGTCTTAGTAATAGCATGTAATAGGGTCCCGTTTTTACCCTTTGGGTACGGAACCCCAAAAACTGCAAAGCTCTAGGGGGATTGAGCCTGTCACGTCCGCCGCATGCACCCGGACCGGTGTGTATGTATGCATGTATGTATGTATGTAAACACTTTATTGTACAAAAGAAAAAAACAGAACAATACAATTATAATAAAAATAAGTACAAAGGCGAACTTATCGTGGCTACCAAGTGGGTGCAGCAAAATGGGCGCTGTAGACGGGGCAGGCCTAGATGGAGAATAGGATGACGGGAAGTCTTAAATACATTCCTCAGCAACGGGTAGGACGAGGCACCAAAAAGGGACTCATGAAGGGCAAAGAGAAGGCTTTGCCCAGCAGTGGGACTCATATATGCTAGAAAAAAAGTAATTAATGTTATCGAGAAAACGTGTATGGCAAGTCAAGTTTAATGTCAATTTGCTATATAATAGATTTTTTTTATTAAACGCTTACAAAAATACATTTTAAACATGACAGCACATTAAAAACACTTTTCAATGACGTTGCAAAGGGCCCCTACTCGACATTGTGCCGCAGCAAGCCGCGGCGCTGGTTTTGAGAGGTTTTGACTTAAAAACTAACTTTAATATCTAAAACAAAAAACTGAGTATTTAACAAGAGCATTTCGAACCATTTTCACTGAAGAATTCCAAAGCCGTTACTACAAACGCAAAAAAGTATCTCATAAATCAAAAAGTATGAACAAATTTTATAATTAAAGTCATTTGGTGTTGTCTTAGACGGTTTTTAGAAGGTATAAACCCTTTAACCGCCTGTATCTCAGGAACCAACCAACGTTACTTAAACGTGATAGTTTTCCTTTTATGTTTGTTATATTTGATTTCATTAAATATATTTTTCATATGATTATTACGTGTCGTTTTTGCTATCTGACACGTATAATTATAATGTTTTTTAAAGAGCTGTCCAATGATACCTAATTCAACGTTATAAAGTAAAAAAAAGCCTTTTGGGATTCAAGTATGAGAAGTACTTACCCGAAAACATTGTTTTTCCCACATTATAATCAATATTTTTTTTAAGCGTGATTTAAATGTATAACAATGCATAATTACATCTTTGTAATACATACCAAGAGTCTCTGAGCCAGACGCTGGAAAGACGAACACACGGACAGACGGACATATCGAAATTAAAAGGTTTCCTTGTTTGACTTCGGAACCCTAAAGAGAGCTATTACATTTAGGTAGTTAATACAGCCTAGAGGGCGCTGCTATCAATCGCCGCAATCATTTTCTCGATAATGTTACTTAGGGCAGATTTTTCAATCCCCAGATAAAACTATCCGTCAGTTAAATGTATTACTATCCTTTTCTGAAGTCATATGAAAGAAAAGGACAGAGCTAAAATTTACCTTCCGGATAGCTTTATCTGGGGATTGAAAAATCAGCCCTTAATCGATAAAAAGTGAAAGTTCATGCTCGAAGTACCATCAGTAACACAGTTACAGTTCGTTCGTTCAAATAGTGTACAGTACCACCCTTTGAAGTCGCCGACACCGCCGCGGTAGATTCTTTGTAGCAATTGTAGCGGCACATCAAAGCATGCAATCTATTTGAACGAACGAACTATAACTGACGATTTGTGAATCTTGTCACTCTACAATAAGGCTCACTATTGGTCAGTTAACAGAGATGCTGTTTGTACTGTTACTTGTGTTGCGTAATTATTTGTTTTAATTTGGTTGATTATATATTTCTTAAAATTTCAGGATTTAAAAACTTTCTTAGACTCATCGCGACACGGAATTATTTACATGAGCATGGGAAGTAATTTAAATATTTCTATATTTCCTCAAGAAAAAATACAATGCATTATTAAAGTGTTTTCAAAACTGCCGTATGAAGTATTGTTGAAGGGGGACGAAGACCAACTACCTGGTCTCACGCAGAACATAAGGATATCAAAATGGTTTCCCCAGGCAGATTTACTGCGTAAGAAAACTTGTGATGATAGTTACAAACATACTTCATTTTATTAATAAAATAATTCGAGGCATATATTGTTACCAATTGGAACACACAACAAAGTTTAGATAAATCTTAGGTTTATTTTTGATACATAGACCAAAAATAATTTCTTAATTAGTATTGTGTAATATGGTAATAATGATTTGATTTTGATATTTGTGTGATGAGCGCAAATATTTGTTCCTGAGTCATGGATGTTTTCTATGTCTTTAAGTATCTGGGGGCACGGCAGTGCCCCCGCCAAGACGAGCCAAGTGAACGAAGCGCAAGGGGCACTACCTACCTTTTCTCGAAGTAGTTCGTCGTTTTTTTGAACCTTCATAACTTGGGTTTGGATTATACCAGATAAACAGCTTGGCCGTTTCGTTACTACTGGAACTATTGTTTAACAGAAAAGCCCATGCGACGGTAGCGAAACGGCCAAGCCACATATTTTGACTCAAGGTGTAGAGTTTGTGAAGTTAGAGCTTGTAGAGTTAGGGCGTGTAGAGTTAGAAGCTTGGCTCTACATGACATCTGATAACTTTTTGACAGTGCGAGCCATATGATCGTCTTGGCAACATTTTACATGAAAATGTTTTTGGTGGGATATATTTCTCTATATATGCCATGTGGTGCCGGGTTTAGAATGTTGCCACTCCATGTCTTCCCGTGGATGTCGTAAGAGACGACTAAGGGACTAAAGGCTGTGTAGTGCTGTTGGGTGGGTTTGCAACCTGTCACTAATACACTGGATAACATCTTAGCCTGGTTGTGCAAAATGTGGTCACAGAATTATGAACAAGTTTTTGGAGTTGTTGGTGAGTCTGTGGCTCTGCCTACCCCTCTCTGGGAATGAAGGCGTGAGTTTATGTTTATGTGATGTTTATATAAGTATTTATGTCGTTGTCTAGTACCCATAGTACACGACTAGGGCTTAGTTTGGGACTAGGTCAATTGGTGTGACATTGTCTCCTGATATTTATTTAATTATTTAATTATTTATTTATAATATCATAAGCAATATTTAAAAAACGACTGATTGTGGTGTTTCTTACGGCATTTCTTCTCAGCGGTACTGAAAGATTTTTGGCGTGTAAGAGTGCTCGTGCGGCATATTAACTGAATTAACATCTTTTATCTTTATCGATATTTTATAATATACTAGCTTCTGCCTGCGACATAGTCCGCGTAGATTTCGATTATCATTATTTTCCAAGTAAATGGCCTATGTGTTAATTTAGGGTAAAAGCTATATTCACCTCAAATTTTATCCAAATCCGTCCAGCCATTGCAGAGTGAAGGATTGACAAACTAACACACACACTATAATATTATGATATGATATAATATTAATATTATATAGCCGGAAAAATCAGTTTTTTTTTTATTACCCTTTCTTTTTATTCTTTTATACATTGGGCCAAATATATACTTTTTATCATCGTGAATGAAACATCCGTCACTTTCTGACAAGTATGGAAGTGTGAGAGTGTCCAATGCTTTTTATACAGGACGCGACTATAAAGGCTGCCACAGACCAACAGTGGGACTGACAGGCCAAGAGAGACACAGCTGTTTATTAGAATGAGATTGTTATATGCGTCTTTAATTTTCACATATAACTGCTTCCCTTTCAGCCTGTCAATTGGGATAGACCAAAAAAATAACTCACGGTTTTTACCTACATTCTAATTCGAAATAATAGGTAATTTTAAGAGATCAATTTCATTCATTCTGTATTTGGCCCAATAGTTTTGTTTTAATTTCTTTATTTATTTAGCAGACATTTTATGGATGACATGATTATTTTAAATTTGAGTTGGCATTTTCTAATAAATTACAACAATTAAATGATATCTAATGATAAAAAGTGATTGTAATAGTGTATTAAAACATACTATTTCAAGCGGTTTTCGCCTAACCCGTAAGATACACCTAGGAGGGCTTCAAGCCGAAAACGGAAGTCAAACAAAGGTTAAATATACTTTTGTCGAAATATTCAAAATAGATAAATATTTCAAAAACTTAACTATGCAGAACGGCTTTAAAACCCTATTCCTCGAAATGGTTTTCGAATTAGAGTAATTGTAATAATATGAACAATCCCAATTTGTTGGTTTATGGGAGGTTTAATCGGCCTGCAGGTTACTTTTTAATTTTACCTTTGTGTCCAGGTCATCCAAACGTGAAGTTGTTTATAACTCAAGGCGGTTTCCAGTCAACCGATGAAGCCATCTCCGCTGGCGTGCCATTAATTGGAATCCCTGTTTCTTTCGACCAATCGTACAATGTTGAACACTTCGTCAAGTATAAAGTGGGCTTACAGCTAGACATAGAAAGGCTTGACGAAAATACATTGACAAGTGCTATTGAAACTGTCATTGGAGATAAAAGGTAACTACCAGTCCCCTATTTCACCATCTTGAATGACACGTGACAGTTGACAATTTGGTATACATTGCAAAGTTAACACGCTGACACATCACTGGGTTTCATGTAAGCGGCGCAATGTACACTGAAATATCACCTGTCACCTGTCATTGTCAGGATGGTGAAATATTATTCATACTACGACCACCTAACGACTAAGAAACCTTCACATAAAACGTTTACACACATGAAAAGTTTTTTTAACGTATTTTTATTTTTGTTTTGGTATGATTATTGTACAAACCCTGAAGAAAAACAACAAATACTACAAAATGGTGAAATGCGAGTTGGTCTTGCGCTGATTCGATTCAAAATTGAATTTCAATCGGAATATAATAATACTTACGCGCTAATGCCTGTTTCACACGAGGGCAGAACAGTGAGGCAGAGCTGATAGTTTTAATATCGATAGTTTACCTGGAAAACTATTTAAAATAACGATAGTGTTGCCATATTATGTCAATATTATCGATAGTTAAACGTTTAATACTATCGATAATATCGACAGTATTGACATATGGCGTTACTGGGTGTGTAATGTTTAGCATAAAAACAAATGGTCTAGTGATCATTTTGCATAACACTAATTGCATAATTTCAATCTGCATAATAAACTATCGACATAATAGTCATGATGCATAAAACGAATTGCATAATTTCAAAAACTATAATGTTTATAAATTGAAAAATTAATATTTCTAACTGTTTTCATTACTATTAATGTGGTCACAGTTCTAACCTAACCTAACCTAGTTAGAAGAAATTGACTTAAAATGCATAATAAAAAGAAAATAACAGTTATGCTAAATGAGTGTTATGTTATTCGATCGTATGCCAGTTAAAATTATACAATTGGTTTTTATGCTAAACGTTCATTATAGTTTTCGTGGTTGGTTAAATGAAATTATGCAAAGTGTTTTATACTGATTGAAGCGCACCCGGCGTTACTATCGATATTTTGAATAGTTTTCGAGGTCAACTATCGATATTAAAACTATCGATGGTCCTACAACACTAACTGCTCTACCTCGTGTGAAACAGGCATTACAGGTTACTTTTTTACAATATGTTTTAGCTACCGAGAAAACGTGAAGAAACTAAACTCTTTGCTGCATGACCAACCCATGGCTCCTTTGGACCGTGCGGTCTGGTGGACGGAGCACGTGATCCGGCATGGCGGCGCGAGCCACCTGAGCACGCCCGCCGCGCGCATGTCGTGGACGGACTACTACGAAATTAACCTAGTGCTTGTAGTACTAGGGGTAGCAGTGGCAGTGTTACTAGCGTTAATCGGACTAGGGTGGTATTTAATTGGAATGTTTTTAAGAAAATATAAACGTGTGACTAGTATTAAGAAAAAAGTTTGAATTGACGACAGGAAGATTTTTAAAAGGAATAATAAAAATTCCTGCTGTCAATTGCTTTTCATTTATTGTAGGCTTTGTTTTATTCATAACTTCAATTTGTATTTTAGTTTAGTGTATTTAAGTGTAATTTAATAAAACCCATTCAAATAACTCATATTTTTTTTTGTAAAATTTTGTATGTATGTTTGTAAACACTTTTATTGTACAAACAAAAGAGATAAGAATTATAAAATAGATAAAAATGTTACAGGGATGTACAAAGGCGAACTTATCCCCGTTTCACCAATAGATAACTCTGTACGTCATCAATGGATAGATTGTTTTGTGAAAATTATTTAAACTGCAATTAATAAAATATATGTCAGGAATAACATAAAAACAATAATGACAAGTATTTATCACAATACCACGCCTTGTCGTGAGTCGCCACTAGAAAAATGTAGCGTTTTACGAAGTGTAAAATAAAAACTGTATTAATATCTATGTTTGGTATAAGAATACTTTATAAAACGTTTTTAAATTTCTTACTGCCTTACGAATGATTAAAAATCATATAAATACTTTTATTTTGTGTCCAGGTTTTATTTTTTATTTGTTAATTTTTGTTTGCTTGTTCTTGGTGAATTAAAGATTCTTTTTTTTATTTCATTCTGTTCATGGTAAAAAAATAAAATTTACATTCGCTTTGAAATATATAATAATAAATAAAGATTAACCATATGTATGTAACAATATAATTTTGAAAGTTAAACACCACAAAACAGAAAGGTTTCTCTTTCACATCAGAATTCTGTCCGTCTCTGAAAGTTAATACCACATCGAGCGCATTATACTGTTTTTGATTTCAAAAACAATTCTTTAGTTTATTAGAAAACAAAACAATAGTAATGAGTGCGCCAATATGAACCCTCGGTCCAGTTTGTTCCTCAATTTGAATTAAACCTTATACACCGTGCCCGGGACGTACCCGAAGGATTTTAACCCTTGATTCTAGACCCTATTTGGGTATATAATGTGGTATAACATGTAGTCCAGTATCGCATAATTTCCGAGATTTTTATTATTTATATTAATATTAATCTTCAGTGTTAACTATTAATGAATATTATTTTTAATTTTACAGTATTTTTGATACTAATTTCAACCTTAGTATAGCCAAAAAGGGTACACTCAAAAAAATGAGAGCCAACACAGAGAGATTTTCTCTAAGTTGACAAAAAATTAATACATTTGTTAAGATATTAGCTATATCAACCAAAGCTAATAGTAACAACAGCAATTTCTTCGGTGATTCCACTAACATCTTAGTTGATATATCTAACGTCTTAGATGATGTATCTAACGTCTTGTCAGGCTCGTACGGAATCAAGACGCTTATGGACAACAATCGCAATCTTGTCAGAATGGACCAATTATTTTTTTCAGTGTACAGTGGCCACAAACGGTACTTTTACCCTAATCCTCGGTGCGCGATTCCGACTCGCACTTGACCTTAACTTTTTATTAACGTAACGACTGCAATCCATCACATAAATACCGTTTCGGCAAGTTCCTCGAGCTCGGAAGCAATAAAAACATCGCGCACCGATAAAACATGCAACAAATCATAATTCCAAGTTCCATACAAAAGTTTCATGCGAGATATCGTATCGTTACCAACTGGAAAGCCACTGTTTCGTGATATATTAGCTATGCTTCGATCGGCGATAAAAGTTTGTAGAGAGTTTACCTTTTGATTTTGCGTTTTCACATTTGAATAAAATATACGGTTTGTACTTTTTAACCTGCGAGATAACAAGTCTAATAAAATGCAAGCATTAAAAACCCGACAGACTTTTTTGTTATTAAAGCTGGGCATTCACGAAAGCTCCATCAAGCCGAATAGAGCAGCGCCTTGCCAACATCAATCCGTGAATGTCAAAACTGTAGCGTTTAAAAGTACGCGGTGGATTTCAAAACGGACGGAAAGCCGGCGCGACGCGCCAACGCGCAATCCGAATGGAACTATCGTGAATGTCGAAATTCAACGTTAGAACACGCCATGCCTTCGAGCCAAGCCAAATGGCGTCGTCGTAAGTGCGTTCTCTGGCTGCCATTTTCTAATCAGTCTGCTCCGTGATCCTGCGGCGTGGCGTGGCGCGCCCGTGAATGCGGTCGAAATATTCCGCCCATCCAGTTGTATACACTCCATCTGTCGCCAATACAAACGTCGCGTCCGTGAATACCCAGCTTAACGTTTACGTAATAGGTATACACATATACTTTAAAAAAATCCGCCATTTTGATTTCCTATAATTTTATAATAGCCTTTGACACCAGTGAATAAGACAAATCTTACCACGTATAATTTATTAAAATCGGTTTAGCTGTTTAGTAGTTACGAGGGAACGTAGAATCGGTCATACATACAGGTCAAACACATAAGCCTTTTGGGCTTTGCCGCAGTCGGGTAAAAAGAGGGGTAGAGGTATACGTGTGTATCCGTGTATTTGTGTGTCTGACTTTGGCATCGTAGCTTTCGATCAGAAGGTTTTTTTTAAAGAAAGCTTGTTGTTTTTTTCGGGTAGTTCTTAGACAGGTTTCTTGAAAAACGGGAACACCTTGAAATTCCGAATATTCATTTGTCTGAATTTTCATTTTTCCGAAAGTTATGTTACGCTGGAGCTATTTTAGATTAAATGCATAAATTATTTGTCATACCTACGTAGGTTAGGTTAAGTTTGATTTATAAGCGATAACAAAAGTTAAGTCTTCTATCAAAAAATTGCGTTCGGAATTATGAAAATTCGGAATTATTATCAATTCGGAATTATGTAGTGTGAACGAAATGAAAAACATGAAATGAAAAACTCTAATTTCGAATACAATGCAGTGAAAATATCGTAAGTATTACTTACTAGATTTAAAAACTAAGTAAACGGGTTTTATTTCAGTACTTAATATAATCAAAGTATATTAAAGCGTAACAGACGTTTCTGTTTGAAAAAAAAAACTTGATATAATGTTACAGTATAAGTTAATTACATAGCATGTTAAAAGTCAATGTTGTGATCATACAAACTATAATTAAGTCTCAATTCAGGATCTATTGTACTGGCTGCCTTTTAGATATTTTTTATGAGACTTTTTTGGTCTTTAGGTACATTTATTTAAACTGAAATATCAATAAGCTAATGTTACCGCTTTTATTCTTTAAAAAAGGTTTAAAAAGGGGAAAAAACGTCCCGCGTCATTCAGCAAGCCGTTTAAACTGGGAATGTTCGCGCCGAGCCTTGTGGAGATAGATTGAAATAAATATGGATGTGGGGTTATTTGATAAAAAGGAACCGTAGGCGGGCGCGCACTTATAAGGGCGTGGGTTCAGTTCCCGCGTTTTAAAAAAAAAAGTTCAACTGATAACTTTATGAAATAATTAGGTATGTAAAAAGTAACATTCTAGCACTGCTGGTATCAATATTATTTAATTAATCGCTATAAATGTTAAATGTACTGATTATAATTGATTTTTTATTGTGTTAATCACCGTTTAGTATGAACAGTTTTTTAAATTATTTAAGGTCTAATATCAAAAAACCTTATATTTGTAGGTAACAAAAAAATAAGTAGGATTTTCACCATAAAATGAAATATTTAGATAAATATGACTTTCTGTTAGACTAGAGCATTCAAACCATGACCAGAGTTTTTTCTGCAATTATGGTCTGGTCCGAACTACTAGTAAATTAACTGCATAAATTACAGTCGTATAATTAAAGAATCCAGAAGATTCTAACTTAGGTACTAAATAAATTATACTATTTTAAATTTGAGACTTATGTAAGTAAAAACATTGAGTACCCTTAGTATTGACTTAGGTACTACTAAAGCTACACACAATTTTTTTGCCTTATTTAACTGTCACGTTTTTTTTAAAGCCGTAAAAGGCAAACAAACAGACGGACGATGGTAAGCAGTCACCGTCGGCCATAAACATCAGCAATGCGGAGGCACAGCAAAGTAGCTGTCTATTAGTTAATACTCTTTTTAAATTGCCTTTAAAGGAAGACATGTCATACAGCTGCAAAAACATCCAGGAGAGAGCTCATTTCATAGTTTCATAATACGAAGAAGAAAAGACTTAAGTAAACCCTGCCTACGAAGCTTGTGGTCCTGGGTTCAAATCCCGGTAAGGGCAGATATTTGTGTGATGAACTCGAATGTTTGTTCCTGAGTCATGGATGTTTTCAATGTATTTAAGTATAAATTTCTCTATACCTATATAAGTATTTATATCGTTGTCTACTACCCATAGTACAAGCCTAGAGCTTAGTTTGGGACTAAGTCATTTGGTGTGACATTGTCCCCTGATATTTATTCATTTATTATTTTATTTAAACCAGACAATTTTAGGCCGTGGCAACTGCACAGCTGAAAAGTTTTTTGTCACTGTTGCACTTCCATAGTTGAAATTGTTCGCATCCGCTGCATCTCACTCCTCGCCCTTAGGGATGGGAGGTCAGTATTACCCCAAATGTAACCAATATCTCTGTGAAAAATGACTCTTTCGCATCTACTAATGCGTTCATATCGGCTCAACGTCCGTCCGAAATGTTTTTCCAAGGGCCATTTAGCGGAATAAAATCTTTTTATGTAAATTCAGTTAGGAAGATGTTTTCTACCGTGTTTTGCCGCAAACGGGGGCAATTTTGTGGAGTATAGGAATAAATCAAGCGAAATACGTTGTGTAGTTATGTTTATTTTTTATCTATTTTTTTAATGGTATTTGTTATTAAACTTTTTTCTTTAAGTATGTTTGAAGTGTGAAAGGGTGCAGGCATTTGCCCAGCAGTGGGACACTTAATTAGCCTACTAAAAATAAAATAATGTTTTTTAGTTCGGTTATGGTGCTGAACAGACCAGCGATAAAACTTAAAAGAAAAATGAACACTCTTTCACTTTTACTTCTTCTCTGTTAAGTTTGTTGTCTCATTTTAGCTTTAAATTTAGTATAACTACTATTTGCTTAGTTTAGAATTATTACGGTTTAGAATTATTATGTCATAAAAAACTTATTCAAACTTAACTACTAGTTCACGTACAACAAAATAAATGTTAATTTTACTTTTGCAAAAAAATGCGTTGTAAAGGGTACGTTAACAAAAAAAACATAAGTTATATTTACGCTTTTTTTACACTATACTTCATTTCTTTAACGACCTAGTATACTCGTAAGCTTCTCTTACTCGCACAGTGTCATACAAATGACAAGGACAAAAGATAAAGGCAGGTGGCCAAGTGGGCGGCAACAAACGATAATATTCTTAGGACTCGTTTACAATGGTATTTTAAAATAAAAGATTGAGGAGACATCGGTCCGTGTCACTAGCCAAATCACAGGTAAACGATAAACAATAACCCCCTTACTAATAAACGTTGAGTAACGATGGTATAGCTAAACAATGTTTTGTCCTTATCTGTCAAATTCAAATGTCACAATGACAGATAAGGACAAAACATTGTATAGCTATACCACCGTTACTCAACGTTTATTAGTAAGGGGGTAAGTCGCAAAAAGGAAAACAAACGCATCCGCACCGTACAGGGTAGTGATTCTTTCAAAAACAAAGGTGAGCGAACGCAGGAATGAATGTCCAAGCGGCGAGTTTAAGTAGTCCCTTCGAAGCGAACAAAACACATTTCAGCGCGTGTATTCAATTTGTCAGCATGGCTTCTCGAACGTATAAGGCTGCCTAATAAAATAGAGAATGCACGCGCTAAAATGTGTTTTGCTCGCTCTGACGGGACTACTTAAACTCGCCGCTAGGACATTCACTCCTGCATTTGCTTTTGAGAGAATTACTACCCAGATGTAAGAGCCGACTGATTACCTGCTCCATTGTGAGTGCGGCTTTATCGAATTCTCATTAGCCAATCACGTGTAACTACTCTTTTCCAGTATTAGGGCATTAAAGTAAATAGAGTATAGTATTTTAAAATAAACAATTATAGGATTTTACATTTACGCCAGTGCATCTCTAGATATATTTTGATAAAACAAAGACGCAATTGTACAAATGAGTCATTATTTCGCCAACAATATAATAATCTGTCATTACGTCTGTCTTTGAACTACACTCCCCTCACAGTTGACATAGGTACGCCGTTGTCGCAGCAAGCTCGAAGGTCAAGGAAATCAATTGTGACAAACGTCTGTCTTTTTCACGTCGTCTGACATTAAAATCGCATTTATATTCTTTTGCTAATAGAGAATATGCATGGATATTTAAAATCGCATCCTCAACAAAATATGAAAATACCAATAGTGAAATTACAATTAAGTCGGCCAAGAAATACGTATGATACAAGCATTTTAATCTGCTTATTACATAGTGATTAGACAGTGAGATCTGATATGCACTGCGACGTCATGTAATATGTCAGCCATGGGTGCGCCAAAGTTCATATAAAATTGCAACTCCGATTATTGGAACTTCGAAAATTTTTCTCATAACATTTTACATCATAATGATCACTCCTCATAATCTTCATAAAAAATATTTATACTAATGATCGGAACTTAAACTCATCTGAACTTATAACGCCAATATTCATGGAACTGTACACTTTTCAGAATTTCTTAAATATCTTACGTGTAGATAAAATTAGGTTAGGTTAGGTTAGATTTATAACAATCCTCAAAAAGTAACAGTTTCTTAAAAAAAAACATTATAAGTTGCGATAAGTATGAGCAAAATTTTTCGAAGAAATGAAGTATGAGCAAAATTTTTAGAAGAAATGATGAGTATAGACACAAATCGTTATTTGTATGAAAAATCTAAAAACCTATTTTATATGAGCCAATATGGACCCGTCAGCCATATGAACTCCTTGTTAAAATTCTGATTTGTTAAAAATAGATAGGAACAAATCTTTGTTGGTAATATCTTGGTTATTTTTATAGTTATCAAAATAAATGAATTTTCTCAACTGCTTATTTATTTATTTTAATACGTAATTGCAAAAAAAATAAAAAGAGTACAAAAGGCAAACTTAATGCTACAAGCATTCTCTGTCAGTCAACCTTAAGGTGAAACAAATCAAAAAGTAGGTAAGTGCAATAAAATTTAATGACAATTTTATTTTCCGTTTATCTAAATTTGGAAAAATGTTGAACAATTTATTACAAGATTCATTAAACTGTTTGTTATTTCAAAAAAATCAAAATTTAAAATTCTAAATTCAAAATTCGTTTAATCATTTTGCTCATTCAACTGAAATTATGTTTATCATTAAATTATGATTTCCAATGAAGACCCGTCACAAATATGTAATGTCTCTGACAAATCTCGTCATGCATAGGTTAATATTCTCAGCCTGCAGTAGAATTCTGTAGAATTTATGGAAACCGTAGTAATTACACCCTGGTTCATCCATGTACAGTCATTTTCAATTTGCACACTTCGTATATGGTAGCGAAATTATTGCACCAGAGAGAGAGCTTGGGAGACTTGGTGAACTTGTATTTTTTTGTTGTTTTTGCTGAGAAGTAACATGTTGTATAGGTTTTCAGTTTTTATTTTTAGGGTTCCCCTTTGAAGAAACGTTTTGTTTTTCAACGTAATTTTATTTTTGTAGTACTGTAAAATATATATTGGTAAGATTATAATATAACCAGTAGAAAAACAAGAAAAACTAAAAAATGGTCAATTGTGACTAAGGCTCGCGTTGACGCCGCAATAATTTTCCGGAACCTTTTTGCTGATTGATAGTCTAGACCCTAAGGACCATCGTGGCATACTTAACTCTACTTCCGATTGTTTCATGAATTGAGTCCTTTTCCCTTTATTACGTCCCTAGCGTTTCTATTCGTTTCGTTTTTAAAATAATCCGTGATCTAAGAGTGTCGATATAGTTTTACTTATAAATTCGTTCGTTATAATGTGTGAATATCGCAATATTTTAAAACAATCGAACATCAAAATGGCTAAATCGTCAGCCTGAAACAGCACATATCCTATTATGTTTGCAAGAGAAGATGCCGATTCACGCATATAATCGTACTTTGACGCTTTAACACTTTCACGCGCCGCGTACGTTTTGTTGTACGCATCCGTAAAGCATCTACTCGGTTAATACGTTTGAGAACTATTCGAGCATGAACTCGAGTTGTACCCATTGTTCAAGTTGCGTACAAATTAACTGTTCCAACAGTTAAAGGTTTTATAGGGATGACGTAAGCTAGCGATCCATTGCGTTTTACAGTCAGGGGCATTCCCGGTCGACCACCTCTAGGGTGATAGATACTTATTCGTTTGCGCGTTTAACGCGTAACGACCTGAGCGCTGTAGGATTAGCTAGCTGCAACGAACAAGCCAAAATTTTCTTAAGTTTCGACAGTTTTCGAATATCGCTAACGTTGGCTTTACGCATTTTATTTAACTTTTAGATTCAAACTTGGCCGTCATTAATATCTAGTAAATAAGAGCTGATGTTAGTAAGAGAAAGAGAGAGTGACCCCACCAGAAAACACGCACTTGCATCAAAATTCTTGTTGAGACGTTTTACATTAACTAATAATATTAGGATCAAGAATATTCGATTTGATATTCTTTGATATGAATATCTAAACATTAAATTTTATTTGAAACAAAAATGTATGATTTACATACATACATTAAATCACGCCTGTTTTCTCAGAGGGGTAGGCAGAGACCACTTCTTTCCACCTGCTACGATCTTGACAAATCTCTTTCGCTTCTTCCACATTCATACATCGAGTTCGGGTACTTAAAATTCGGCCCTTTTCCAGTATTTCTCCGATTTGATTCGAAAAAGTACGCCTAGGGCGGCCCCTTCCGACCCTTCCACTCACTTTCGCTTTGGATATCTCTTTCGTCAATCTTCTTTCATCCATCCTTTCCAAAATGACCGAACCATCGAAGCATGCCTGCATGCCTGTATGATTTAAATATCTTCAAAGTAAGTACTCTGCGTATTGATTATTCTATGAACTAAAAATATGATAAACATTTTCTATGAACCGAAATTCTATACAAAAATTGTGTATGAAACAGTGTACAACCTGTTTTTATTCATGGCTTTATATCGAACGCTCTCTCTTTCTCTCTGCGGGCGCATGACAGACATTTTGCGGCCTGCACCCGGATATTGCGAGCGCCTCTCACGTTAGCAGCAAATCCGGTTACAGAGTCAATTGGATCCTCGTATTTTTAAGCTAGGATCATGTTAGATTTCTGGAAGAAATGGAAGTAGATTTTATGTTTCGAGGTAGATTTTTGTTGGTATTGTTATAATGTATTGAATTAACTTTTTCTAGCATCATCACCATTTATTATGTCACCCATAACATTTCTACTGCTAGACAAAACTTTTCTTAGGATGCCGTCTATTAGGCATAATTTGGACTGTCCGAAACGTACTTGGCATAATCATTTTTCGACGAATTTTGACACTGCAGAAAGGCGAATTTAGTATAGTTGGTAATCCGAATATTTGTTTGGTCGAATTTTGAATAGGTAGTCGAATTTCATTACGAATAATGTTGTTTAGCATAATGTTCATATTGCATAACGCTGTTTAAAAAATACGTTCGTACCTAACTAACATAAAAAAAACAAAAGGCAGTGAGCGAGCGAGCGAAGCGAGCAAGCTAGAAGGATCATGCAGAAGATAATCTTTTTTCTGAGCTAAATTTTAATCTACGAGCTCACGGACGATGTTTTAGATTGCGCTAGATTTTTGGTCGAGAAGAATGTATTATTTTATGTTTCGAGGTAGATTGTTGTTAGTTTTGTTATTAATTAATTAGTAGCGAAAAACTTTTATTTAAGCAGCTGGATTTATTATGTCATCAAAACACGTCCCTTTTTTATTTTTGTTGAATTATATTTGGAGTAATTATACAGTTTGTTAAAATCTTTACACGTCTTTATAATTGTAACACACTTATGACATAGCGTTATTAATTTACCCGAAGATCCTATGCGTACCTTCTCAGGGCTTTCTAGAGTCTGATCCTGCTAGACGCCGTCCATCGGAGTTAACAAATCGTCATTCAGCTAAATTGGTACACTCAAGATGGCTTATCTTATCTTATCTAATGCAGTATCCGAGAGATAGTGGCTAACTTTACAGGGCTGGATAGCTCAGTTTAGGAGTGTCGAAAATATGATAAATCATGTTTTGTAAAAGTTCCACAGAATAAGACAAATCCCAGCTTTTCAAAATTTTGGAAATGCGGCATCCACACTGGGCGCGTAATTTTTGCTACATTCGGTTTCATACAAAACTCCTGTTTGATACACACGGCGACGCAAAATCAGCTGGCCTTTTTGTATGCATCAGAAATTACGCGACCGAAATAACGCGACTCACAGCTCAAAAAATTACATTTATGTTTCTTCACCCTTACACACTCAACTGTTCGAATGTGCAGGTTTCCCCACGATGTTTTTCTTTCACCGTAAGAGCATCGGGTAATATACTTAAGTTAGAAAACCTTGTGATCACGATCACTCAGCACCTTGCGATCACGTGTCGACCCACTAAGCCACAAGATGGCTTACATTTGCAATCGTATCCTCAGACTGTATAATATACTTAAGTAACGAGGAATAAGTTTAGTTTTAACTTTTATTATATTAAATATGTATCTGCTTAAGTACAAGAATGCCTCTATAATATTACATTATATAAGGTGCTAACAAATTAGTCACGGATATTTTAATCATCGATTCTAGAGCCTATTTGGAGTAAATAATGTGGTATAACATGTAGTCCGATAACGCATAATTTCCGAGATTTTCATTATTTAAAAAACAATTCTATAGTTAATTTAATTTTGAACTTTGCTACCTAGACATAAAGCATTATTTACTAAGAAATTGATTGAATTAATTTATGTTGTACGTTGATGATATTGCTACTTACAACATGAATCTTCCTTAGTAAATAATGCTTTAGGTTAAGGTCACAAAGTTCAAATTAAATTACCTACCTATTGGATTGTTTTTTAAATAATGAAAATCTCGGTAATTATGCGTTATTGGACTACATGTTATACCACATTATTTACTTCAAATAGGCTCTAGAATCGATGATTAAAATATCCGTGACTAATTTGTTAGCACCTTATATTGTAGAGTACATCAAGTTTATGCGCCTTCTTTGGTTTCCAATAAATGCTCGCCCAACATTGAAAGACGGTGCACCACATTTCAATTAATTGATAAGGCGCTCAAGAAATTTACCAGTTAGGCCCGGTTCCCACTATGCCGGACCGGCAATTTTGCCGGATGCCGGTAAGGCTATTGGCTTATGACGCTGTTCACACGGCATAATGTGAACAGCTTCATATAAATTGTACAGCCACTACCCTTACCGACATCCGGCAAAATTGCCGGTCCGGCATAGTGGGAACCGGGCCATAGTGTGAAACCTGTCATGGGTCAATGTTATTTTATCAGTGTTCTGTGATGCGAGAGCCGATGTGCGAGAACTTGCTATTGAGCGAATTATAAACACCTCATAATAGGGAATATGCATGGATTTTTTAAATCGCATTTCTGAACAAAACACAACAATACCATAAAAGAGATAATCAAAATTGTAATTGAAATAAAAATCGGTCAAGAAATACGGATGATACAAGCATTTTAAACTGCTAATTAGACAGAGAGATTCAAAGTGCACTATGTCATTGTAACAGGTCGGACATTACAAACTCCTCTTAAAATTCTGTTTTGCTAGAAAGAGATAGGAACAAATCTTTGTTGGCTTATATCTTGTTTATTTTATAGGCTATTCAAAAAATAAATTCTGACCTGTTTATTGCATGAATCATATTTAATGGAAGCTGTGGAAAAAAATAATAAATATTCACTTTCATTATAAAATTAATTAAGCCGTTAAATCTGCAGAGCGTGCCAAATAAATAGACATACAGACATACATAAATACACACGAACATAACCCTTCTTTTGACGCAATCGGGTAACAAAAATAATCTGTCTATCGCCAACTTTATCCTATACACTCAGACAAGTTATATTGCAGCTCCCACACAATCCGAGATACTTTTAAAAGAAAAGTTCCGAAGAATCGGTAATGTGGCGAATGTAAATCGATACTCAAATAGCTTGGGCATATTCCAGACACGCTCGAAACTAAAAAGAAAGTAATGTCGGACGGCGGAGATAGCAGCCTTTTTATTTGGAAGAAAACGTTTAATTTGATTGACAGCCTGTTTCTCAATCGACATGTAAAACATTATGTGACAGATAAATTTAGCCCATTCTCTTTCGTACACTTGAAAATAGACAAGGAGAGAGCTAACTTTAAATAGCTGATAAATTAACTCGTTGATTGTTAAACAGGCCCTTATTCTGATACTAAACAGAATGTCGCCTTTAGAGGCCACCTATGCTTAATTCGCGTGTTCCTCGATCTCAATTACTATATCACCTTTGTGTCTGTTCTTCAGATAAGTATATTATACTTGATCTTTGAAACTGTTTAAGGCGAAAGCACGATTTAAAAAAAACCCAATAGGTACTAAATTTTTTGAAACGTAACGCCTATTTCGCATGTTTTTGATTAAATCTTCGAAACCTCACGATACTTACTTAAAGACGATTTTTGATACAAGAAATTTAAATAAAACCTTATGGCAAATTATCTTTTTGCACTTGCCTCCAAGCCTGTGTGTTCGTTTGCCACACCATAAATAAATCAGATACCTCAAGTAATACAGCTAAAAAAAACCTAAAGCGTATATTAACAGCAGTGTAAAGGCTGTTTTCAGCTCCTGTAATATACTTGTTAGTGCCGCTGAGGCTGCAATAAAAAGGATATCGATTTCGGATTATGTTTTAGAGATGCAAAGTGAAAAACTCTGCATTCACCTGACAGATCTCATTGCGTTATTTCCCGCCATTGCACTGTAGGCGCTAACTTTTTAAAGTTCCGTAGACTACAAAGAGTTTTGTCATGTCAGTCCGTTCGTCTGGACGGACCGGAAAAATTAACAATAAGTCACAAGAAGGGAAATAAACGCGTGCGCACCGTACAGATGTAAGAGCCGACTGATTACCTGCTCCATTGTAAGTGCAGCTTAACCGGATTCTAAATAGCCAATCAAGTGCAACTGCACTTTTCCAGTACTATGGAGTATAGACTACTAAGCTATAATTAGGCATGGTTCATATTGTAAAGAAAAATCTTGAAAGTATTTTTTATACACGTAAATGGGGATGTTTTATTTTCGTCTATTTTATTGTGTGTGGTATTATTAGCTAGTCTTTATATTAGAATTATGGAAAATCACGGTCGTAGATTTACTGTCATTAAGTACAAATGGAAAATCGACCACGTGAATTGACCATTCTGAAAATGGGTCAAAAGTAATAGTGTCCAAAGTGAATTTAGTCAAAATGTAATTGTGCTCAAAAGTATTTACAACCAAATTTATTTTCGTTGTAAATTAATTAAGTCCCAATGGAATTTTGTCCATTATAAATTATGACCAAAAAGAAATACGCACAAGTGAATGTAGTGTTATATGAATTAACACCATATAATATAATATAAATTGTACAAATTTCAGGTAGGACGTATTTACAATTGGTCATATTTCTGAGTGTACGTAAATACAAATAGACATATTTTTTCCGTCCAATGTCATATTGGACAATTTTACCATGGGACATGATTCCATTCGACGTTTTTCAAGATGGACAATTTTCCTTTTTGTTGTATTTCAAATGGTCATTTTTCTGAACTGACGTATAATTTCAAGTGGACGATTTTCCATTTGAACCTAATGACAGTAAATCCGGTCGTAGTATACTTATATAAACGTTAAAAGGAAATTTATCAGAAAAAGTAATAGTCGACCAAGTTATAAACAAACCCCGGATCGGCGGAGGCAGAAATATACCCAGTCATCATCATCATCATCATGTCAGCCGAAAGACGTCCACTGCTGGACATAGGCCTCCCCAAGGCTCTCCACTCAGACCGGTCTTGTGCTTTTCGCATCCACCGCATTCTCGCGATTTTTACAAGATATATATGTATGGGTATATATGTATATACCCAGTGCTAGTGATTAATTAAATATCGACTAAGTTTTATTTACATATATTGTTATTAATGTAGTTTCATGGTGTATTAGGGTTATGACTGTATTGCTGTGTAAATAATATTTTGAACTAAAATAATTAAATGAAATTTTGTCTATTTCTATCGTATTTTCAATCAGCGTTATGACTGCTCTTATTAACTTGACAGTAGAGGTATTAAAAGTAGAATAAAGCCCATGTATTATTTATTAAATAGGGTGTATTGATGACAAATGAAGGAAAAACAAATATTTCAATAAAACGTTTATTTTTTTATTATTATCATAAACAACATCGCTCTCGAGTTTCGTTCTTACATATAAGATATTTTCAAAAATAATAGACAAACCATTTTAACAATTTTATTTTATTACGAATACTTAAGGCCGTTAAATTTAATTTACATTTATTACACTTGAAACGCATTTTATTTACAATTTAAAAATTAATGGATTCATTTCTGAATATACTTTAAATCAGACTTTTTCTTTAACTTTTTTAAATATTGGAGCATAAATAATTTCCAGTCACGTAAAATAAAAAGACATACGAGATGAAGGTGAAAGTACAAAAGTACAAAAGTAAAGAATCAAGTAAAATAAATTAACTGGATAACTTGATAAATCACATTTCACTTATCTACTTATATACAAGAAGAAAACATTCAAAATAAACGAAAGTATTTTAAGATATTTGCTGTTAAATCTTTTAAGAAGCTTATTTTCAGATATAATACTTTGAAACGAAAACCGAGGACAAGCAGTCAGGTTAAAATAACTTTACACAACTCAGGGCCGCTTTCATGAAAGAAAAAACGAAATAAAAACGCGATAGTTTAAAGTAGTGGATGATTTTTATATTATGTACGTTTTCAATTTGTTGAGATTAACTTTCAAATATTTCAAGATCTTGAATCACTTATAAATATAACGTAAGTACGTGCAAGTGACATTTCCACTAATTCTCTTGAGTTCTAAAATTAAATTTCAAACTGCCAATCAAATTAAAATGAACTATTATATTCTCAATAAAATGTTAAGAATGGCTTTTATGAACTTAAAACAATTTTCTTTGATGTCACTTACAGTACTGAAATTAAAACATATATTTTTCTAAAAAGTTTAGTTTTGAATTCAACACAGTACATAAAGCTAACAAAGGAAAGTGTTGCATTGACCTAAATGGTAATAGATGAAAAAAAACATACGAAAGTCAAGCCTGGTTTTCAAATTATTCATTTTACTTTAGAATATGAAACATTCAAACAAAATCCTTAAAACTAGAGACAGTAGGTATACTCGTAGAATACTTTGAATTCTATCTAAATTATTATTTACAGTATAAACACAATTGGCATTTCATTATCAAATTTCAATATCTATCATACAATTTATTTATGAATATGAATAATTTTAATGAAATAAATTTGATATCGTTTGGTGCTTTTGAGTTTTAGATTATTTAATTATAATTAGGTGATAGAAGTAATAATCGTAATAAATTAGTCATACGAGTTACATTTGAATTTAAGATCACTGTAAAACAGTATTAAAAATGGCGAAAAAATAAATACATAATAAATAAAACTGCTTCATAAAAATAAAACTTGACCTAATAACAAAAGTCAAGAAATATCATTTGTCATAATTAATCTTTTTTTTACGAATGTGTGTCAGACCAAACATGTTTTTTCAAGCTATTATAAGCGTTTATCGTGAGAGTGATATGAAATTAGATTATTAAATTATAATTAATTTTCCACGTAAAGACTTCGTTTTATGATGTATGGTACTTTTAATAAACATAAATAAACCATAATTTTGTGTACTTAATTAAACCTAGTGTGCCAATTTTTTACAGTAATTTACAAAAAAAAGTAAGGTATGATTTTGGCAAGGTAACGAAATAATTTAATTAACTTCACGTCCAATAAAAAAAGGAAATCTTACCAAAACTTAAATTAAGGCGTTATTATTATTGGGTCCATATTGGCTCATATAAAAATGTATAGTACGAATGTATTGTTATTCATAGCCATCGCAAGTCATAAAGGTATTTTTACTGAAACGGTTTTTATTTTAGGGTTTTTATAAATCAAATTTAACCTAACCTAACCTCATTTACCAGCTAGATATTTCAAAAATCTTGAAATAAAAACCTTTTCAGAAAAATATACTTTATTTGCGATGATTATGAATAACAATACATTCGGACTACAAATTTTTATATGAAACAAAGCGCTCCCGTTATTATTTCATTAAATAATAACAAATAATGAATTTATGTTTTCACGATTAAAAATAATTAAGTAGTTTTTTGAGATAACTATTAAAAAAATAATTATACGTTTTCGTTGCTGTCAGATACAGATAAAACGAATAATTATGGTTCCTTTATATTAATAATTTACAATTATATCTTTAATTAAAATTTTAATCATTATGGTACGCGCTTGGAATTAAGCTAGTTATTACCTAAATCAAATCTCGAAATACCTTTATGCAACTTTATTATAGTTGAATCAATTTAAGGAGAGATTCCTTTGTGAAATTCAAAAGAAAATAAACACAGTTGTACACACCAAGATAGGACAAACACTGTTGTATTTATTTCTTATTACAGTGGTGGCTAACAAAATCAAGTTTATTTAGTTAATTCTACTCAAGACTGCTTTGTTCATTATTGAGCAGAAAACTGAAAGCAGACAAGAAAAACTCCTGATTTAGAATGTATAAGAAAATTACATAGAATAATTCCAACCATGTACCACAACAACTTCTAGCGTTAATCCAAAACGGGTACATTTACATGGCGCGTGTCCAATACGCGCCGGCCAACTGTCAGCTGATGAAAACCGTGAGCAGAGCTAGCGATGGATGGGAGCGCGATGAACCGCCTCGCTGCATTGCCAGAGGATTTTCTCCTGTGAACAAAAGTTGTCTTTGAGTCATGTTACCCAACCTTTTAGAAAAGGACACAGATGAGTCCGATTAAATACCTACAGCTAACAGAGATGTAAAGAGATAATATGTTTTAAAAACAAAAAAAACGTTTTTCTAGAAACCGCCTTCAAGAACCATGTGTTTATGAAGGCAGATTTTTGTTTTTGAAAGCATTTATTATATTTTATACTTTTTAGTGATCGTAATTTGCTGTTACGTAGTCCTAGTTCTCAAACAATTAAGAAACTATAATAATATGTATGCCTGTAATAATTGAGGAAATCCCTTAATTCCTCTCGGATTCCCTTGTCAGATACCAATTTGGTGACAAGAATAGAATAGAATAGAATAGAATAGAAAACATTTATTTCGCTTAATTATAATCAATACAGTGTGTGAAAAGTAGTGCTGCAATAGTATTTTATGTAACTGATACATAAAGAGGGTCCTTAAAATACGAGTGTGGTTTTATGAAACGAGCTGAAGGCGAGTTTCATAATAAGATCACACGAGTGTTTTAAGGCCTAATTATGTACAGTTACATACATTACTTTATCTACACACAGATTATAAGTACTCTAAGATGCGTTCAGTAGGCGGCAGAACAAACATGGCGGCAAAGCTAACCTGTGTCACGAATATGAATGTTTTTTTAAATCATAGACAAACTAACAAAGTCCCTATTCTAATGTCATTCGAAATCAAAATGGCGTACGACACTTTACTTCAAATATATCGAGTTGACGTTCAATTGATACTAGAATTGGCCCCCTGTTCGAATTTTGTTGGTTTTGGAAGATGTTCCAAATTTGAACAACATTACTTTATCAAAAGTTGTATCGTAATTTTAACTTTTCATTACAGCTACAGATAAGAAAACATATCATAGTAAAATTGTATCAAGTAATGCTGGTCATTGTCTACGGATTCTGAACGCATTATAGAGAACTTATGATATGAGTGTAGATAAAAATGGTATCCACTCTGCTATATGTCGTACAACCTGTCGGAGGTGCGACGCTGGTTTTCTGTGGACCCGAGGACTGGTTTGTTGAGGACTATCTCGGGAGTATACTCAAAATCAATCAAAACATTTTAAAAATCGGTTGGAAATACATACATAAAAAAACTACACATAGCCGAAGATAGAAGCTTCTTCTTTTTTAAACTCGGTTAAAATATCATGTATTTCTCGTCAACCTTACGATGTTATACAACTTGCTTAAGCAGATGCAGCTTACTTCACACTTTAGCCAATCAAGGAATTTCAATAATCAGCAGTTTGACAACATACGTAACTTAGCCGTGTTATACATTTCCAGACGTGACACGACTAATGACACGTGGAAATTGTATAACCCGGCAACTTTAAGTATGGCGTATATATAAATACGAGCTTATTCGACAAAAAACGATGGGAAAGGATTATTCACTACATCTGTAAGTGCGAAAGTGATGCTTTATACATATTAATATTTATTCACAGGGATAACATTCTGAAGGGCCATGTTAAAAAATACCTTTATCGATATAGATCTTCAATAGCTGTACAGTTAAGCCGCTTTTCGGAATCCCGAGGAATTTTTATGCATAAATAGGGTTTTAAATATTACAAAGTGCTTTCCTTTGTTTCGATTATAGTCTGAATTTTTTAAAGAGTTAGTAGAACAAAAAATATGCAGATAAAATGAAATTGTTTTCAGAATTAATTCAAGGAGAGGCATCAATGTTTTCAACGCAGTTTGTGAAAGAATGACGTAAAATAATTCAAATTATTTTTAGGGTTCCGTACCTGAAAAGGAAAAAAACGGAACCCTTATAGAATCACTTTGTTGTCCGTCTGTCCGTCTGTCCGTCTGTCCGTCTGTCCGTCTGTCCGTCTGTCCGTCTGTCCGTCTGTCCGTCTGTCCGTCTGTCCGTCTGTCCGTCTGTCCGTCTGTCCGTCTGTCCGTCTGTCCGTCTGTCCATCTGTCCGTGTGTCAAGACCCTTTATCTCGGGAACGCGTGGAGGTATCGAGTTGAAATTTAAACCATATACTCAAATCTATAGTCCCTTGAAGCTGTGAAAAAGTGAAGCTTTTATATTTACGTAAAAAAAAGATACGGCCGCTTATGTCGCAAAAAACGTGTATTTCGATACTCTGAATTGACGTCTCTGAGTGCGGCAGTTAACAAATAAAACATGTCCGCATTGCAGAAAATGTTTCCAAACAATATTAATTATTCCCCCGTTTAATAGTTGAAAGCCATGGATTTACGAGAACCGCAAACAATTCAAATCCAGAGTTAATTATGAAAATGCATGAAAGTTGCGAATTTTTAGCGACCAACTTGTATTTATTGGCGTCGAGGGGGCGATAGCGTCGCCAAGTATAAATTCACGCGACATTAAGGGAGCGAACCATTTTTGCGTTGACAGTTCATGTATTTATGTAAAACAAGAGGTATTGCTTTGGTTTCATTTAAAGTGAAAGGTGTTTCATGTGATATGATTTCAATGACACTCATTTGATCGAATGTATCATTTTTTTTATCAATAATGGGTTCATCGAAAACTAGTTTCTGCTGAAACCTTATTGTTTTTAGGCGGGGCCTATCTAGTCGCATAACTTTTTTACGCATAAAAATCAATTGTCATAACACCCTTTTAGGCTGACATTGCAAAATTTAATAAACGTCTATTGTATAGATTAGGTTAGGTTAGGTTAGGATTGTTTATAATAATACCTAATTATAATAAAACCCTTTCTATTGTAAAAACCGTTTTATGACAATCGATTTTGATGCGTAATGATTATTATGCGTAAAAATATGTATGCGAGTAGACCCCTTCCCTGTTTTTTAGGTTACCTTAAGCATGGGTTACGTAGGTTAGGTTGGGTTAGATCTGAGACCACCAAAAAAATATAACTCCTGCACGTTTAAAACGCCTGTCAATGAAGTAAAACATTCTATGAAATGATTGTCGTTGATTCAATGGTAAACTATTTGTATAATTTTGTGAAATTTGTGGGAATTTACAGAATGCTGACCGTTGATAAGGACGTATTTTTGCTTATTTTAGATTATTCATCAGCATCATCATTAAACGATGCACTGCTGATATTTACTATCATTTTGCGAAATATTTATGTGAGTGACATAGATTGCCCAGATTTGTCAAGAATACATCTCCGTGCTCCTCTTAAATTCACAAGTTCTAAACATCTCTTCAGTCTTCTCAAAACGATCGCCGGATAACGTGCAACCACGTAAAGGTTTAGTGGCCATCACATCATCATCACATCATCATCATCATCATCATCATCAGCCCACTTCCGTCCACTTCTGGACATAGGCCTCTCCCATGGCACGCCACTGGGCTCGGTCCTGAGTTTTTTGTTTCCAACCATTGCCAGCCACTTTTTTTATGTCATCGCTCCACCTAGCTGGAGGGCGTCCCACACTACGTTTGCCAAGCCGTGGTCTCCACTCCAGAACACGTCTGCCCCAACGATTGTGTAGTTTGCTAATCCTTTGGGCTATATCGACAACCTTGGTTCTCTGTCGAATCACCTCGTTTCGGATTTGATCCTTCAGAGATATTCCAAACATAGCCCTCTCCATAGCCCGCTGAGCGACCTTAAATTGGTGAACCAATCGCACTGACAGTGTCCACGTCTCGGCTCCGTGTGTCCGTATGTGGCCATCACATTAGATTTAATTAATGACACAATCTACTCACCGGCAAAAATACCCGCCCACCCGTCTTTAATGTACATAATTGTTAACAAGTATAACTTCCTAAATTAGAGAGTTACTTCAAAAATAGGTACTGAATGAATTTCGATCTTTTTTAAATCAAACTCTACAGATGCTTAATTTTGACCACCATAGGTACCTATTTTACTAACATTGTAACTTTGTAACATTGTTACTGCAACCTTATCAAATTAACTACTGGATTCATTTTACGTTTGGTAATAATGTCCCCAAGCAAAAATCGGAGGACTAGGGAGGTTAAATCCATAAGCATAAAAACATTTTCATAAATATTTTTGCTAAAACAAAATACCGCAAACTAAAATTATAAGACTTAAATACTTAACCCTTAAGATGTCCGATAAAACATCAAATGAATGCCTTTAAAAGAAAACGGAGGATTAAAGCAGGCAAAAAAGGTAGAGGTCTCATAAAAGTCCTATTAAAGGGGAAAGGGGTCAACAGTAATGAGGGGAACAATGTACACGTAATTGTCGGGGAAGGACTGGGAAAATGCTATATCTGAGAGGGTTTGAAGGTAGAAAATTTAAAAGGGAATAATGTTCAGTTTGAAATTTAGTTAAATTTGACCCGTGACTTTGTCTCTGTAGACATAACTGTTGCCTTAGATACGAGTAAGATGCATTAAGAGATGTGAGACTTTAAGGGTATCGAAAATATGGGTTTGACGTAAGCTGCCCGACGCACGGTCGTGTCCAGTGCTTGTATAAATTATTATAATCATACACTTTGACAGTTTTTCGAAAATCATTTATTTGTTTCTTGTATTTTATCAAAAAAAAGTCATTTCATTTTACTAGCTCTTTCTTATATCCAATTAGGCTGAAAGGAACACATGGACACCTGTGGCCTGTTTTATAAAGCTACAAATTACAATTTACAGGTTACAAGTTTCCATTTGACACAACCTCGACCAATGACGACCAGGGTATTGATTCTCTCAAAAGCAAAGGTGAGCGAACGCAGGAGTGATGTGCAAGCGGCGAGTTTAGTTTTCCCGTCAAAGCGAACCAAACACATTTCAGCGCGTGTATTCAATTTGGCAGCATGGCTTCTCGAACGTATAAGGCTGCCTAATTGAGAATGCACGCGCTAATATGTGTTTTGCTCGCTCTGATGGTACTACTTAAACTCGCCGCTTGGACTTCACTCTTGCATTCGCTCACCTTTGCTTATGAGAGAATCACTAGGCAGCCATTTGAGTAGTGTTGCCAGTTTAGACCTGTAAAATTGTAACTTGTAGCATTATAAAACGCGCCCCTGATGACAATGCAACATAATGGTATCTAAGAACTGATCTGATGATGGAGCCGCAAGGTGGTAACAGGATCTACGCTGTATTTATCGTAGCCCCAAGTTGAGTTTGGACTCGTTAGTTTGGTCCCAATAAGCAAAAGACGACTATGCAAAACGTACAGCTGGCAACCAAAGCATGTCGCAAAAATGTATATTTGACTGAAACATATTTCAGGTCGGTTATACGTAAAACAAGTGAGCACTGGCGTCTTTTTTTTTGTCCATAGGATCTTTTAATTGTTTTTTTTTGTGTCGTCTGGGTTTGTGTGCCGCTTCATTAGTTTTTAATCAAGGTTAATCAGGGACTGCCACAGCTTGCTAGAAGAAAGCTATTTTTAAGTTTTAAGTCGGTACCTACTTGGGGTTTTTTGGTGTTTGCTTGTGCTATTTTGTGTGCTAATCTTTAACCTTTGAAGATTTTTTTTAACAAGAAATAAATTTAATGTTCTTTAAAGGTAGAAGATTGATTTTTCCCAAGTTTTTTTACTGAAACTTTATATTCAATACTTTTTTTACTTTATAGTTTACTTTATTTTTACTTATTTTTTTAATTTCATACTGCAAAAGATATTGTGATTGCTAATTATAATATAAACACGTTTGAATCTAATTTTCTTAGTATTATTTCGGGTTAGTAAATACCACTTTGGAGAAATTAAAATCCGTTTTTCCTAAATACGTAATGAAAAGTAATTGAAAAAAAGTTAAAAGTTGTATTTCATTAAACGGAGTAAACTCAAGTAAAATCTGACCCAGACAAGTTTTATTTATTTGTAATGCATTTTTTTTTGTCTTTGCTCATAATACGACTAATGATCGATTTTACGTACCCAAAGATAGTTTTTTTTTTTTAATTTTGATTTCTCGTTGTAAAATGAAAAAAGAACAAAGTTAGTTTATCCGACAGGTGTTAACTGGATATAAAATTGTCATAAATAGCGTAAAGTCGTGCTTAATACTACATTGTTGCTTGTAGCGCAGAAATGTTCAATAAAGCACCTCTTGATCATAAATTTATGTTTTAAAAGCCGCAACAAAGTCATCTGTTCATCGGGGAAGGTAATTAATTACTCTATCAACTTCGTCTAGAGAGAAATTGTTGCTGATATTAATAGGATTCCGTAAGTACCCAATGGGTACTGAACCTCCTAACACTCGTATTCACAAACGTCACTATGAGGTCTCACAGTGCTCACGAACGCACAGGGTGGTTCAAATCGTCTCATAAACAAAACGTCGGTCAAAAAGGATCCACTCAAAATCCTTGGTAGTTTTGTTTCAAGTTCATAGAAGTTGTATTAAAGTTGATTTTAAAATACAGTTGTATTTGGAGTTACTACTATTTTATTGTTGTAGTACCAATAGTACAAGGCTAGTGCTTAGCTTGGAACTAGATCAATATGTAAGTTGACAATCCACTTGTCGACGACCTCAAATCGCGCGTATGCTGCTGCTGCCAAGCGATCAATCGCTCGGCAACCAGCACAGCTTCCTACGGATGTGAAGCAGAACCGCAGTAATCCCGTTCGCGGGGTGCTGCCCCCGACGTGTCCCAAGCAGGACAAAGATGGTTTTACCCGGGTAGAGAGAAAGAAGAAGCCTGCCCCGAGGAACCTGTGCGGCACCGCACCGACCGGACCGAACCACTTGCTGTGTCCTGCTACGCCTACGACGCAGTTGTACGTGTCCCGGTTACATTACTCTACGGAGGTGAAGGATCTCGTAGAGTATGTACGAGTTAAGACCGGAGTTACCCTTAGGGTCGAGTGGTTGGAGCCCCGCCACAAGGTGAATTTTAAGTCATTTGTGGTGAGAGTACCGACCAAAGATCTGTCGACGTTTTTAAAGGAGGAATTCTGGCCGAGGGGTGTCATCTTTCGGCGTTTTCGTGGCCGCCGGCTAGCGGACACCGCGAAAGTGTATTAATTTTTTGGCAGAACAGGACTACACTGTTCTGTTACATCGGTGTTAGTTTTAAGTTTTATATTGTTATGTATGTTAGTCTATAAGGTATTTGTAAATATGGGCCTCGTTGACCGAAATAAAATTTATTATTATTATTATTATTATTATTATTAATGTACTATCAGCCTAATGGAACTCAGATGGCGGCGTCACAGTGACATTATGAAACAATTTAAACGTCACTTTCTTAGGACTTAAAATATAACGTCACTGTGACACAGTTCTATGGTGGGTCACGGTTCATTTTACATTTTAATGTTGGATCCAACAACATTATTTCCCCATTCCCACGCTTGACCAACATTTGACCCAATACAGGAAGCTCGTCACAAGACAGCCGTCACATCCGGCTATGCAGACCGTACATGCAGAATCAATTTTCAATCTGACGTCTTTTATACGTCTGACCTATTTTAGCATTCTTCGATATCATAGAGCCACTCAAGCGGGAAATGAGTATTTTAAGGGTACGGTAATATGAACTGGATAATACCCTATATGAATGTTTTTAGGGTTCCGTACAAAAAATGAAAAAAAATATAATTAGTTATCATTTAATTGTAGTAATTTATTAGAAAATGCCAACCCAAATTTAAAATAATCATGTCAATCAATGTCTGCTAAATAATATAAAGATATTAAAACAAAACTATTGGGTCACATACAAAATTAATGGAATTGGTCTCCTAAAATTAGCTATTCTTTCGAATTAGAATGTAAAAACCGTGAGCAATTTTTTTTGGTCTATCCCACTTATCGCCCGGAGCCAAATTACGGCTTGACAGCTACGAGATTTAAACGTCGGTTAACAATCTTCTTAAGTGGCACTGTTTTTGAGATATTTTTTCAGAGCTCAAAAAGATGTTTTTTCGTGAGAGACTCAACCAATTAAAAAAATAAAAAGCAAGCTTTGTAAAGCCGACTATTTTTTTGATACGTATAAACATACGTTCACGCCTTCATTCCCAGAGTTGGGTAGGTACACTAAAAAAAATGGGAGCCAACAAAGAGAGATTTTTTCTTAGTTGACAAAGTTATATCAACCAAAGCTGATAGTAATATCAACAGCAATTTCTTTAGTGATTCAAATAACATCTTAGTTGATGCATCTAACGTCTTAGTTGATGTATCTAACGTCTTGTCAGGCTCGTATGGAATCAAGACGCTTATGCACAACAATCACAATCTTATTAGAAGCGACCAATTATTATTTTCTGTGCAGAGCTACAGAATTATCAACAACTCTAAAAATTGGTTGTAATCCTGTAACCATATTTTTTTGATAATTATTGTTGTCAAAATACGGAAAAAAAAATATCCCCCCTATTATTACATTGATTAAAATATTAAAGCCTACTAGAGGACGCCTGCGCATGCACAGATTTATTAGTATCCAAGTAGTAGGATAGGAGATGAATTTCCAAAAATCCCTTCTTAGATATCCAAGGAATTTTCCCTCTAAATTTCAAGTCCCTAGGCCAAGCGATTTTGGCTGTGAGATGATCGATCAGCCAGTAAATTTTTTCTTTTATATAATCGCAATGCTATTATCAAAACAGCAGTAACTCATAATACAACTGTATTTCAAAATCAACTTTAATACAACTTCCATGAACTTGAAACAAAATTAGCAAGGATTTTTATTTGATACTGTTTTAATCTAGCAGTGCAAAGTATGTGTATATGTCACTTCCACAAGCTAGACAAATCTAACGACATCTCGTAAGTTAAAATCTATCAAGCCGTTTAGGCTGCAGAGCGTGTCAAAGAAATAGACATACATACACTTGAAAATCATAACTCTTCTTCTGACACTTCAAATAAAAACCTAATAAAAGTCAATTTAAAAAACCAGCTTTAATAACAGTCAATCCGTTTTAAAATTACAAAGCCGCAGATAGATAGGCGTCAAATGTTAACCTTTTTAGCCAGGCCTTTTATGGTACCGTTTTATTATTTTCGAGTGTTATTTAAGAACTCGCTTTTAAATATGTCGATGAGTTATTTAATCAATGAGTGATGTTTCTCGTCCGAAAATATGTCAAGCGATATTCGACATTATTTATGTGTGTAAGCCGTTGCTATCTCTTTAATATGGGTAACCCTTATCTGGTAGAATATTTATTGTTAGAAATACACTTCGCATAGCATGTATCGCAGAAACACGGTTATTCGAATGATCATTTCACATAAATATATACTCGGATAAATATATAACTATCAGTCCTTTTACTATACCTAATATTATTTGATGATTTTTATTTACCATAATAAAATTGTATGTAACATAACAATCCTATAGCTACTTCTACTATGGCATAATGTTTTTCTGCTAGCGGAAAAGTGGGTTAGGTTAGGTTAAAACAGCTGTGACCCCAACAGAAACGAAATTGTGCCAGAATGGTAGGTTAGGTTAGAACTGCAACCCCAACAGAAACGAATTTGGAAATTATGCGAAGTGATGGTGTGCTGAAAGTAAATATGCGAAAAATATTTCGGCCGAGTAACATTCTACAATACAAAATCATGACAAAAAAAATGCAACACATTTGTAAACTCTTTTAATATTGTCTGAGTCTCACGGAAGTTTTTTTTATTGAAAATCGATGAGTGAAATGTCCCGTCTGAGCGTTATAACAGCCCAAACAAGCGAGCAAGCTCCATGGTTAAGCTGCCTAATTGAGAATGCACGCCCTAAAATGTACTCTGACTGGACACTAAAACTCGCAGATTAGTAAATTCGTTCATCGAGTTGAAAAGTGAGTTCCTTAAGAGAAAAACACAGCTCCTAACATAAGATATTTTGTAACAAAGAGTAAAAGACCAAGTTTCACTGTTTATCCATTGTCCAAAGATTTACGAGCTCAACTTAATTTAGCAGTGAGACGGCGCTAAAATAGCTAAAACTTTAAGCGCTTTGCAGTTTCCAGGAGCTTTTTTTAGGAGTCCGAAGTCAAACTAAAAACCTTTATAGTTTCGCCATGTCCGTCTGTCTATCTATATGTCACGCTCCCTTTTTCTCAGATAGTATCAAGTAACTAAACTGATTTTTTTACACGCATGGATATTTATACAGCTCACTAAGATTAATATTGAAATAACGAAAAAATACATGTTTAGGGTACCTCCCACCCTTCCATGTACATTTTCATGTTCATTATTTTCTTTTACAACATCTGACCAACAATATGTTGTTTATTGTTGGATAGCTATTAAAACATAATTAAGTATGTAAGTACATGTCATTATATTTTTTTAGATTTGGAGGACTTTGGGGATATATTGAACTCTAAAAGTTCCATTTTCGGTAGTGACCTTAAACTTACAGTCAAAATTACAAATAAGTACAAAAAATCTAAAAAATATCTTAAATGAAAGCACATGTAACGAATTTAAAAGGAAAACTATTCATCACAACTAAGTAGACTTGATTGGTTCTTGAAATACAGGCGATTAATGTATTAAATAACCACTAACAATCTTTTAAAACAGCACCAAATAACTTTAAATAGAAAATTCATTCAGAATTCTTGTTATTTTTCGAGATATTTTTTGTTTTGTTTTTTTGGCTTCGGAACCCTACGCCGACATGGCCCGACATGCTCTTGCCTGGTTTTTCACAATTTAAATGTTACTGCGTAGAGTGGTTTAATCAAACAAGGTAACACCGTTATCCTATCTTCTTTATCTTACAGATCATTTTCGGATACCCTTAGAACCTAAGATATTTATTGAAATTACCCTCTTTCACACTCAGCTGTTCAAATTGTGGAGGTTTAACTTACGTTGTATTTTCCTTTACCGTAAGGGTGAAGCCACGCGAGCGTAATTTTGTGAGTTGTGAGTCACGTAATTTCGGTCGCGTATTTTTTGCTCTTTATTTGTCCGAAATACGGCTAGCGCTGTGAGTTAGAGTGAGAGAGGAGGAGCCTGCCTACCGCTGCCGTATGCGTGAGAGAAAGGGAAGCCAGACAGACTGACGACGTAACGCGTTACGTAACGAAGCGGTTTACCCTCCCATAAGAAGTTATCACGTCAAATCACAAAAGTATAACCAACGTTAGACGTTAGACAAGACCTTTTCTCCTAGATTCTAAACTTTATCGATATTCCAGATTCGTTCGAGTGGTGGCAAACAATTGATTCCGTGACTAGAAATAAGCATTCTGTAATTGAAGCATCAGAGAAGTAAATAAAAATGTTATTTTAAAATTTACGATTCAAGAAAACTACATAAAAAAAAAGTCATTAAATTTGAGTAAATAGACTAACTGTGCTTCTATTCTACAAGGTAAAGTAATATTGTCCGAAACCAAAACAGCCTGTTTTCTCAGGCAAAGGACCTCTGCACACATAGACTTAATTTAAGACACAAAAACCGGTTGGTCTCATCGGTCCCTGCTAGAATAAAAACGTACAGTAGAGGTCCAAATGCAATGTGTATCAAAATTTATAATAGCCTGCCTAAAGAATTAAAAGCAGAACAAACGTATAAACGTTATAAACTTAAAATATTCCTTATTAAAAAATATTACTACACATTGCAAGAATACTTAGAAAATAATTAATTATATACATGTTTAAGAATTATGTTTTGTATTTTGTAATTCTTTAGTTTATTACTAGCTTTGTTATATATGTAGGTTAATATCTTTTATTTAGTTTTTAATATCGCTATACCCTAATAGGCTCCATGTTTAGCACTATACTACTCTTAAGACCACTGTAAATACCATGGATGCAATAAATGAATATGAATATGAATATTACTTTTAACATGTTATCGTAATAAATTTGTTTTAACTAGACCGCTATTACTGTCAAGTAAATAAGAGTTATCATAAAGTTGGCAAAATGATAAGATGATATGTCAAAAGCAATATTGTTTTACTGCATAGAATAGAGGCCTGGTGAATATTGTCGTCTGTGTATATATAGAAATAGCCCCTCCCATTATTTGATTAAAATATTATAACCTATGTCTCTCCCACGACCAAGACAAATCCAATAACAAGTCATATGGTAGAATCCATCAAGCCATTTAGGCTGCAGAGCGTGCCAAATAAATAGACATACATAAACTCGAATAACATAACCCTCCTGAAGCAATCGGGTTTGTATTACTTGTCCTTTATGTATTAACTATTTTTAGTAACAAAGTATTAACTTCCTTTTCATAATGCTCATGTCATGTGTATGTATTTTATGATCAAAAACATGCCATACAAAAACAAGGAAGTAAACAAGTAAAGTAATCCTTGAATACATTTCAATATAAGAATATGACAAGCCTCGATCAAAAGGAATGAGTAAAATCAATCTTCTTTCTGAGTCCCTTTTTCAACTGAATCCCTTCGAACAATCACAATACTTTATGACGTTTCTTTTAAGAACAGTCACAAGTCCAAGTACCTTATAAAAAACGTGACTTATCCAAGTTACTTTGCAAATGTCGTCAACGTTCCCAGATTCTCGTGACCTAATTTCAGCGTAATGCGCTTAAACAAGGCACGAGTCTGTTGACTGCTATGAAGGCCCAACAGGCCAAATCTGAAAACCATTTACCTACCCCGTTTTAGTGATGTTTTAAAACACTCTTAATATGACCGCACGTTCTAAAAGTTCTCCGTTTAATATAGATTAAAACGAGTACGTAATAAATAGGTCTAATAATGAGATAACTCGTAAACAATTTTATTTAAAGTGATTAGTAAAGAGAGTCAATGATAAAAAATATTTTTTTTGGCAACATTTCATCATGAACCGTCGTTAAAAAAATATTAAAGTATTTTTTTTAAATATCCATATAAATTGCCTCAAATCATCTCAAGTGATCAAAAATATCAAACATGAGTAATCACACGGCTGAAAGGGATAAAGCTAATATTTTGTGAAAAAACAGCGTGTGTATGTTTAAGCCGGCGTGTGTGACACAAACAGCATAATAATTATGGCGTATCATAACATTTTTTATTGTTTCAACGTTGTCATTATTAAAGAGAATGTAAATTAAAACGCCAAGGGTTTTACAAATTGTAATAATTCATTAAGTAATTTTTAGGGTTCCAATAGACCATCACTGCAGAAGAGGGAGCGCCGTAAGAAATAATTACTTCGCATTTCTGTCTGTCTATATGTCTTTTTTAAATTGATATTATAAGAACTTATAACGGTGAAATATTGAATTATTCTGGATAATGATGTCCCTTACAATATTATTATGTATTTTGTCACATTTAAATCTTTAGGAGGTATTTAAATGGTTGATTACATTAGGGTGACGGCACCATTGATGGACACTTTTAGCTGACAGGCACCAGTAAATGGACACTTCACTCTTAATTCAAATTTCAAACGGTCCTAAATTAATTGTTGCAAGATAAATGAATAACGCTTATAATAAGAATCAAGTTTCGATCATTGATTCTTGTCCATTACTGGTTTCATCACCCTATAAAAAAATATCGACTTAATTCTGTGATTAAAATGACTTGATAGCTACTGAGCATTATTAGTTATAACATGTTATCTAAATGGTATTAAAAATTTCTTTAGTTTTTATTCATCAAAATTATATGAATAGTGATGTACTCAAATCATGTCTCGTGATAACTTTGTGAACAGTAAATACTACGAAAATACGTAACCTTGCAAAAATCATGCCAAATTGTCAAACGAAAGACTGATTCACCAGACTCAACGTAATACCGTCATTCAAAATTCAGCCATCCCCTGACGCAAGCATCAGATCCGACAATTCCTCGGAAAATATTCCCAAATCGTGTGACTGTACTATACTAAATCTGCCAATAGATTTGCGCGTGCGACTCGCATGATAATACCAGTATTTTTCACAAGTATTTTTGTTTGCTGTCCCCTGACGCAAGCATCAAATAAGACAATTCCTCGAAAAATATTCCCAAATCGTGTGACTGTGCTATACTAAATCTGCCAATAGATTTGCGAGTGCGACCTGCATGATAATACAAGTATTTTTCACAAGTATTTTTGTCTCTGGTATTTGTTTTCTCAAATGCAAGTTGACATTGCCGGGCTAAGGAGAAATACTTTCGCAAAATGTTGGAGACAGGATGTCGATAGGGCTTTAGATGTTGAGTGTGGATTCAAAAGGTTTTTGAATTGGTATTGATTGTCCTTTTCTGTTTCGTTTCTGTTGTGGGGATTACAATGGACTTGGTGTTCTCGATCCTTCTCTTAAGTGCGGATAAAATTTCAAAGCATTTATCAACTGGGTTTTACGGAGTTTTATTGATCACTAGCTTTTACTAATTCGTCCGCGTAGATTTTGATTATCGTTTTTCCCTCGCGAACTTTATTATTTTCCGGGATGAAAAGTAGCCTTTGTGTTAATTCAAGTCCAGCCGTTGCAGCGTGAAGAAGTAACAAACTAACACAAACATTTCGCATTTATAATACCAGCTTCTGCCCGCGACTTCTTCCGCGTAGATTTCGATTAGAAGTATTTATTTGTAGGACAGTAGTATTTATTAAACTCCAATTGTTTCCTTTTTACCCGACTGGCAAAGCCCAAAAGGAGGTTATGTGTTTGACCTGTATGTATGTCCGATTCTATGCTCTCTCGTAAATATTAAACGGCTAAACCGATTTTAATCAATTAAATGTGGTTAGATTCGTCTTACTTACTTTACCCTAGAGTTTCATAGGCTATATTAAATTAATAGGAAATCAAAATTTTGGCGCCAAATTGCGCGGCATGAAAACTAACATTATGTTGACGACATTATTCAAAAAGCAGTTGGGTGTTCAAAGCATGCTTTTTGTTAGATTTTTTTGTCATATTCCTGTTAAGACACATTCTTGTTTCGTCACATTCTTGTTTGGACACATTTTGTTTTGAACACATTTTGTTCCGAAATGTTTTATAATCCCAAAGTAAAATATATTTCTAAAAATATAGTTAAAAACATATTTATGTTTGTGTTTTTTATTCTTTAAGTCACAGTTGTACTAACTGCTTAATGTACTTCACTTCTACAATCCGATGAAAATCCGTGTCCAAGCAAGAATGTGCCGAAACCAGAATATGACGAAAACGGAATCAATCGTATACTTTTTTTGCCTATACTCCTATGTATAGCTCCATCCTTGACACGGAATTTGGCAGGATTTTAAAGGTCGAAATAGCCTCCTCTGCACGGATAAAGGTCAAAGCGGCCACGTAGGCGAGGGAGCAGTGTTTGTACGGGTTGTGCGCGCTCGTTCACTGAGCTGATCGCTCCAATCTAGTACAATCACTCAAATGTACTAATCCGGTCTTTTAGTTCATTTAGTACACTAGTACACTGAAAGAAACTCGTCTGTTCATGTTCCTTATTTGTGCTCCTTTGACCGAATGAGTGGCCGGTCGGTCATTCATTCGGATCGCTTTGCTGTCAGTTTCACTCACTGCTCTGCCAGCTCTGTTCGGTTCTTGCTCCGCGTGTACTAAATGAACTAAGAACAGGAACTTTACGGAATAGTTCGTTCTAGTACAGTGACGGGAATTCATTCTTTTTGGCTCTTAGTACATGTACCTACTACACAACCCTAGTTTGCATTGCCAATTAGGGAATGCAAATAACCGGTTATAACCGGTTATTTTCATACAAAAAAGGTTAATAACCGGTTAAATTGCATTCCCTATTGCCAATGCTCATTGACCTATTTATTCTGCTAGTGTGTTGCAATGCTGGACGAATTACTGCCACTAGGGACATTTGTAGGGTGCTTACTGCTTAATCTGAGAATATTAATATGTAATACTTTCTTATCCTGCTAATAATTATTAATGCGAAAGTTTGTGAGTGTGTGTGTTAGATTGTTACTCCTTCACGCTGCAACGGCTGGACGAAATTGGATGAAATTTGGAATAGAGAGGTATCAGTGCAATAATCGCCAATAAACTTGCGATTGGAAAATTGTTCATCAAACATGTACCACACTGTTTTTGGAATAAATGTATGTAATGTTAAAGTTAAGGACTTTAATTGTTATGCCACTATGGAACCCTGTCATAATGAGCGTCAAACCACATGAAATAAATTACGCCAAAACTAATGAGTAACGTTATGCGACAGGGTTCCATAGTGGCATAACAATTAAAGTCCTTGACTGTACATATGAATCTATATTGTACACAAATAAAAGAGAAATACAGAACACAGGCAATGTAATAAAACTAATACAAGTACAAAGGCGAACTTATCCCTTAAAGGGATTTCTTTTAGCTAACCTCATGCTCAGCTCATGACAAAACCGGTTTTGAGTACAGCCGCAAAAGGGCGCCTCTGACTCAATCGCTTAATTACGCCTAAAAATAAAATACGTAGATAACCGGATTTTTTAGTAACCGGTTTTTGAATAACCGGTTTTTGATTAATTGGATTTCCAAAGAAACCGGTTAAATTTACCTCTGAGCACGTGCACGGAGACGGCCGAAGCGGCGACGTCGGCGAGCGAGCAGGTGTAATTACCGGAGTCTTGCCGGTTCGCGTTGGCGATGTACAGCCGAGAGAGGGCGCCGTTGGCAGTCGCCTCGGTCTTCACACTGGAAAAAATATACTTTTTATAATTTCGTCCTAAGGGCTTTAAGTAACTAAGGGCCTGCTGTTTGATCAGTAGTTAACTCAACTAATTGTTAAAATTCGAAAAAGGAATCGAAAATTTGGCACATTTTTTGAGATTCGATTCGAGAACCATTAGTTACGATTTTAACGATTAGTTTTTAAGATGGTTCCTATACAAGAAACTTTTTTTTGCATCGAATTTTTATATTTGTTTATTTTTGTTGTTTGTCTATCGGAAAAACAGTAAAACATAGAAACTTCAAATTTGGTATGATTACTAAACTTATAGTGCAAACCATAAAGAAAAACAAAAATAAAATAAAAAAACGTGAGTTAGGCTCGCGCTGAATCGATGCTAAATCAAATTTAAATTGAAATATAATAATACCTATTGTGCAACGGTACGGAACCCTCGGTGCGCAAGTCCAATTCGCACTTGACCAATTTTCAAAACAATCAATCTATTAATTCAATTGCGACTACACTTGTTTCCGAATTAGCGATTCCATTATCGGCAACAATACTGCTACAATGCAATTAATATGCTGCAACACAATGTTCGAATGCACAAATCAACTGCACACATACGTCGATCACGACACGTAACAATATTTTAGCCCTTGTATGTGTGAGTCAGTTAGTAGACCAGGCAGTCGATTTACGTTGCCTATAATTCAAGACCCATCTATTGTACTGGCTATTACAGATAAATCGTGTGTTACTCACATAGCCACAATGTTTAGCCTGCAATTGCACTGAATTAAAGGAGTTTCTTCGTTAAAAAGGAGGAAACAATAACTATTTACAACAAAATACGCACAAATGGAAGTCACGAAATGGTCCCAGCTCATCGTAATGCTACCATTAAAGTCACACAAGGCCAAATATACGTATTTACTAAATAATAAATAATAAGCTCAAGACAAAAACAGGATTTTTGTCCGTCAGTTGTTGCTATTTCCGCTATTTCCGCTATTTCCGGAAGACTTGGCAGTATGGGCAAAGGTATCTTTGCCTTTCCTTATGCAGGATAAATAAAACAGACAATCACTTTGCATATTCAGGTAGCCACCTTCCCTATCACAATACATGGTTCAAAGAGGTTCAGAATAAATAATCTAAATTCTACATGTTCAGAACAATCATGAAACTCAACCAAGGCACAGTATAAACAGTAGTTCGTTTTTAAACAAAGATACATCGTTTGCTTGCATGTGTGCGTACCTTGACCGTACGCGCCGCGAGCTACCACAGGCAAACTCAACAGAACTCACCAAGCCGGATTAGTTACGGCCGCGTCTTTGCCGCATTTAGTTACGTACGTATTCATGGTCATTTTCATCAAATCAAATTACTTATTTAGAATAATCTATGTCATTGTATAGTAATTACAAAAGAATACTTATTAAGTACCGAGCAAGGCGCATCCACGCAACGCGCCCATGTGGTAAAACGTAACAAAAACTTAAAGGGCTGGAAACGGACTATTTTTCAATTTTTACTTTGACTAAGGTCAAGTTGTCTTCTCAACTTCAAATTCATTCATTTTAGTTGTCCAGGGTCTAAGGGCTTATTGTCTAACGCACTTGCAATCACGATCGTTTTCATTTCGAAAATCGAAGCTTTGTCTGCATACAAAATGAAAACAATTGCTCCACTTTAAAGCCGGTTGCGATTGCGAGTGCGTTAGACAATAAGCCCTCAGGTCTGGGCTAGGATAGGATTCGTAACGAATACATCCGACAGAGAACCAAAGTTATCGACATAGCTCAAAGAATCAGCAAGCTGAAGTGGCAATGGGCCGGCCATATCTCGCGAAGAACCGACAAACGCTGGGGTAAACGTGTTTTTGAATGGAGACCACGTCTCGGCAAACGTAGTGTAGGACGCCCTCAGGCCAGGTGGGATGACGATCTGCGAAAGACTGCAGGCAGATGCTGGCTGCGGCAAGCTGAAGACAGGGCGCTATGGCGCTCATTAGGGGAGGCCTATGTCCAGCAGTGGACTAATATAGGCTGATGATGATGATGATGAACCTGGTCTACAAGATCAATGTTTTGTTCAACTCAATCAAGGACATCTTGACCTTTGTTGCGTGGCTATTCCAACCGGTTTAGTCTCTCTGAAGTACTTTTATCTCTAAATTGGTGACGCTAAAATGTTACATGTAAATTGTAAAATGTCTAGCTCTTATAGACACGTTAGCCTTGGTAGCGACCCTGCCTACGAAGCTAGCGGACCCGGGTTCAAATGCCGGTAAGATGATTTTTCCCGAGTCTTGGATGTATTATTTTTTAAGTACGTATTTATCCATAGAAGTATGTTAACCGTTATGTAGTACCTATAGTACAAGCCTAGAGATTCGTTTGGGACTAGGTATATGTGTGTGAGATTGTCCACAAACATTTGTTTATTATTTACTCTGACTTGATATTCTACAAATCTAGGGTTAAAAAACTAAAACCAAATATAATTGAGTTAAATATAATTCTTAATTAACTAAAGCAAACCGCTATTCCTAACGTTCATTCTTCAAGTCCGAAAATATTTTCCTTTATAATCGCTGAGCTTTCTCCGAGAAATTCTTGTCAACTCAGAAAAAAGGAGTCGTTGATTCCCCGCTACATATTCTGGGGGTTTGTTGTACTCCTTCGGCATGGGGGTCAAATCGAGTAGAACCCGGAGACTTCGTTACCGTAGGAATAAATTTTGTTCTTGGTGATGTTATGGCCAAGGCAAATTCTACGTACGAGGCATCCGTACCATCTCTCAATTTAGGTACAATCGGTTCTGAGGTGTTCATAGAATTAACAGATATTGCTAGAGAATGACTTGGTTTGACAGTTTGAAAGAAAAATAACAAAATGATCGCTTTAATGTTATACATTTAAATAATTCTTGCAGGTTCTAACTTACGTATATACTATATTTACGTCGCAGTTGAATGATTTCGAAATTTCAATTTATATAGACTGATAAAGAACTCATAAAAGTATGAGCAAGTCATAACAATTTTAAGTGTTTACGTTTTGAATGCACAATGGTTGCAAAATAACAGAGTTTTTTAGACTTTTCTCTAATAATATAATAATAATAAATAAATAAAATCGGATTACGCATCCATATATTATGTGTTAGACAGTACAGTAAGAACTTATTGATAATGTTAGTGCCTACCAAAACTTACAAACTACCTTATAAATATCCAAAGCAGCAGCTCTGAACATAGGCTATGCACCTGAGACGTGTAGCCCAATCCAGCGCCGCAACATTGGTGTATCCCTCCTATTTTGTAGTGTGATCAGGATGCTGTTCGCACTATTGCGAAAACGGTGGAGCAGCGACGCAGATCTCCTTCTGACAATAACATGGAACCCCTCGTTCCACCTCTCAGCAAACATACTCGACGCACTGCACCACCGCGGTCGTCCAAACAGCATCCTGAACGCATCATTGTACTGGGTAGTGATTCTCTCATAAGCAAAGGTGAGCGAACGCAGGAGTGAAGTCCAAGCGGCGAGTTTAAGTAGTCCCGTCAAAGCGAACAAAACACATTTCAGCGCGTGTATTCGATTTGGCAGCATGGCTTCTCGAACGTATAAGGCTGCCTAATTGAGAATGCACGCGCTAATATGTGTTTTGTTCTCTGACGGGACTACTTAAACTCCCCGCTTGGACTTCACTCCTGCATTCGCTCACCTTTGCGTTTGAGAGAATCAATACCCTGGACGCGCAGGGCGCGTATAGCTGACGCACAGGCTGCACGTGTAGAAGGACTGACAGAAGGCTTTAAACAATGTCACTGTAACTTCATCGCTACAACGTGCAAACCTGGTAATAAAGTTTTAATCTATATGGTTTGTATTCGAATAAAATCGGCTCGTTTAGCTGTAGCAAGGGCTGTCTGGACCGCTATCACCATCTTTAATCTACCGCTAAGCAGCGTTCGCATTGTTGTGTTCCGGTGTGGGAATAAGACATCCGGTGAATTTACTAGCACAGAGGCATTCCATCTAAGACCTCAGGGTTGGTAACGCATTTGCGGTCTTAGGATTGCAGTCTTGAGAATTCAAAAGTCCATGGGTTACAAATCCCACTTAACATCATGTGGCCTGAGTGCTCGTTCGCTTTCTCAATGCTATAAAAAAACAACATGTGACTGACCCTATTAGCTTTAAAGGATCATTATATATAGGAACCTTAAACGTCGTTGAAAAATAAATAATCCTTTACTAACGAAAGGCAAAAAGATACCTACAAAGGTTAGAAATTGCGTGGCTCCTAAAAAGCTAGGCACAAATAATTATTAATCATGAAAGACTGTATTTGCTCCGACCCATACTGAAATAAATTTAATAACCTGTCTACGTGATAAGGGTATCGTTTACCTTCGCGAAAATAATATTCGTATTTAGTTGAATATAAATAACGTCGACAGAGGCTCTACTTTGAAATCCGTAATTTGAACTTCGTCTATTGCTATCCCTTTTGCTCTCATAGCGTCACAGTAGTATATTATTGGGAGTTTCAAAACACATTTTACATGTTTTGTGTTTTGAAACTCCCAAGGCGTTTTTTGATGAAACGCTCATTTCGAGTTGATCGTTTTTTTAAACGCTAAAATAGGTGTTTTGAAACTCCCAATCGGTTTTGAGGTGTTTTGAAACTCCCAAGGCGTTTTTTGACGAAACGCTCATTTCCATTCAGACGTTTTTTTAAACGCTCATTATTTAAGAAGTTCATACGGTTTCAAAAACACATTCTTGTTCTGAAACTCCATATTCACATATAACTACTTAATATCTTGAAGGTGTAGGCGCATTGGGTACAAAGCATTCAAGCTTACAACACGTAGTACTTGATATAACGTTTATTTTTAGAAAATATGAAGTTTGTGAGACAACCTCAAAACTTACAATTGGAAGTCGTTTGTCCAGTTCGCAACGATTGCAATTCACGTCATGGAGAACTTTTACCGAACACAATTCGAAGTATAATTTGTGGTCCTTCTAACTGTGGAAAAACCAATTTAATTGTTGGTCTTTTACTGCATGAACGGGGGCTACGTTTTGAAAACCTTTATGTTTACTCAAAAACTCTTTTCCAACCCATGTATCGATTTTTGGAAACAGTATTAGCGTTAGTTCCCACAGTTAAATTTCAAAAATATCAACAAAATGAAGAAATACTCAGTCCACATGAAGCTAAGATTAACTCAATTATTATATTTGATGATGTTGCATGTGAAAATCAAAACAACATAAGGGATTACTTTGCAATGGGACGTCATAAAAATATTGATAGCTTCTACCTTAATCAAACTTATAGTAAAATTCCTAAACAATTAATAAGAGACAATGCTAACTTAATAATTCTATTTAAACAGGATGATATGAATTTACGTCATGTTTATGATGAACACGTTGGAAGCGATATGTCTTGGTCACAGTTTCGAGAAATGTGTGCTAAAGTATGGAAACTACCATATAATTACTTGGTTATAAATAAAGATTGTAGGCGTAATTCAGGATGTTATAGAATGGGCTTTGACACATTTATCATTATGGATTAACTATAATACGTAATGCAATGTTACGAAACATTTATTGCTTCATAGGAAACCATCATGATCAGACATGAACCTTGAAATGAATGACGAGAAAACTTTGAAAGAAAAAGTAATTAAATCTGTCGAAGCCGTTAAAAAGAAGGTTAGACTGATTCGTAATATGAAAACTGATAATGATATGATGTTGGAATCAGTATTGAAACCAATAACAGATCCGCTTAATGAAATAGCAAAAAATGACGACAGTAATTACATAAACACTTACGATACGAACGTAGATAATAATGTTCCACAATGGAGAAAGTTGGCAAAAAGATTTAAATTTAGTCCTAGTGAAGAGAAGAAGCAAACTATTAATGATCTTACTGTTGTGAGGAACTCTTCTCAATCTAGTCTTTATAATGAAGATGATGGGAATGAGACATCAAACGACGATGAAAGTGATGTAAGTGATGGTGTGGATAGTGAAAATATGATTGATCAGGATTCAGCAAATGATATTTCATTTAAGACATCTGATTCTTATGCATCTCCTCGCGAAGATCCTGCATTTCAAAAGCAATATACCACGAACATAAACATTCCATTTGGTATACGAACGGAACGGGACAAGCTAATGCTAGGAACTTATCCAGTATACACCAGTAACAATAAAATCAAAGTAAATGGTCGTACTTACAATTTAACACCAGGTTTAAACGAATTGCTATATAAGAAAATACCGGATTTAGATATTGTAACTGAGGACGATAAACGTAATTACAAAATCTTATTATTAGAGACTAATGCACATAGAAGAGATTTTAATGCTAATAAACCAATAAAAAGCAACAAAGGTATAAAATATTTACATGTAATAAGACCGCTTTTTAAATTAGCTAAAGAACGAACAGTAAGTGGTGATGGATTACCAACAATGAAAAGAGTTAAAAATAAAGTGTCTTATGTATATTGGGATGACCCAAACGAATTAGTAGATAGATTAAAATTACTTATAGCTTCCCGTGAAGCTGGTAATACAGGATTAGATAATGAAATCATATCTATTATTGAAGAATTGCAAGAAGCGGGATTAGTTAACAATGCTAATATATAAATCAGTTACTGTACTATTATCGTTAGTCGAGGCAGAACTTTTGACGTACAAATATATCATAAAATGAATATAGATAAATTTGGTCATCATCTTCATAAACGCCTGCGTGTATCTGAAGTTTCTGAACTTAAAAATAATGCTTTACTCAGATCAGATGATGGGCATTTCGATTTACAGTCATTGAGATTAAAGGGGCTTGCGCATCCATTGTCGCCTAATGATGCCGTTAATAAGCAGTATGTTGATCAGCTCGTTCAGAACCTTTATGAGAAGAAGTATCTAGATTCTTTGTTTGACACTATAAATTCACAAATTCATCAGCTTGCAAATCAGTTGAAATTGAACTTTTATACAAAAAAGGAAACAGACGACATTTTCACCAAATTAAACGATGGCAAAGCAGCAAGTCGTGAACGAGATACACAGATCAGCTCGAAAAAACTTTAAGCGACGAGCAGTTTTATTAAAAGGAATTGATGATTTGTGGCAAGCGGATTTGATTGACTTACAAAATTTGCATAAGATAAATAGAGGATATAAATACATTTTGGTTGTAATTGACGCCTTTTCAAAGTACGCGTGGTGTATTCCAACAAAATCTAAAACGAAAACAGAAATTAAAAATGCTTTCGAACAAATTATTAAAGCATCTAAACGAGTACCGATAAACTTACAGACAGACTTAGGGAAAGAGTTTTATAATAATGAATTCGATTGCTATGTAAAAAAATTAAAAATAAATCATTATTCTACGTATTCAATTAAAAAAGCATCTATTGTTGAAAGGTTAATAAAAACGCTCAAAACTAAACTTTACAAACATTTTAGTTTAATAGGAAATTATAAATGGGTTGGAAAACCTTTAAATGATATAGTTAAATCCTACAATCAAACTATGCATCGTACAACAAAATTTCAACCAATTGATGTAAATTTTGATAATGAGTCGCAAGTAAAGAAAAACATCCAAAACGTGCAATCCAATCTAGGTAATCAATCAAATAAATTTAACATAGGAGATTGCGTACGCATAAGCAAGTATAAAAGCGCCTTTCATAAAGGTTATACACCGAATTGGTCAACTGAAATATTTACTATTAAACATGTAAATCGCACTCGCCCAGTTACTTACCTTATTGAAGATCAACGAAAAAATACAATACTTGGGTCATTTTACGAACAAGAACTTCAGAAAACGAAATATCCTGATGTTTACCTCATAGAAAAGGTGATCAAAAAGAAGGGGGAAAAATTGTATGTAAAGTGGTTAGGGCTTAATGATAGCGAAAATAGCTGGATTGGTAGAAATGCCATTGTATGAGCATATTTATTAACTTTATTGTATTAAAAATCGTCATTAATATTTTGGATATGAAAGGGAGAGGACTTTTAAACAGTGCTATTAATCACTTACCAATTGAACTACACTTACCCGGCTACAATTATTGTGGACCAGGCACAAAGTTGCATAAACGTTTGCTAAGAGGTGATAAGGGAATTAATGAGCTAGACAACGCATGTATGCAACACGACATAGCCTATGATAAATATTCTAACCTGGCAGATCGTCAACATGCAGATTTAGAACTTTATAAAATGGCTAAACAAAGACTGAAAGCGAATGATGCTGGTAAAGGGGAAAAACTTGCTTCATGGCTAGTTAGCAAACTAATGAAATCTAAAATAAAAATCGGCGCGGGGATAAAAACATTTAAACAGTTTGTATCTAAGATACGTGCTGAATTAAAGAAAAACAAATCTAAAAATAAAGGCACTGCAATTAATCAAGCTTTTGCAGCTGCAATTAAAGTATTCCGTAATAACAATACGAGTAAATTACGAGTTCCTCGTTTAATACCGATCCCAAAAACTGGAGGTATTTTACCACTGATACCTATTTTTGCTGGACTTTCTGCATTAGGATCTTTGGCAGGAGGAGCTGCTGGGATTGCTAAAGCTGTTGGAGATTACAAAGCTGCGAAGAAAAACTTAGCCGAATCAGAACGCCATAACAAAATGATGGAATCTATAGCATTAGGAAAAGGTTTACATATAAAACCGTATAAGAACGGTAAAGGATTGTGTTTAAAAAGTTCAAAAAACTAAATAAAAGGTTACCTAGACGAGCTCTTACAAATATTGATATTTTAAAGTATTCAAAAGATATACCTTATTTTCGCGGTGTTTATATGAGAGATAGTTTGCCAAAACGACCAAAAAGAGTAGAATGTGCAATCATAAATTTAGATAGTTCTGAAAACCGCGGGACTCACTGGGTAGCCTATGTCAAGGACAACAATTACTGTGAATATTTTAATAGTTTTGGTGATCTGAAACCACCGTTAGAATTAATAAATTATTTAAAGAATCATGTTATTTCATACAATTACCTCACTTATCAAAAGTTTAACACTGTAAATTGCGGACATTTATGTTTGAAATATTTAAAACAGTTTTGGAGTAAACGTTTAAATATCTCTGTACAATAAAAACCATATCATTTTCATGATGTCTTTCACTTTGTCTATAACCGGAACCTCTTCTGCCTTGATCACTAATTATTCACCAGCTTTTCAACTCGATGGTGAATATGAATGTGGGTTGCTGTACATGTCAACTTTTAACTCGATACCGAATATAGATTACAGAAATAATACATTTTATTATGGTAAAAATGAAGAAGTAGAAATTCCAGAGGGGTCATATGAACTTCAAGACCTTGATGATTACCTTAAACGACACCTGCAAGGATGTACATTTTCACTGACATGTAACAATAACACATTGAAGACGTCTATATTGTGTTCTAAAAACATCTACTTCAATAAAGAAAATTCGATTGGAAAGTTGTTAGGTTTTGGAGAAGAAACTATTCAAGCTAATATATTAACAGATTCCCCTTTTCCTGTTTCCATTCTATCAACAACTATAGTGCGGGTTGAATGTGACATAGTGAGTGGATCATTTGTTAACGGTAAACCGAGCCATATAATTCACGAGTTTGTACCTAATGTTCCACCTGGTTATCGAATTATAGAAATACCTAAAAACGTAATCTACTTTCCTGTTACACAAAACAGCTTAAGCTCTCTCAAAATAAGAATATTGGATGTAAACGATAATTTAGTTAATTTGCGAGGTGAAGAGATTCAAATTTATTTACATCTTCGAAAAAAATGATAAATTTCAATAAAAGTGTAGTCTCGCGCGACAAACGTACTAGTACTCATTGTACTATCAAGAAAAGAAGACCTAAAGAACCAATTACAAAGCTAACAGAAGAAAATAAACAATTTTTAAAAAACATTGGATTGTTAAAATGAGTATATTAAATTTAACAGATTCTTTAAGCTTTGATAACACGATTGAAAGTTTTGAATATCATTCATATAAACCATACATAACAAGTTTTAATTTGAACGATGAAATTCGTATACCTATTAACCAACAAGATCTTTACGTATTGCCATCGGCGAGTACTCTCTATGTAGAAGGCGATGTTGCAGTATTCAATAGAGAGACAAAGACGCCGGTGAACAGTGTACAATTTACGAATAACCCTATACTTCACTTGTTTCAAGATATTCGATATGAACTGAACGGGATCGAAATAGATAAAATTAAAAACGCTGGAGTTACAACAACGATGAAATCTCTTGTATCCATGAATGAAATCGAATCGTCTATGTCACAGTTATGGGGATGGAATGTTAATGGTACTAAAATTACACATGGATCATTTTCTGTATCTATTCCTTTAGATAAGATTCTTGGTTTCGCAGAGGATTATAAGAAAATAATTATTAACTGTAGGCATGAACTTATTCTTCTACGATCCAATAGTAATATAAATAGTGTTAAATTGAACACCAATGAATACATAGATAACATTACTATATCTAAAATAGTATGGCGTATGCCACATATTAAAGTTTCTGATAGGGAAAGATTAAATTTACTCAAATGCTTAGAAAAAGATCGCGCTATTCAAATGGCATTTAGGAACTGGGATCTTTATGAGTATCCACTTTTACCTAAAACATCAAAACATTCTTGGTCAATCAAAACTTCATCTCAAATTGAAAAACCGCGATTCGTTATAATTGGATTGAAAACGGATAGAAAGAATATGGCTAACAAAGATATAACACGGTTTGATCACTGTCATTTGAGAGACGTCAAAGTTTTTTTAAATTCAAACTATTTTCCGTATGAAAGTTTAAATGTTAGTTTTGCAGCTGAAAAGTATGCTTTATTATACGAACAGTACGCTAAATTCCAGCAGTCTTATTATAACCGTGGTCAAACACCATTGTTGAGTCCGCAAGAATTTAAAGAGAAAGCTGCTCTGTTTGTAATCGATTGTTCCCGTCAAAACGAAACCTTAAAAACAGGCGCCATAGACGTACGAGTAGAATTAGAGTGTGAACAGGATATACCTGATAATACTGCAGCGTACTGTTTAATTCTGAATGATAGTATTGTAGAATACAAACCGTTAAGCAACATTACACGAAAAATATCATGAATTCAGATTGTTTGTTCGTGGATCTTCAGGGATTTAAATCGTATAAGAATGAATTTATTATTAAGGAATTTGCATACAGTACAAATGAATACACACAGGTATTTTCAATAAAACCTCCATATAAGTTTTCGACGTTAATGGAAAGCGAAAAAAGACAAGTAAGATGGATAGAGAAAAACCTAGGTATTTCATGGCATGAGGGCTTTGTTGATTATAGAGAATTTAAAAGAATGATACGCTGTTTTTTGGAAAACAAGAAAATATATGTAAAAGGGTTAGAAAAAGTTAAATGGATTAAAGATTTGTGTAGTAACTGTACCGTAATTGACTTGGGTTGTAACGGTTTGCCTAAATTTGAATCTATGTATCAAAAATATTGTAAGGACCAGAGTAGTTATAGTTGTTCAACGCATAAAAAATCTTGTGCGTTAAAAAATGTTTTATGTATTAAAAAATGGTATTCTGAAAATAATTTATCATTGTATTCTCATTTGTAATAAAGTACAATAAATATTATAACTGTAAAGCATATTTTTATTTCATAATTATTTCCCTTTATATACCTACCTACATATGATAAGATAGAGTGTCCGATCCGAAAACTACAAATTTAAGTGCCTGTAAAAGTTTAAAATAACAATGATAATGACAACTATTTGTTATTTCATGGGCACTTAAATTTTAAAGTTCGAATTGGACCCAATGGGGTTACAAAAGGTTTAGAAGTAAAATAAAACCAGATTCATAGGAAATAACATTTATTTATTAATTACCACACCTTTGTTTATAACATAGCATCTTAAATCTAATTTTAACTTTAATATTAAAACAAAGATTGATGACCCCAAGACAACGTTGAGACTTGATTATCTAGTATAACGCGTTTGTCATCATTTGACGACAGTGCTACTTTATTCAAGGACTGAGTAAAAATAACATGTTTTAAAGATTTAAATACAATATTGCGTTTTCTTATCCGCTCCTTATTTAATAGTACTTTTTTATATTCCTCAAAATCCACACCGCGCAATACATGTCTCTTTGTGCCTTTAGCCTTTTTCAGTTGTTTGTTTTCTGTTTTTATACAATATAATTTAGACCTAAGGCCAACGAACTCGTTTATTATTTCTCCACCAAGTTCATCTTTAAATAAACCGGGTACTTTTTTATGTTTAAGAGTTATACCGTATGCGTTACTGACAGAATAATTACTTGTATCAAAATAATGTTGAAAATTTCGTTTTATATCTACATACAAATCTTCTGTATTTATGGAATACAAAAAAGAATCTGTATCGGTATAACATAAACTTAAATTAGATCCATAAAAAGGTTTCATGACAGAATAGTGAAAATCGTACATATGAGTTTTCGATATTTCCAAAACAGTAAATCCAATGTAAATTGGCCGGTCAAGAGTTACCGATTCCGGTTTCATTTGTATGGCGACAAAATTTTCACTAAAAACGGTAGAACTATGAAAATTAGGTCTACCTGTTAGATGCTCTGCTGTGTATTTCTTTTTTGTTTTATTTCTATTATCACTCCACGCATTAACTAACAGAACATTTAACCTTTTTTCAGCGTCTTCCAACGTTTTTCCAAATATAGCATTGTTTGCAAGTTTGCACGAATTTTGCTCAAACACGGATTTAGCTTTTTGTCTTAACTTTGTATTTAAGTCTATGTATTGTTTTAAAAATGGACCTTGTTTAAATTTGATTACTCTATGTACGTTTTTCAATACCAAGCCATGCTTTATACATGTTTTTAAATGCACATAATGGATGACATACTCGTATTTATCATATAAATTTGGGATAAGTTTAGGTTGCTTTGAACCAGGCGGTGTGAATTTTTGAGGACAGAATGGAATGTCATTATGCAAGTCATGCAAATGTTCTGGATATTCTAAATCCACTTCCAAAATATAACCATAATCCGAATCATCAGGTGTTTGTAGGATATCGAGTACATTAATTTTATCCCGTGGTAATAATTTGAAATCATCATAAGGTAAATTGCCACACATTGCATAACCGTATAGATTATTACAGTCTATGTAGAATAAGAAACTGCTTGGATTACTGGAATCAAAGTTTGGCATGTATTTATTATTTGCCTTTGCATATCGAGTAGAACATAAACATACACCCCCACGAATACCTTTTTGAATCATTCTAATTATTTCAAGGTCATCAATGAGTTGCAACTTCACACCAGTTATAAGTAACATGGCATCAAAACTTAAACTTGGGGCAGTTAGATAAAAAGCAGGGTCTAATCTATAATTGACTTTACAAGTTTGACGAAACTTTTCAAATATGTCAGTTAGTAATAATACATCTGATTTAAGGTAAAGATCGGTGTATTCTCCTAAAGTATTAATATTGAATGATTTCCATACAAGCTCGGCATGTTCATAATCATATTTGGATATAATCTCATTTGTTAATGAGTTGTAAAAATAATGTGGCTGAGGTAAACATTGCTCTTCATATCGACTCCAACTAGACATATACTCGTATGGATAGACGCCCTTTCGTTTCAATAAATCGAAATGCTCTTTTAAAGGAAAAAAATGTGAGAGATGAATAAAGTCTTCTTCATTTAAGGTGCTAACAAGTTCTTCCAAACTTGCTCCTAAAAATTTGAATGAATCTACAAAACGAACGGGCATATATTCATTTCGACTTGTAATGAAAAATTTCGTAAATGATATGTAATTTTCTTTGTTTTTTGCAATAACTTTGACTTGACCAGGAAGTTCACCCAATTGACGTATAAACAAATGACTGTCGTACCCTGATAAGTTGTGAAAAAATACTGGCACAAATGTTGGTAGGCGGTACCGAATATTACAATAAGAATGGGCTGCCCCTCTATAGCGTCCTGTCAAATGGCAATGATCTCTCACGGAATCGCCGAGTAATAACTTGCGACAAAGAAAACAATATTGAGAGTTCAAAAAATCATTTTCTTCTGTCTCTGTAATAGTTATTGGCTTCGGGTCAGAATATATTTTATTTATTCTATGTACATCTTTTTGCAGATATTCGAGAAATTTTTCTACGCAGTCTTTTCCACGATAAGACACAAATTTGTTTAGGGAGCTGTCGTATGAACTAACAATGTAGTACGCAAATGCAGCTGGTATGTGTTCCTGCAATGTTGTAGTACATTTCGAACTAAGTTTTTCATCCGTATTTGGTTGCAATAAGGATTCAAAGTCTGCATAAATTATAAAAGGCATATTTTGCATCCGCTCAAAATTTTTAAATTCAATATGCGCACCCCGATTAGGTAAAATTGTCTTTACGCCCCCGCATACGTGAGCATTAAATTTGTCTTGACTATTAAAAAATATCATACATTCATCGCAAAAAAATATTTTCCCGTTATGTTTTGTAAATTGAAGTTTAAGCAGGCGACTTAAATCTTTTATAAGACAGTAATGTGTTTGACGACCGTTTTCTAACATTAAAAGGTTAATATGATGTTGCTTCCGACATGTGGTTTTGTAAAGTGGACCTACGATTTCAGATTTATTTTTGAGTGCGTACACATTAATACTAATACGTTGATTGTTTTTTTCGAATATTTTTATGTCAGATAATCCCACAGGAAAAGTCATGTCCTTGCTATTAAGAACACCTTCATAATGGGGATATGAAGATACCCTATGCACATTATTTTTAGCTGGAAATAAAGCAGCCATCACACACCACAAAAAGCAAAAAACATCTTTATTTTGTATATTGATGCACGCCCGTTTTAGTTTTATATTTTTAGGCAAATCAATGAATCCTGATGCTCTCAGTGGGTTATATTTACTGATGTTTACCTCTAGGTATAAATTACGCATAAAAGCCCAACCACTATCCCTGTCTTGAAACTCATCAATTTTTCCACAAATACATTGTAAAAGATTTAAAAATATTTCATTAAAATCATAGTTCTGATGTATAACTATATTTTTCGTTGCAAAAGATTTTACGTCGCAAGTATCGTTTTTAAGTAAAGAAAATTCAGCAAATAATTCAAAATTGACTTTGATAGTATTAAACACTGATTGTCTTGCTTCCAAAATTTTACGAACACTGTCGCGAAGGCTACGTATAAACTCGGCTGGTGCACAAACCTGGTCTGGCCCGCCTTCACGCCCCCGCACACGGTAAGATGCTATCCTACTTCTAAAAGCTGAAGCTATTTTTTCAACGCCTTCACCGTTATCAATAGAAATATTATTTTTATGCACAATACTTCGTAAATGAGCAGAAAAAGCTCGACTAGGAACAGATGTTTCGCAAACAGAACAAAATATTGATTTACAACTCATATTTGTTTTTTAAGAATAGTAGATGAAAAGTGCTAGAAATTAAGATAAACAAAGGTATCGCGAGATTTAATTTTTTTAGTAACAATATAACGCTCGGTGAAATTTTAAATTAACTACAGCTTTCTCCTATAGATCTTTTGTCACAATAGTTTTAAGTCAGCCACATTATTTAATTTCAACTCAACAAAACATAGAATTACAACTCATTTTATTTTTTTATTTTTAAGAATACTATTTTAAAAGTGCTGGCAAATATTACAAACAGAGGTAACTAATACTAGAATTATTATTTTAAATCGCGATAGAACGTTCCATCTTCAGCGAAATAGTCCTTGTACATAATTTTAGCACTTTATTAATATCTGACACCTCTGACGAATTAACATCTAACTGTATTTTTAAATTAACTAGAGATCTCTCTCATCAATCTTTTGGCGAAATGCTTTTTATGTAAGCCGCATTATTTAATTTCAACTCAACAAGACATAGAATTACAACTAACTTTTAAGAATAGTAGATTAAAAGTACTGGCAAATATTACAAACATAGGTAAGTAATACTAGAAATATTATTTTAAATCGCGATAGAACGTTCCATCTTCAGCGAAATAGTCCTTACATAATTTAAGCACTTTATTAATATCTGACACCTCTGACGAATTAACATCTAACTGTATTTTTAAATTAACTAGAGCTTTCTCCCATCGATCTTTTGGCGAAATGCTTTTTATGTCAGCCACATTGTATAACTTTAACTCAAGAAAAAGGTCGCCTGATAATTGTGCAGTTCGACGCACCCTGCCCCCGGGAACTTGCCTTATCAATACTGACGGCAGCAGCACTGGTTCGGGTTTGCGAGCACGCCAGTCACCATCTTCACTGTCGGAGTCGATTATCCAGCCGCCTGCAGGACCGTTGAGCTGCTCTAGCAGACTTGTCTGCGCCAACTTTTTTGAGCTGTAAATCGATCAAAATAAATAAATAATAATAAACGGAACAAACATGTGCAGAGCTAAGTACCTATTTAAATTTATTTTTAAAATTACCATTTACTGAAATAAATACATATCTTACTTACCGTGGAGTCGGTGCTTCGTCTTCAGATTCAGTCGGCGGAAATTTTCTTTTTGACAGCTTCGACTTCTTTGACCTATAAAACAGAAGTTCCATAATATAATAAAGCACTTTAAAAAGTATTCAGGTAATACTTGTTTAAAATTGAATTACCGAGGTATTGAGGCTTCGTCTCCTGATTCGGGCAGCGGGGTTTTCTTTTTTACCACCTTCGGCTTCGTAGACCTTTAAAACACAAAACATAATAATTACACCGCGACAATGCACTCCTAACACACAGCACCTTAGATATTAATTAATTACCTTGAAATTGGAGCAGGATCTTGAAGCTCCGAATATGGACGAGTCTTCTTGGAGACTTTCACTTCAGAGTATTCCGTATCAGACCTGTAAAAAAAAGAACATGGAATATTGTATACGATTTATTTAATTAATAATCAATAAAACCATATCAGAACACATAAATATTAAAAACTTACGAACATTATTTTAATGCAGTTGTAGCTTGCGACTGATTGACACTGGCTTTCTTGTAGAAATAAATGTAATTACGCGTTACAACGTAAAAAGTTTCCGCTCAGCACTTTACAACACTCACAGAAGTTCTCAACATTTAGATATTTATAACATTCTATTTGTAATAACAGTACTACGGAATGCGAACAAAACAAAGTTTTTATAAAGGTTTAATACCTCAGACGTCGATTTGCAAAGTAAGCATTTGTGGTACAAACAAAAGTATCATGTTAAATATGTCGTAATCGGTGCATCAATGAAAGGAACCGGCGTTTAACAAAGAAGCCGACTTCATTTAGGTTCAATTTACACTGAATGCGATGATTGATTTATTTTATAGGACTTGTCAACAATACTTGAATAAACCTGTACTGGAGTTAAGTTCGTGTTTAGCATATTATATTTTGTAGGGCTCAATAATACATGTTTAAACCTGTATTAGAGCTGTGCACGTGTTTAGCAAAGGAAAAATATAAATACATACGTTTAATATCGCAGTTCTTCTTTAGTCGCCAATTCAGAAAGTCGCAGTTTTATTTCGTATCCCGTACCTACAATAATACTGACTGAAGTTCTTGAATTAAACGGTGAGTACCTAACTTATTTACTAATATACTGATACTGTTTTTTTCCTAGTAGATATAAATCTAATTATATTCTCTTATTGTGCAGAGTATGATGACTTCTCAACACATTGACTCCGTGAAAGATACCAACGAACAGTTCCCGTCTTTTTCGTCTCAAACCCTTGCGGCATTCGACGAACCATTTGGCTACTCCCAAGATATGGATGCTTATTTGCAATACCAGAATAGATGTATAAATCAAATTCAAAATCCATCTTTAGAAAATTCACCGAAAAAACCCAAGATAAAGAAGAGAGCAGTGCAAATAAAAACTGATATTGGATTAAACTCGCATGTAATTAAAAAAGCGAAAAAAGGGAAGCGATTAATTAAGATCAGTATTGCAAACCTTGAATCGCAGCAGGACGCTGATGACCTCATGGCAGTGCAATTTGTCATCGAAGATAACTACGATGAATTGTTAAGTGCTACGGAATCATTAGTTGACCGAATCGTGAGAAGACTCAGTAACGTTAGCTATTAGATTTTACAGTATACGTTATTTTACATTATTGTATTTTTTAATAAAATTTTGTGTTTTTGCAACTTTGTTTCTCAATAATTATTCAATTCCCTACCCATGTTAAATCCAATAGTGTTACTATGCAAAACAAGTTTAGAAACTAAAGTAAATTCCTCTGAAGTTTAGTGCCGCTGTTGGATTTACGTGCGCTTTATATTTTATTAATCGCTTGATCGTATATCTTTAACATAATGTAACCCTTACAGTAGTAGTCATGATTCCTGCTTAATAGCCGTGTCTAATTCTGATGGGACAGCTAATTGTACATATGCACATATATTAATAAGGTAGCATGTGACGTTAAACTTTAACGAATTGCAGACTTTATTTGTGCTAGTGAAAATACAAATCAGACCAGCGTATTTATTGACTTGCAACTAGTTTATATTTATAATTTCTTGCAACGCGTTACGAGCACGTCACAGAAACCATCCAATCACAGGCTCAGGTCTACATCGCGCTAACGAAGTTTTTAAGATTTGTTCATACATATACAACATAAAATATGTAACCGACGTGCTCCCACCTTCCGTGAACGACCGGCGGAATGGTAGGGTTCACCAGCAACCTGTGGCTCGGCCTGATCACCCTTGTTACTAACCGCTGAAATCAACTCAAAATGTATAGGGAGATTCTATGCCTATGCGGTGGTGGGCATGGATGATCCACACCTCGGTGAGAGGACTAAAATCACCAACACGTAAAATGCGGTCATAAGACCACTGGGAACTTAACGCATCCCAGGTGACCCGTTCTTGATGTGGGGCTTGATCAACCTCGCAGCAAGTTGTGAAAACACCATAGCAAACCAAGTCCGTCGAACGGTGTGGTGCGCTATGTGACTCGCTTTAGCAAACCAAGTCCGTATGTAGCGGTGTGGGGCGCTTGTGCGACGATAGCGTGTCTGGTGACGACCTGTGACGCGTTGTGTACATGAAATTATCAAAAAACATCTTTTGTTCTGTTGCTTGTGCACCTGACAAATTAAAAACCAAATATTAACTGACAATTGTCGGGTGTACAAGCAACAGTTTTGCTCAAATGAACTGTGAAATAATCAAGTAACAAAATCTACATGCGAAGAATATAACTCGAGTACGTTGCGATAAGTTAAAATAAATTAATGGTGAGTTGGCCGACATAACCCTGTTGGAGTTCGAACCCACATCAGTGGAGTTCGACAGGGCGTATACGGAAGCGCAGTTGGAAGATAGAGTACTAAACACAATAATTCTAATATAGTAAGTATTACAAATAGGAATGCACAAAGATATAAATTACAACCATAAAACCGATTGGGAGTTTCAGAACACCATACAACCGATTGAGAGTTTCAAAACACCTCAAAACCGATTGGGAGTTTCAAAACACCTCAAAACCGATTGGGAGTTTCAAAACACCTATTTAAGCGTTTAAAAAAACGATCAACTCGAAATGAGCGTTTCGTCAAAAAACGCCTTGGGAGTTTCAAAACACCTCAAAACCGATTGGGAGTTTCAAAACACCTATTTTAGCGTTTAAAAAAAAACGATCAACTCGAAATGAGCGTTTCATCAAAAAACGCCTTGGGAGTTTCAAAACACCTATTTTAGCGTTTAAAAAAACGATCAACTCGAAATGAGCGTTTCATCAAAAAACGCCTTGGGAGTTTCAAAACACAAAACATGTAAAATGTGTTTTGAAACTCCCAATAATATACTACTCGTCACTAATTCCCAAGAAAGTGACGGGGCGATCTGAAGTTCGAATTACTGATTTCAAAGTAGAGCCCCAGGTCTGTACTCTTACCATAAGTTGCAATTACCGTACTCGCTAGCGAGTCGAACGCTTTGTCCCTCACAGTATTCTTATAGAGTGAGAAGGACAGAGAGCCCTGCCAAGATGCACTACGCTAACTAGCGTTTCTATTCGTTTCGTTTTTGAACCAATCGCGTCACTGGTAGATGACGTGATACGAAAAGACACGTGACCTACCAGTGACGCGATTGGTTTACAAACGAAACGAATAGAAACGCTAGTTAGCGAAGTGCATCTTGGCAGAGCCCTCTGAGCATTCGAATCGCTAGCGAGTACGGTAATCGTAACTCATGGTAAGGATACTGGTAAGAATATTAGTTATGATGTTTCATTTAAAGATATCTCTAGAATCGACGGATTCTTTGGGAGTGTTACTGGCCTGTTCGAATTCACACTAAAGGCTGGTTCGGACTACAAAATAGAAAATTAACACCCGTAGTCACAAACGTCACTATGAGGTCTCACAGTACTCACGAACGCAAAGGGTATGAGGTGTTGTAAGTGTCATAATTCTGAATTGATCAAAATTCAAAATTTTCATAATTCCGAACGAAATTTTTTAATGGAAGACTTAATTTTTTGTTATCGCTTATAAATGAAACCTGACCTATTACGTATGACAATTTAATTATGCGTTTAATTTTTTAGATCTCCAGCGTAAGGTCGCTTTCGGAAAAAATAAAATTCTGACAAATGAATATTCGGAAAAAAGTAATTCGGAATTTTAAGGTATTCCCTTTGATTAACCTCTGTTATGGAAGTGCCGTAGGCTCTAATATTTTAATTAAAATAATGAGAATAAAAAATCATAACATATCGATGACAACATCAAAAATGCAGTCGGATTTTTTAAAACCCGCCACAATTAAGGTAATTCAGTTTGGGTAAAACCAATGGTGTGTGATGTGCTCAGTGTCCGGAATACTATTCATTAATTTACAAATTAATAATAAATCGGTTGGAGTTGTGATTCTCTAGGGAGGCTTATGTCCAGCAATACCTATATAATTATAATAAATATAATTTGGGCTAATGACGTTACAAATACAAATTTCTCTTACACACTCAGCTGTTCAAATGCGCAGTTTCTCTCGACGATTTCCTTTACCGAAGGATAATCGGGTAAAGTATGTTCCTAAGTTTAAACAAAAACCGTTCAAGTGCTAGTCGGATTCGCGCACCGAGGGTTCCGTACCGCTGCACAGTAGGTATTATTATATTCCAATTTGAATTCGATTGACCGAATGACCATTTAGTATTTGTGATAGGTTTTTCTACTGTCCCCCTTTATTATTTCACTTTCTTTAAAAATAAATTGTTAGGAAATCTGATGTTATAACACTTCTGGAAAAAAACCGCTATCGATTACGATTCAAAAGATTCAGCTCTTTAAAAGACGGACGGATGGACAACCCAGGCATATTATTAGGGTCCCGTTGGGCTCCCTTTGGGTACGAAACCCTAAAAAGTCATCGGTACATGGCTACCACTGAGATTAAAACTTGGTATCTTACGATCATGAGTCGACACACTAAGCGACTGACGCTTTTTAAACGACTGCCGAATGAGGAGGGGTAATGTGTTTATCAGCCTATATATATATATATATGTATATGTATGTTTGTTCCTTTGTTGCGCTCTAGAAACTAAACGCGTGGTTCAATTTTGATGATTTTTATGTCAATCGATTTGTCTTCAAAAAATGAACAATAAGTGAGGTATCATTTAGTAGGAACTTAAAAATCACCAACAGGTGTCATTTATCATTTTTCATTTTGAATGATCATTTAGGATAGATCCGTTTAAAAATGGTTAGCAACACTTGGGTTTTTTAAAGCTTGCCTTTTGTTAGACTTATTTCTTGTAGGGTCACGCACTCAACCCAAGCAAATTACACAAAAAATAACAAAATTATTTCTTCAAAGTCGCGTAAAGTTAAAAGCGGTCAAACGGCCTTTACGAGCTACAACAATTCACCAAACATCACCGAAACGAGTCTATCAAGGGGTCTAAAGACACCATAAACCATAATCACCCACTTGGCCACCCCTGGCTTGCCCTTTAACGGGTCGGGTTGACCGTCTAACCTTGTGACAGGGGATAGACGTAAATAGGCCTTTGCGGCTGGATTGACTTATCGACAGTGTTATACGACAGCGTTATACGACAGTAAATGTTGTTTACCTCTGCAAGACTAAAGGATTATCTAGGCTGGCATTAAAAAAAATGTAGCGTAATTGACAATAGCTTTTGTTGAAAGGTGTTCTGGCAAAAAACATGGTTATAGATGTTGGCCTAAAAAGCTTTTTTTTTTAATTTAATAGGAAATAAACGGCTAATGGCTGTTTTAATAGCCACATGGTCTTTTCTACGTCACAGTTATTAATTTTAGGCGTTCTCATACATAACCCTGGCTTATGTATCAAAACGCCTAAAATTAATAAGCCTAACATATCATAATCACTAAAATACAAAAAAAATAATTTTTTTTTGAAACTATGACATTTTCAGAATTGTCATAAAATAAACCTAACCTAACCCAATAACTTCCATACAATGGCTTTTTATAAAATCCTGAAAGTTTACGGTTTCAGAAAAAAAAAACCATTAGGTATTATCACCTTTAGGGATTATGAATATTATGACACAGTCATGGCTTATTAATAGACCCCGTTATCTTATCGGGCTGACGTCGCTTTTTTATAGGGATTGAATGTTTATTTTATCGACTATTTAAATGTCGATGGTATTGTACATAGAGGTATATGTCATGTCACTTACAATGAGTCAAAGACAATCACAACTAAATATGTGATAAAAAAGAATGGGATCAATACTGAATAAATAGTTACTAGGTAAATTATTTATATAATTTTATCGCATCTTGTTAGAATAATGAGGTTGTCTTCTAATTTTAAATCATGAAGTTTTAATACCTACGCCATATTGAGATTAAGCAGAGATTTAAAAGGCAAAAAAATCAGTCGCATTGTTGCTTTATAATATAAACTACAAACATCGATATAGAGAGGGTCGACAAAATAAACATTCAATCCCTACAACAGAGCGACTTCAATGCGACAAGATAACGGGGTCTACTTATTAATTTTAGGCGTTGTGTTACGGAACCACAGCCAGTGCGTAATGCGGTTACATTACGTCATGCCTATCACTAGTTTAAAACGCGCGTAGCAACACTGATAATCAGACGTCGGAATATACGGGGCAAAATTAAATGACAGCTAGCGATCGCCCACATCGATAAACTCAAATATCGATGCTTTTCCCATATACTAGTGATCGCTCCAAGTTATGTTTGTAAAATATATTTTTTATAGAAAAAATGCTAATGAAACCAAATAGCAACATAAATCTAGTTATTCTTTATTTTACTCATCATCATATTTTTTTCCTCATTGTGTACAGTCAAGGACTTTAATTGTTATGCCACTATGGAACCCAGTCGCATAACGTTAATCATTAATTTTGGCGTAATGTCTTTCATGTGGTTTGACGATGTCATTATGACAGGGTTCCATAGTGGCATAACAATTAAAGTCCTTGACTGTACCTATTTCAGAATAACTGTCCCATTTACTATTTGTTAACATAAACGATCAAAGTTCCAAATTTTCGGCCGTTAACTTCTTCGTCTCCACGCTGAATCCATTTGTTGAGACAAAAAAAATATTAGAACAAATACACACCTAACAAACAATACTGGGGGCGATCACTATGGGAGGGAATATGCAAGTTTTTTTTTACAGCTTCAATAAACGCTGATTCATGTAACAAACAAGTGAGAAAAATCATTTTTTTAATAGCTATAAAAATAACCAAGTTATAAGCCCACAAAGATTTGTTCCTATCTCTTTCTAGCAAAACAGAATTTTACGTGGAGTTTATATGGCCGAAATGCACAATGACGTCACCGGTGCCGCCTGATAGTGACTGGTTTCTGAGAAGTTTGTAATCTGAAGACTGTAATCCTAAGAGGCGAAGCCGAGAGGAACTGCTGCTTTAAATTACAAAGAGCAAAGTTTATATATTACAGAGATTAAATTATGTAAATAACAAAATAAACGATATTGATTTTAGTTGAAATATTTTGTATTTATAAAATTAAAAAATAATAATTGTAAATTGGTCACGTCAGGGCTCTTTTAATTGGTAATTTAAAAAAAATGTCGCTAATATGGAGGTGAATCTACTAGCGCTTCGGGTAAAACCATCTTTGAAGAAGGATTTTTTTTTCAACCATAAAACATAATGGCCCGATGTACCCCAAGTACAACTCTAGGCCCTAGTTTATTCATCTTCAAAATATCTTAATGATCAACCTGTAAACCTTTAATATTTATTATTTATGTAAAAGCTAAAGGAAAATTATGTTTCCTTAAGCCAACAGCAAATAAAATAAATCTCAAGATGGTGTTAATTAAATTCTGTAAACGAATAAATCAAGCTGTTTTATAACCCATTCGATTTAAGGAGACCTACGGAAATGTAAAACATTTTAGGACAGCGGCAGCACGCAATGCCGTATCCTTTACAAATGCTATTTCAAATGTATATTTTCCTCTCAAAAATGTCCGGAAAAATTTACACTACATATTGAGATGCGAAGTACATAAATTACTGACAGTTCTCAAATTAAAAAAATAATGTTGCATACAAATTTCATTAAGTACTGTTTAGTTTGTACCTTTTAAAAAGTGAAAAGGGTCGTAATAAAATGAGGGCACAAGTCTTAAACATCCATTATTTTATTCGAAACATAACTTTTTTATCTGTGTCTGGAATAGAGTGTGTTTTTTTAAAAAAGCTTGCGTTTCTCCTTGTCATGTGAGTGTTAAAAAGTGTTTTTCACGTGAAGTTTCTGTTTGTATGCAATTCAAAAATGAGTTCAAGCTATGAAGATTTTACTCCAACACATTTTTTTTCTTGTGATTTTTGAAAAAAAGCACTGTATTTGCCTTGGCAGAAACGGCAATTTCCTACTTCCCTGCCTTGGCAATAATGTACTATTTCCGCTCAAAAAAGGGGTCTTGTAAATTTAACTGGAAATATGTGTGTGTCTTTGTATCTGTGATTTTATATGTGGCATCGGGATACCTAATATTTTATTTATTTATTTATTTATTTATTTATTTATTAAGGTCATCAACAGCTCAATACATCGAAAAACTTTTCAAAGAACGTATCATTACGTAGAGTTTTCATTTCAATGAAAGGCATTTCTCGCCACATGAGCTTTTTTTTCGGCAGTCACAAGTGTAACCTTACATAACCTTACATCCTGAAAACATCATGGTTTCAGCAGAAAATAGCGTTCGACGAAATTAAATTCTATAAAATTACACAATCGATGAAGTGAAATTCGATGAAATGGAGGGGTTACCGTGGCATAGTAAATCCCAAACAGATAGATCGATATGGACTGTTGTAACTAAAATAAAATAGGGGTTAGTTAGCCTTTTAGCAAACTATCGGAGCACGTTTTAAGCTTAATTATTATTCATAATGGCAATGTTTTATTGAGAAGCGTAATACAGACTATACAATGTTGTCTAGGTAGCTAAAACTAAAGGACCTACTTTAAAAATTGGCAATTCTCATAGTGTACATACAAACATACAATCATGCCTCTTTCCTTTAGTTAGAGGTAGGCAGAGGCCACTTCCGTCCACCTGCTATAATCCTGACCAACTTTCCTCGCTTTCTCCACAGTCATAAGTCTCCTCAAACGTCTGCTTCTCAAATTGTTCCATGAAATAATCCTAACATGAAATATTTTCTGGCAATACCCAGCAAAAAATACTAAACCGGGTCGGACGGACAACAAAAATGCTCGGCACGACAAAAATTCCATCCCATTCTTTAAAATTTCTCCATGTCTTTGTGTTTTGTTAATTTACTAAATGGACTCCAGAATGTAAATAAAAAGCTAACATTTCTAAGTGATACAGTTTCAGGCACCCGACTCAAGTAATTTGTATGACCCTTAATAAATCTTGGAAGCAATCCAAACAGAAAATGAAGGCAGTTAGCACCCCATAAATTTAATTTTAGATAAGTTAAGCGAACTGGGTTCCATAGGCTAGCACAATGAAAACTGTTTGTTCAGTTCCGAATATAAAGCGGTTATTATAATTATCTTTTGGGATCTTAACAAGAAACTAAAATTGAGTGTTTCGCTTTCAAGAGACTACTGTTGTATAAAGGCATTTAATGTTCTTACATTTTGACCGTCGACAACCATTTTTTTTAAATTGTTAATGGACTTGTATATTACTTTTTATCGCTTTTTAACTTCCTTGCAAATCAATACATTTTTTAATACTTACATAACTTATAACATAACTCTTACAAAAACGTACATCAAAAATAAAAGATGATCATTTTCTTACTTGCAAAGGCTCTTTAGTATTTGTTATTTTAAGAACCAGAGAGTAAATGTAGTAGCTAAGTAACGACTTGAAAAGGTAAACTTTACAGTGCCTTGTCGACGTTCTTTAGTAACGATTTTTTTATACAATTTTGAAAAATAAATGGTTTTACTCTGTAAAATATCTCTGAGTGCACCAGTTAACTACTTTATATTAAGAGACCTATGACAAAGTCTGTAGTGTTCCGCGATCTGGGTCTCAATAACCATAACGCCTTTGTATCTGTTCTTTGGATATATTAAACTTGATCATATTTGCTTGAGACTGGTAAGCGTGAAAACACTATTAGAAAAAAAAACCCTCCATAGTTTTATTTTTCAAACATGACAACTTTTTTGCATGTTTTTGGTTGAATCTTCGAAATCCTATAATCTTTAACGATGATTTTCGATTCAATCGTTGAGTATATGTAACTTCTAATCCTGGCAAACCATTTGTTAATAAATGTTGTGATTTTAAAGTAAATAGCAATTAGTTGAATTTGACGCTGCCATCAAGACGCGCGTGAACTATCTCCATCTCGAATTTTTCGTGCGGAAGCATAAAAAGCCATCCCTTTTCATTCTTGTGGGGGCGTGGCACCATAGGTAACTTAAATCTAATAACTGAAATCAACGTTAAAAATTGCGTTGCAATGTTTGCCAGACCTATGGTGACGATAATCAAGATAGAAAATAAAAATGCTCAAGCTATTTTATTTTCCCGAACAAAGTTTATTCATAAACGGAAGATTAATGTAAAAAAGAAAATCATAGGAAGAATACACCACCCTTTGTTTTCGTATTATAAAGCGTATAATGCGCCAAGTAGAAAGAACGCATCCCGGGACGCTTGCAGCAAACATGTCAGTTACATCTTCAGTTCGAACAATGCAGTTGCTGCCATTTGTGCAGAAACAATGGCTGCACTGACTTAAACAGAGGCACTCAATGAAGTGTGCAGTTTGCAATACATCTTCCATTTAAGTTGGTAATTAGAAATGCACTGAATTGTAATTGATAGAGTTGAATGAGAGGAAAATAAAGTTTTTTAATAGAATTGATGAAATTAGTGAATTGATAATTATGTAAGTATAAAAAAAATCTTTAAAAATATCATTTTTCTTTGCTGAATATTTAAATTGAAAGTATGTAGAAGAGTTTTGTTAAGAGAAAAATATTACTCAACACTATTAAAAATTACTATGTATAGTTTAAACTTTTTGAACTGAGCTCTTCCACTTCCCTGTAAACACAATGGTCATTGTATTTGGACAATGGTTATTGCCGAGTGTAGGGCGGTAGTAAAATGCAAAAAAAATGCCAGTGTTCTATTACTGTATTTTGTAGTCTATTGTCTAAAGAAAAAGAGTCGATAATCCATATCAAGCTTCGAAGGCGGTTAAAATCTGCTTTTACTGCGAGCTCGTTATCCTAATTTGTGGTTTACTACACAATGACTTTGTATTCTTAAGTGAATAAGCTCAGTTGAAAAAGTTTAAACTATATAATACGAGTCATGAAACCAATCATGGTTTATTGTAAATCATATTTAAAAATTCAAGACTCATTATTCCACCTAAAATTATCTTTGACCATGAAATGTGGTAATAAGTATTTATTATTACTAGCGGTTAAATAAAAAAACACAGTTTAATGAATACGAGCTAAGGCAAGCTACAAAGACACGTTCAATTAGGTTAGTTTCTTCTGTTTTGTTTTTGCCGGTAATTCCTGGCCTTTCTCGCTTTGTACATCATTGCTCATTAAACAGAGCTCTGGTGGATTTTGTATTATCTCCATTAATTCTTTCCTCTTATTCATTAATGCTTTACCCACTATTTTCTTGATTTTTATACTACAAGATCTGTAGTACCTTACCTTTGTTCTGCCTTTATCACAGCAACGACAATGGAGATGCCTGGGGGCCTGTATCGCATTTAACATACCGAGTGCCAGTATTTCTGATTTTCATATAAAACTGACACAACGTGGGGTTCTTGGCAAAGAAAAGTTATAGGTCAAGCTACGGAAAACGGAATCAGAGTTTATCTTGGATATGCATATATTATTGAACAACTTCTAAAGTGTATTGTCACGCATCTATTACGGGTTGTGGATCAAAAATTGTGCCATAGGTATACATTAAATTTAAATCACAAATCAACGAAGTTAAAGAGGCTGTTTTTTTTTCTTATTTAAAGCCTAGTTGGGAGTAAAAATTATAATAACTGGGTTTCCTTCAATTTGCAGCGTTAAAGGAGAGTAATGAGGTTCTACCCAAACGAGAGAAGGTAAATTAACAAGATGCCGCTAAAATAGTTGACGGAAATGAATAAACGATATCAGGCACGAAATTTGACGTTTAGTTTAAGTTCTATTATTTCAGAATTTCAAGTAGGTACTTTTTTTCGTCTTACGTAATATTACTGCCCTGTATATAATTTCACAAGCGCCACTATAACAATATCGTAACTAAATAAGTACTATTTCAGTTTAGTCATTGTATATGGTACAGTTTGAAATAAGTGTGAATTACATTTGGTCTTATTTTTATAGATACTAGTATACACTTAGCTCTAGAGCTCACTTAGCTTTATCCAGCATACAAATTCTTAAGTTGCTTGCAGCTATTTGGAGTTTGGGTAAATTCTGAACCGGTTGTGGTTATAGTTGACCTTTACAAGTTACCCTTGAGTAAATTAACTCGTTTGAAGTTTGACGAACGCATTTGATGCTAGGCTTTAGAATATTTATACAAAACCCTCTTAAAACAACAAAATAGTCCTAAATTGTTTCTTATAAAATATAAAAGACTTTTCCCGAAGACACATGCCCTAACAGCCCTTATCCATTCGTTACAGAACAATGACTGACCTGATTCCTCCCCTCTTCGTATCGTAGTTGAGCATTCTTGACCCATGCTTCCAATTGACCTGCCTCGCTGGCTGAGGAACCTCGCTGACCACACACCGGAGCTCAATGATGGAGCCTTCCTTGTAGAACTTGTCCTGCAACAGCCGGCCTCGTTCGTCGACGATCTCCACTTTTGGAACTGTGAACAAAGTTGCAGTTTTAAAGTCTAACTGCCGCACTTAGAGACGTCAATTAAATTGAATCCTTGATTAATGTAGCTGCTGCCACTCTCTTTGCTATAGCAATAGAATAAGACGTCACTAAACAAGCGTTAAATTTAATTGACGTCTCTGAGTGCGGCAGTAAATTTGTTTTTATTGATAATGGGTTTGCTATTGAGAAACTTTTGCACTTGGTGGACGAAGATTTTGTTGACGATGAAACGAGCTCACCCAGACGATGCCTATTTACCCTAGCTTTTAATAGGTTCAAATTGTATGCACTCGCAAATACAGACGTCGGAAGCGCATTCCACTCTTTTGCAGTGAATTATGAAGAATGATGCAAAGAGCTTTGATAGGGAAAAGTATTTAAAAGTAAAAAAGCAAGTAGTTCCAGAGGATGACCAGCGTTGGATTCCAAATCAGCAACACCGTGCTATTCCCGTCACATTGATTGTTTTCTTTTATTTATGTTTATGTGTGTGCCTTCTGTTTAGGGAGTTAATATATTTCTATCTTTCAACATGCTGAGCTGTGACTATTTTCACGTCATCTGGCATTAGTTCAGCCACAGTGATTACATTTGTAATTAATTTTTTGTCCTTTTGTTGATGTCTAAATAATCATTTTTCTATTTTCGTGATTTCTTACTTCTCAAAATTTCAGTTACTATCCTCGACTTTGTGAATAATTATATGTAGGTACTAAATTACTTTTTTTATAACTTGTATGCCTTTTACTAAGCAAATAAAAGGAAAAAGAGAGGATGGGAGATCATCTTACCGAGCGATTAAAGAAAAAAGTAACAAATTCTAAACTTAATACTGCATATTATAAATGCAATTCAGAAACCATAAATTTTACAGAACTTTCCTTTATTTTACCTGCATTGTGCGAATGAAAATAAAAATTACAAAGACAAACAATGGGCTTCCATTTTAAAACTACAAAAACAAAAAAAAATGGGACATTCCCCGTGTTGTGTGTTCTCTTTGTAACACCCTTTTTCTGTATTCAACGACACGGTAATTTTCTAAAGACATTCTAATTGAGAAAATTGAATTGGGGAAACGTTTCGTTTATTACGCCGATAATTATACCGAACCAACAATCGTCAACCAATACGTAACTAATAGTTAGCGGCCAATTTTATACAAATTATCAAATTTGTCATTATCTGGCATTGTAATTATTATCTTGGCAGTAAACTATCGATAATAGGGTTGTCATAATTATACTTGTATTATTTTTGTAGTAGTTGAATGGACGGATGGCCCGATTTCGTCAAACGACGTTTCATTAGATTCGTTTGAGTTTTAATTGAATGACAATTTGACGGATTTAAAACTAAATAACATTAAAGTTTAACATATTTAGAATACAACACATTTCATCACCATATTGCTTTTCACCAAACGGATCGGTGGCAGATGCATCTGCCGACGTTAAAGGGCAATTCACACAACGGGCGGGAGCGGGTCGTGCGCCGGGCGGGTCGGTAGTTCCGCGGGTGTTTTAACATGGAGTTATATGGAAGCATTCACACGTGTGGCGGGACGGGTCGGACGCTGGTTGGGACAGCCGCACCCGCGACGGACCCGCGACGGGCCCGCCGCGCCCGCCGCCCTCCACTACCAGCGCCGTATGTGTGAATGCGACGACCCGCGCGGGTCCCGCGTTGAAAATGACATGCCCTGCGCCCGACCCGCTCCCGCCCGCTGTGTGAATTGCGCTTAAATACCTACCACAGACGAGCAAATTAAATCGTCTACACGTCCACGGAAGCATTCGCAGTAACATCTGCTGATGAATCAGTCGACGTGTAGAGGACGTATCAGTCAATCGGGTCCATATTGACTCTCATAATTACTTTTACTCATAAAGTGTTTTAAGTCATAATCATCGGAACTCATAACATTTTTTTTTCAGTACCTAACTGTTAATTTTTCAGGATTTTTATAAATCAGACCTAACCTAACCTAGCGTTATCTACACTTTTAATATTTAAGAAATTCTAACTAAATATTTAATAACAATTTTATGAAAACAAAATGATTATGAACAAAAAAGTTATGTGAAAAAATGTGCTCCCCAGTCAGTCACTTAGTCACGGTTCTGCTTTATATTATATTTAGATGGATACACCAGTCGCCTTGGTCGAAATCGCCTGGATAGCACATCGTGTAGATTGTAGATAATAGACAAGCTAGCTGATCTCGAATTGGGTTTCAAAGCCACAGAGGGAAGTGTCTTTGATATCCCACAGACATCGAAAACCGTTCATGCTTATTGATTGAAATATCGAATGCAGTGTACAAATTCGGCTATAGGCAACATAATAAATGCAAGCCAGTGGAGAAAGTTCTCTCCGACAGTGAAAATAGCCAGCGATCAATTTTTAATATAAGTATATGTACCTATTTTTTATTGACACGGGATCTAAATCTTTTGTTAGTTTCTAGTGCGACAATATAATCGATAGCTAATCGTTTTCTCGCCAGCAGTGGGACAAGTGCCCAACGCTCGGGAATCGATTCCGCTTCGAAAAAATTACCGATATTTTTCAAACCTTTCCTAGGCTCAGCTTAGTAGCAGAAGTAGCTGGACGGTGGAAGAGCTCAAATTTATGTATTCACGATTGTATTGTCACGAAAATAAGAGCGTGTGTAGAGAATGCGGCCCCTTCCGACCCTTCCTCTTACTTTCGCTCTGTATATCTCTTTCGTCAATCTTCTTTCATCCATCCTTTCCAAATGACCGAACCATCGAAGCGTGCCCTTTTCAATCTTAGTCACTACATCTTCTTTTAGACCACATTTCTCTCTGACTTTTTCATTCCTTACTCATTTTTCATTCCTTACCATGGACCTGTGTTACGGGAAAAGTTACTTTATACACCCCATTTCTTGTACGATTTCCATGGACTAGTAACTTTGCAGTATTATGCTTACCGATGTTAAATTAATATTTCTTTCTTTCTTAAAAAAACAATTCATAAACACCCTCCAATTCTCCTATTTGTTTGCCCATTTCAGTCGCCATTTTGGAAACATTCTTATCACAACACAAACGAGTAACACATTTTGGTTTTACGTTTATGGCAACCTTTTTCCTTCGTTTTTCCAAACGCCATAACAGTATTTATACAGCCCTAGGTTTACTATTTTCGGATAGCTACGCGGTTACACGTAAACAAAGAAATTGGGGCTATAGTTTCGGGTATACCCTTAATAAAGATATGAACGGGGAATTTGTGTATAAAAGCTTTTTGCTTAAGGTTATTTCAGGGGATTAGTAGGATGTATTAGCTCTGTTATTTTATCGGCTTATTCGTTTTATGTAAGAACGTTATTTATAGATAATCAAAGCGTCTGCCGCCTATTAGATAATAATAGGATAGACTTTGGATTAAAGAAAATGGCTTTGTGTCATAATATATAAAGTTAAAAGTATCATAATGGGTCATAATACATAATGGACATAATCTTATTATACATATATACAGATTTTATTTCTGAAAACATAAACTTTTCAGAATGTTTTCAAACAAACCTAACCTTCCAAACAACCGTTTTTTAAAAAACTGAAAAGTTGACGCTTTCAGAAAATAAAACCTGTAAATATTACGACCATTATGTATTATGAACCAATATGTATTTAATTTTTAAACTTTATATTTTACTAGAGGGCGCCCGCGACTTCGTACGCGTAGAATTAGTTTCACGCTACTCCCCCCATTTCTTCCCGTTGGGGGTCGATTTTCTGAAAAGCCTTTCTAAGTGCTCACTTACATCATGAAAGGAACCCCTGTATCAAATTTCAAGTTTCTAGGTACTGTAGTTTCGGCTGTGCGTTGATATATAAGTCAGTCAGGTTTACCTTTTTTATATATAGAAGATAGATGATATGATCCCAAAGAAAATATCTGTATATTCAAAATTATAAACTGATTGTTGTTATATCAACGCATAGCCCAAACCACTGGACCTAGAGACTCGAAGTTTTGCACATAGATACAGGTGTAGGCATTCAAGAAGGAAGGATTTTTGGAAATTCATAAGAGCCGTTTTTTTACAAGGTTAAAACCCTTTCAATCGTATGAACTCGGGTGTAAAGGGCTAATGCGTCATCTTCACTTGTCGGAACTTGTCAATTTTAGTATCCAAGTTATCAAGCTGCGACCACACCGGTGCTTAAAATACGATGACGGTACGGAATCGCAGTGACGCGTCGTATCAGCACCGTTTTTGACGCAAGCTCCAAACACCAATGCTTAAAAAACGGTGACGGTACGGAATCGCAGTGACGCGTCGTATCCGTACCGTTTTTGACGCATGCCCTCCACGCCAATGCTTAACGGTGCGTATATTACGGTACGTCAAAAACGAAGCCATGTTGTTACTATGACCCCGTCGTTTGTTTAAGCAACGACACCGTTTTTTAAGCAGCGGTGTGGGGAGCGTGCGTCAAAAACGGTGCTGATACGACGCGTCACTGCGATTCCGTACCGTCACCGTATTTTAAGCACCGGTGTGGGCGTAACTTTATCATACAAAGTTTAATCTTTCTACCAAAGCCTCAAAACTCAATGCGGCATCTTTGCCGTAACATTAACTAAAAAAACTGCGGGTGCCATAATAGTTGCATGTTTTATATGAGCTGTACGAGGTCATTTACATGCATGAGAAAACGATACTGTACGTCATATATCTTGTATATGTTCCGCTTGTGTGCCAAGCTTGGCATTATGAGCGTTGCCAAAATTGCCGAAGATAAAGATGTATAGTTAAATAAATACTGTATTTTTTTTGGAAGTCTGCAAGTGCTTGAGAACGGAATTTTCGTTTTTCACTTGTTTCATTAGTAATTTTTTCAATAGTTGTGTAAATAGTAAAATAATTTTATTCTTGAGAATTGGCATTAAATTAACCTAAGGTAACTTATCTAGAAAAGTAAAAAAATTCAGAAGCATGTCTATTTCATAAAAATCTTATACAGTCATCAAATAGTCCAAGGATCATTTTTTTTATTTAGGTATTTATTTAAACTTAATTGCACTAAACAGAACAAAGTATATTAAATGGTGGACTTATGCCCAAAACTATCCCTATATTATTTTGATATTTTGCAATCTACTTGCGTTGCGATACAATAAATTTTAATAATAATAATGAATAAAGGGATATTTTTGATTCTTAGACATTTTTGATATGTGTAAAACTTTTTAGTGACTGCCAGACAACGCACAGCTTAAATCAGTGAACCTGCCGGTTTTTTTTCATAAATTGACTCTAAACAGAAAGAAATAAGAGTAGCAGAAAACTAATTCCACGTGTAGAAACTAGCGCGCATTCTCTTGTTTAGCAAATAATAACGTCGGGAAACGAAACATCGGACTCAACATCGGTCAACTATTTGAATATTCAATACGCTAAGATGCATAACGCTGAATTAGCGATTTTAGAAAATCGACAAAATGTATACGACTGACCACGTAGTTAACTATGATCCACTTTGAGCGAAAGAAAAGAAAAACCTTAGTAGCGTTTGCGTCCTGGGTCCTTGACCCCTTTAAACCAATCGCGTCACTGGAAGATCACGTGACTCCTCGTTTCATGTCGTCTATCAGTAACGCGATTGGTTTAAAAGCGAAACGAATAGAAACGCTAGCAGTGCCCCATCACTCCATACAACAGAGAACTTCTGGACTGTTTTTGTCACTTACGTCCTTGTTTACTTCCCCCACTACAACTGTTACCCGCATGCTACGCGTACATAATTATTTGTTGGTCCATTGCATGACGTTATTAACTTAGTTGGTTAGCGAGGGAAGCCAACTAAATAATAAATAGATTAGTAAGGCAATTTGACATTACAGATATTAAGACATACCTACGTAGGCTACGCGCAAATTTTGACACTCAAGTTTAGTAATATTTGTATCCCCGGGGATACACCGGCCGGTAGGTCATTATAACGGTAGGTAGCGGCGAGTCACGTATCTATTACGAAGTAACTAGTATATAATCTGTGACGCTAGTTAGCGTAATGCATCTTTCGAGTCGAAAAGAAACAGAAACCTTAGCAGCATTTGCTACACGTTTAGAATTTTATTTCCTGTTTTTAAAACACAATACATTTATTTCCGCGTACATTTTCGAACCAGAAAAATATTCACTTACTTATTCGCAGAATTTAAATAATCGTCCGCTAACGGAGTTTTCATAAAACCATTGTCATAAACTAATATTACATTTGACAAACATCTTAGTTTAACTTGGAATTGCAACACTATTTCGTTCTTCTAAAGTTGTATATCCATTGAATTTCGATTCTATTCATAGAAAAGGGTCACAAGAAATAGAGGAATTGAATAGAATCGAAGCAAACACTGTTGCGTGGTTTCCGTAGCAAAATGGTCACATCTTTAATAGATCGTAAAGCAAAGGCGACTCTATGTTAAATACAAGAGGGTTTCATAAAGCTAGGCTATTGAATTGCAGATTTCGCTAAAGGGGATAGTATTTGCGTAGTCAGTTTGCAAGGCAAGGTCAGGAAACTCAGACCGTACATAATCCTCTCTCGTATCTCAATTACACGTTCCTCTGTTTGATGAAGCACTGAAGTATCTTAGATAGAATAAATGATAAAGATAAAGATAAAGAGACATTTATTCACAACATTGAATTTTATGGGACCTTGGTCAGCTGATATGAAAAGCTTTATTAAAGCCCTGTCATCCCGGCTCATAGACACCTCCGGAGATCCTAGAGCTGGTGCTTACCTCTCTCAAAGGATTGGGCTAGCTATCCAGAGAGGTAACGCAGCCAGTGTCATAGGGACCATGCCGCGAGCGGACCTGCTAGAGGGGGTGTTCTTTTTATAGTGGTGATTATTGTTTACGTCTTTAATATTTGAGTAGCTTAGTTTTTATTTTAATTTAAATAAGTTTAGTTTTAATTTTTAATCTATAATATAGTTAAAAGGCAAAACTGACTGACTTATATATCAACGCACAGCCGAAACTACTGTACCTAGAAATTTGAAATTTGGTACAGGGGTTCCTTTCATGATGTAAGTGAGCACTAAGAAAGGATTTTCCGAAAATCGACCCCCAACGGGAAAGAACAGGGAGCGAGAAAACTAATTCTACGCGTACGAACTCGCGGGCGTCCTCTAGTTGTATTATATTAATGCTTCACAACAATACAAGATTACATTAAATATATACAAAAAGAACAAGACACAGAGAAATTGTTGCGAAACGGTCCCAACTCAGCATTCGCTAGCCGTAGAGCCAGCACTGGTTTTCCGTTGGAAGCGCTTGGAAATGCCCTTAACTCTCGGTACCTATTTAAATAACAAGTAAGTGGTCAGCTTTAAATAAAGCGACTTGGTATGCAAATGTAGGACTGTACTGTCGCCATAAAAAGAAGTTTACTGTACAAGGAAGCAACGAATAGTTTTGTTAGATTTGTTTTTTTAGGGTTCCGTACCCAAAGGGTAAAAACGGGACCCTATTACTAAGACTCCACTGTCCGTCTGTCTTTCTGTCACCAGGCTGTATCTCATGAACCGTTATAGCTAGACAGTTAAAATTTTCACAGATTATATATATCTGTTGCCGCTATAACAACAAAAAAAAATATTTAAGTGGGGCGCCCATACAACAAATGTAATGTGGTAGCCGTTTTTTGCTTGATATTAATAACGGCAACTGGTATAGTGTCTAATGTGGTATAGATAATGGTACGGAACCCCTAGTGCGCGAATCTGACTCGCACTTAGCCGGTTTTTTTATTAGGCGTGTTCACCTGCGTGCAAACCAATAATCCTACTATATTATAAATGCGAAAGTTTGTATCTATGTTAGTTTGTTACTTCTTCACGCTGCAACTGCTGGACGGATTTGGATGAAATTCGAATGGAGATAGCTTATACCCTGGATTAACACAAACGCTACTTTTCATATCGAAATATTCAAAAAATTCCGAGGGTATTCCGTATATAATCGAAATCTACGCAAACGAAGTCGCTGACAGAAGCTAGTACGCAATAAATTCCATTTCATTTCATTTCAATTCATTTCAAAATGCTTTTAAAGTAAAAGTGCCTCAACTGCAAAATAACTTTACCCCTTTAAATAGTAATTTATTTATCTCCAAAGTGATTCTATTATGAAGTATTGTGATGACGCGCTTAATTTTATTTGACGTAGCACTTAAATTGCGCAAGTAAACATAAAATGAGATGATGGGGTGTGACTTCTTGGATTCAAAACACGTTTGTCGCTTTAACGCCTTTCTTAAAAGGTCTAGCAGACTAAGCTAACAAGAGAGGCCCCCACGAGGGATTTGGTTATACTTGTAGGAGAAATAGTGGCAGAACCTAAATACACTGTATTTTTTGATAGGACGCAACAATATATTTGAAAATGTTTTTACAATAAGTAGTAGTAATTTTTTTGGTAGGTGTACCTTCGCAAAAAAAGCAAAAAAAAAGTTAGAAGAAAAAAGTGTTTTTGGCGTCTATTTTTAATGACAGTAATGTCTGTAAAAATATGCATTATTAACCTCATTCTATTCTCATCAGTAATGATTTTATTTGGTAACTCTCGCTTGCACGGTTTAGCTAAAATAACAGTTTAAAATATTACCTTGACCATTTATCATTTTCATGAATAAATCTGAAACAAAGGAAGATCGGAGGCTGATATTAGGTATTCAGTGTTCTTAGGTCCTGCTACTACTAATTCTAAAAATATAGTCAATCCTTTGTAAGGGCCTATCTTGTTAGCTTAGCCTGCTAAACCCTTTGTTTTTTCAATACAAAAAGGTCGGTAAATTAAGCGAAAAGTTACCTAGACTTAAGTGTTTAATAATAAATATTATACAATATTACAGTACAGTACAGTCAAACAATTGTTGTTTTTACACTGCAGAGACATTTAAGACATAAAGACAAATCTAGGTTATACCCGAGACAAACGCAAATAAAAAAATATCGCAAATAGGTCACTTCGTTCAGTTTCTACGAGGGAACAAAGAAGTACCTATTTATACAAAGATACAGTCAGACCAAGAATTGAAAAGCGTCTTAAGAATCACGACATTTTAATGTTTAGAAAGAAGCTTGTCTTGAAGGAGATTTCCATTTTTTTAAGTACTTAAATGCAACCTTTTCTTAGGGTGTTCAGATAACGGAATAAAATTAAAATCAAAGTCGTATTATTAAACTTTTTAGCTATCGTCTCAAAACTACTAATGCTTGATTAAAGTTACTGCTGACACTTTCTTTGCTATAGCAATAGAATAAGACGACACGTCGCTAAACAAGCCTTAAATTTAATTTACGTCTCTGAGTGCGGCAGTTAAACATGATTTTTTGACAGTCATATTGCGTTCAAACTCGGTGGGTCGGAGACAAAGTACAGGATCGGGTCCTGTTGCCACTTTTAGATTTGATCAACATTATCAAGGGTTCATTTCACTTGGTAAAACCATATTGCTTTTGTCATATTATCATATTGTCAATGTCACTATAGCTCTTATTAACTTGATGGTAACGGTGGCTGAGTTAAAAATACTTGGATAACATGTCAAAATCAATTTGGTTTAGCCAAGTAGTATAGAACACCACGTAGATAACAGTGCAATGTTATATAATTTACATTTATTTTTTGTATTCCAAAATATCATTTAAGAAGAAATATCATTATATACAAATGATAAAGGAAAATAATTAAGGCAACAGGAATAGCACGGAGTGTGTCCTCGCGGTAGTGTAACGGACACTGGCTCAGCAAATTGCTGAGGTGTCAGACACCAGCGGTGATTTTCAGCCAGGTACCGGCCAAATGGCTCGCAAAACACTGAACTAATATAATTTTAGTGGCAAAATAAAGGAACACACACGCTGATATACAGCCTTGATAAAACTAATAGATACTGGCTAGCAAGTTTTACAACTATGCCAATTATGATAGGTTCAGTGGTTGTTGTGACACATAGACAGAGAGACACCGAAGTCTCACCATAAAGGTTTGTTTTTTACCATTTTGGTACGGAACAATAAAAATTAATAAAGGGATCATTTTAAAAGCAACAGGTTGAACTATTAATGTATGCAAGTGCTTGAGTTAAGATGTCTGAAGTGTCAGGAAATAACCCTTACACCCGTATTCACAAACAATACTTAAGGGATCCTTCACTGAGTAAACGCACTGCGATCAATACAGCTTTATGATTGGTCCTCTTTTTCGAACCTTTTGTTTTTGAGACGATTTGAACCACCCTGTGCGTTCGTGAGCACTGAGACCTCATAGTGACGTTTGTGAATACTTAAAAGTGTACCAGCTAGGTTCCTTGCATTCCCTGCGCCTCTATTTCCGACGGTAAAAACGATATCGTAGTTGACCTGTTATGGTATTGTCATGACGTCTGACGCCATTACTGTCAAGTAAATAAGAGCTATCAAAACGGTGACAATGCGATAACAGATCAAAAACGATATTGTTTTTACCGTGTTGAATAAAGGCCCTGCTCCTGGAGGGAGGTCATTCCATCACTTGGCCGCCGAAAATTTTAGCCCATTAGTTGTTAGGTAACAGATATGTTTTCAAATTATAATTATAAACACTTACCAACAACAGTCAACTGCACTCTTCGCACTAACGGCGGGTGTGTAGAAATCTGACACTCGTAGGAGCCCTCATCTCGCTCGCTCACGTACTGTATGAGGAGCCGCCAGTCATTTGGGTGCTCAAAAGCGAGAGAGTAGCGAGAGTCCGCCGAGTAGGTGTGGCGGCCGAAGGATAGGAGATGAAGCTCGTCTTCTCGACGTTTCACCCAGGATATCTGGAAAGAGATGGAAAATTTGCCTTAGCTAAAAGAAGAAAAAGCTGGCCAAGTTGCTTAGAGTGAAGTATAAACTTGTTCGTCTGCGTTGGGCGACGCGCTGGCCTAGTTGGTGACCCTGCCTACGAAGCTAGCGGTCCTGGGTTCAAATCCCGGTAAGGGCAGATATTTGTGTGATGAGTGCGAATATTTTGTTCTAAGCCTTGGATGTTTTCTATGTATTTAAACATAACATAACATAAACTCACGCCTTCATTCCCAAATCACCAACAACTCCAAAGTCTTGTTGATAATTCTGTGACCACATTTTGCACAACCAGGCTAAGATGTTATCCAGTGTATTAGTGACAGGTTGCAAACCCATCGCCTAACAGCACTACACAGCCTTTAGTCCCTTAGTCGTCTCTTACGACATCCACGGGAAGACATGGAGCGGCAACATTATAAACCCAGAACCACACGGGCATTTTCTATGTATTTAAGTATAATATATTTCTCCATATAAGTATTTTTATAGTTGTCTAGTATCCATACAGCCTACAGCTTAGTTTGGAACTAGATCCATCGGTGTGATATTGTCCCACGGTTTTTTTATTTTGAACTAAGGTATTATGAGCCCAACGGAGCCCTGACCCACCATAAAACGATGTCACAGTGACATTATAAAACAATTTATTTGGCACTTCTTACGACTTGAATCATAACGTCACTGTGACACACTTCTATGGTGGGACAGGGTTCCATTGGGTTTATAGTACAGACAAGAACTTTGGGACCCACCTTAGGTCCAAAGTCAATCTGACATTCTACAACATTAAAGTTTAGTTTCCTATAAGTTACAAATGACTTGGCATCTCTAATGACATTGACGGCTTTAAGCATTTTTATTTTAAATGAGTCACAAAATTAACGTTCGTGACCATAATTACGAAGGCGCGGGAATCTTCTAGTCTAAAATAAAGAGGAAAACCCTATTCGAAAATGAGCGAAGTGTGCCATTTTGCTTCGTGAGCCCTTATTGCCGCTGCTCAGCACAAATCGTGCCAATCGAATTGTTTCGTTATTTATTATTTTTCTTCCGTGTTAATAATTCTTCGGTATATTTTTGCTTTCTTTTTAAGCCGCTTTTCTTTTGATTGTTCTTTGCTTGTATTTATGTTTAACAAGTTAGGCTTTCGAAGCTTATTAATTTAAAAACCGGTTAAGTGCGAGTCGGACACGCACACAAACGCCTCCATTTTGTAACCTAACCAGTTTGTTAGCATACTATTATTATAAGCTTAAACACTAAGTAACAAAGTATAGTTCAATTACATTACACGGCACGAAAGTTCGTTATGACCCTTTTGATTAAAACCGATAAGGGCAAAGCCTATAGCAAAAATAGAAAAGTAGGTCATCTTCGGCCCTTTAGGAGTTTCTGATACCTACTACCGCTCGAGCGCTAGGGTTGTGTTGATGCGCGTCATTAGATACTTAACACACACGTAACGTCTGACCTGTTGGTTATGCTTGTGGTGGCCCGAGGCGCATACGTTCGAGGCATATTTCCAGTAGTTCCTTTACTTTAGCAATACCTTTTAGCATGAAAATAAATAGTTGTCATATTTCCTACAAAAGGTGTTGCAAATAAGAACTACTGCGAATAATCCGCGGCACGCAAACACGCATGCCGCTCGATTTACTTTTGTTTCAAAAGACGAACTACTGTTTATACTATGGCAAAGGTTACAAGGTGAGATTGAATGATTACAGTACAGTAAGAACTGGCAACATAGTGTAGCCTAGTAAAATTAAGGTCAAGTTCAAATTCCCAAACTAACCAATAGAAAGCAGTAATTTTGCTATTTCTGGGCATAAAAAGTTTTTTTTATAGACAGAAGGCGAATAAACAGATGTCACCTAATGAAAAGTGATGTCAGCAACGTCAGCAACATCAAAGGCACAGACAGCTAGGTGTCTTTAAGTGACAGATGGATGGACGGACATTTTTTTGTCTTCGTAACATGTTCCCGTTTGATACCCTTTGGGTTAGCATCCAGGAAACCAATATTTGAAACCAATTGAAGGTTTCATGCTGAAACCGCTCGTTGACCACTATCTTGCAGTGTGTTCCGGTGTAGCCCTCCGTCCACTAAGATCCACTGACAGGATCCATTAAAGGGGTCAAGTGGACTTTTTGTACATTCAAATCCATTAATGGAGTCGAGTGGGATTTAATGTACACTTAAATCCATTTGGATTTATTTACACTTTTTAAGACGCTGGGATCCATCAATGGATTTAAATATACTATGAAGTCTACAAAGATCCATTAATGGATTCTATTGAATTTTTTATGTATCGGGATCCATCAATGGATACTAAATGTCCACGAGAACCATCAATTGATGGAATCAAGTGTATTAAAAGTTTAATAAAATCCATTGATGGAGCGAAGTGTAATTAAGAGTGCAACAGAATCTATTGATGCATTCCAGTGTATTAAAAAGTGTAAACGAAAAAGGATTTAAGTATACAATAAAGCCCACTCTACTCCATTAATGGATTTGAATGTACAAAAAATCCACTTGACCCCTTTAATGGATCCTATCAATGGATCCTAGTGGACGGAGGGCGGTGTAGGGATAAGACAAATTCTTAGGATTGAAGTCTTGAGATTGTTGTCTGAAGAATCAAAACACTATTGGTCTAAGAATTCACTTATCCACTATCCTTGGTTAGTTTGCCTTCTCCTTGCCGTTAAAAAACATAAGAGCGATGCCATACGAGCGTTGCCGGTGCATTGCGTCGTCACAATGCTGTGATTTGACATAGAGCAAGTGTTTCAACGCATCGTGTGGCGTGTCGTTCTAACTTATATGTAGAATAACGCAACGGTGTCGACGCAACGCACAGGCAAGGTTCAAGAGCAAAGAGGTACTTACAGTCTTTTCTCCCAAGTCATGCACCCTGCAGTGAAGATGCACGTGGCTGCCCAGCTGTGCCGTCACGTTGTTGGTCGACGCGTCGTCCTCGAAGATCGGCAGCGGCTCCGACGTGGTGGTGGACACGTCCTCGTCATGGTCTTCATAGGTCTCCGTGAAGGTCTCATGCCAGAACGGGCCGTTGACTACTTTCTTGTCAACCGTGAATACTGTTGGCAATGGATAAATGGGGTTACCTTTGTTTCGGCGAAATATGTTTGCCAAATGTATCATTTCCCAACTTTTCATTTGCTAACCCGCTTTGTTTTCTGTAACCGTCAATATTTCAGGATTTTATAAAAACCAACCTAACCTAACCTATAGGGTTCTACACGATGGTACTGAAATAAATCCTGAATAATTTACAAAACATTGGGTTGGCAATTGAAAAATTTGGGAAATGATACATTTGGCAAACATATTTTTGCCAAACGGCAAGCTCCCGGATAAATGTTACTCAAAACCGTTAAAATCACCATGGGTGTGGTCAGTTGAGGCTTAAACCGTGAAGACAGAACAAATAAACATATACACGTTTTTGCATTTGTTAAGATTTATAGTAAGAAAGCGAGGACTTAATCTAAATTAAGTAATTAAAAATAAAAAATCTCAGGGGACAATCTCACATGAATTGAACTAGTCCCAAACTAAGCTCTAGGCTTGTATGTACTATGGGTAATAGACAACGATAAACATACTAAGTATATGGAGAAACATAACATAACATAAACTCACGCCTTCATTCCCAGAGTGGGGTAGGCAGAGCCACAGACTCACCAACAACTCCAAAAACTTGTTGATAATTCTGTGACCACATTTTGCACAACCAGGCTAAGATGTCATCCAGTGTATTAGTGACAGGTTGCAAACCCATCGCCTAACAGCACTACACAGCCTATATGGAGAAATACATAAAAAACATCCAAGGTTGAAATACTAGTGCTCATCACACAAATATCTGCTTTCCCGGGACTAGAACCCGGGACTGCTAGCTTCGCAGGCAAAGTCAATACCACAGGCTAACGAGTGTGTGTGTGTGTGTTGTGTGGTGTAATCATCGATAGAAATGTTTATCTTTCATATTTTTTCAAAAGATTGCTTTAAAATTCTGTTATGGGTCCCAACACGGTGGGTCTATATTAATAAAAGCTTTATTCATGTAACAAACAGTTGAGAAAATCATTTTTTGAATAACTAGCTATTATTAGCTATAAAAATAACCAAGATAAGCCAACATGGAGTTTATATGTCCGACCTGTTAAATGACGTCACAGTGCATATCGAACCTCTTTGACTAATTTCTGTCTAATTAGCAATTTAAAATGCTTGTGTCTATTATAATCAACCCACAATAACTTTGCACAAGATATTAAACGGCAACCCATAAAAAACCCTTATAATCTGTGTTCTTTCATGTCACTCAAACATGACATATTAGTATTACGTGAATATTTTGTCGAGGTTTTATTAACGATTCCTATTTTCAAAATGGGTAAACCTATTAAAAGTGGAGTTCGAGAACTTATATTCAAGATGATAACTCATTTCCAAAATGTAAAAGAAGAAATGGAGTCCGTCCGTAAGCAAAAGGAGCAATGTTTACATGAAATTCTAAACCCTACGAGTAAGTCCCTGATAAATTCTTGATATTTTCTGTGTTATTTTATATTAACCCCATGAATTATTATTCTATTATGAAAAAATAACATATTAACTAAATGATTAGGCTAAGATGATGTTATTTTATTATAATACTAGCTTCTGCCCGCGACTTCGTCCGCCTAGATGTCGATTACAGTTATTCCCTCGGGATTTTTTAAATATTCTGGGATACAAAGTAACACACACGCACACGAAAATTCTCGTTTATATTATTAGTAGTATTATATTTTAACTTGTTCATTAATTTCTTTACTTTAAGGTGAAATTGTTTGAAGCTGTTCATACTACAACACGGACTTCAATCGCAAATTATGTACAGAGCATAAATAGAACTGGACAAATTGGACCTGACGTACGTTATAAATGCGCAAAGTAATGATGACAGTGAGCAGTATGATGACAGTGAGGTTGAAACAGGAGAAGGGTTCGGAGAAGTTGAAGTTCAGGAAGAACAGTATGAAAGAGTGGAATTTTTAGACTCAGATCTCTCATTTATTTATTGATTAAACATGTCAAAAATTGTTTTGCGTTTTATTAAATAAAAACAAAGAATTTGATTCAGGAATCAGGGACCGCTTTGGACTATGTTGAAGTGACACTATAAATAAAATCATATGAAGTCTCTAACGTTTTGATTGCTGACATCATGACACAGTCCAAAGTGGCCAGCAAAACAAATTCTTTGACTGTACCTCATGCATGTAAGACCTCAACTTATAAAATTACCCGCTGACATACATGCATTTTTGCCTGCGACCTTGTCTGTGTAGAATTGGTTGATCGCGTTTCATCGGGAACTGCCAAATCCAGGATAAAAAGTAGCCTATGTCCTCTGGGACTCAAACTATCCCTATGCCAAAGTGCAGCAGTTTATGTAAGCGACAACCATACTTTCGCATTTATAAATAATATACTAGCTATTGCCGCGACTTCGCCCGCGCAGGTAATGGTGAAATATTTTTTGAAATCGATCCCTTAGTTTTTGAGTTTATCGTTACAAACATAAAAATATAAATATTTCCTCTTTATAATATTAGTGTAGAAGTAAGGATCCAGTATGCATATACATACTTCCATAGATAGAGTTAGAACCGGTCAAGAAATATATAACGCCACGCGTAGTACATAATAATATTAATATTTAGAGCTATACCTACTTGTAAGTATCAAAACGTGTTGTGTAACTAAAAATCAGTATTGCCATAAACAAACTTTTGATTTCTACTATTGTCACCTCGTTGCAGAGTTATAATGGGATGACTCTATAACCGTATTTTTAAGCAGATTTTAATTTTAATTACACTTTTCGTGGTCTCTTTTACGGTATTTTTATATTATCAATTGTCAAAAAATCCGTGCTTATTCCATATTCTTTAAAAACGGTGCCAACTAAGCACTGGCTGTGAAGCCAACGCTGGTCTTCCGTTAGGACCGCTCACAACGTACCTATCTAAAATAGATGAATTAATTAATTTCCAATTTCCGATATGAATACAATTTGGCGAACACTAACATATTCATAACGCTAATTATTTCCTGAATCGTTGGAATTGCAATATACATACCGCCATTGAATTTTGATTAAATCCTCACATGAGAATCAAAATGGCCTTTGATGGTTATAATTATAATTCAGGCATTTAATTTTATGGATCTGGGGGGTTATTATGACATAGCTATGGAGTTCAGTTTAAGCAGACAGAAAAGGACAGTGCTACATAACTGCTATAGCTCTGTTTTTTACGCTTGCCGTAAAATGAACTGCAAAGCTATGTCGATATTATCCCCCCAGATCCTGAAAATTGTTGTAATTATTCCCAATGATCCCCATTTTACATTAATTTCAATCTTACTAATATTATAAATGAGAAATCTTGGATGTTTGTATGTTTGTTACTCAATCAGGCTTTAACCACTGAACGGATCGGAATGAAACGGCACACATAATATAGGTTAGATCCTGGAATAGGACATAGGCTACTTTTTGTCCCGGAAAATGAATATTTCCCGAGGGAATTGCGATAACCAACTTCTACGCGGACGGAGTTGCGGGCAAAAACTAGTGACATAATTATTATTATAAAGTTTCTCATCAAATAAATCAAGTTTTTAATCAAACTTTTATAAACAAGAAAGATTTTTAAAAGTTATTCCAACTCAATTACGTTTATGGAATATGGCTTCACAACAGAATATTAATGTCAATTCAATCTCATTTTATACTTAACTAGAGGACGCCCGAGACTTCGTACGCGTAGAATTAGTTTCCCGCTACTCCCCCCATTTCTTCCCGTTGGGGGTCGATTTTCGGAAAATTATTTTCTTATTGCTCACTTACATCATGAAAGGAACCCCTGTACCAAATTTCAAGTTTCTTGGTACAGTAGTTTCGGCTGTGCGTTGATATATAAGTCAGTAAGTCAAGTTTGTCTTTTATATACATACTAGCTTTTGCCCGCGACTCCGTCCGCGTAAAAGTCGTTTATCGCTGCTCCCTCGGGATCTGTCTAATTTTCCGGGATAAAAAGTAGCCTATGTCCTTCCCCGGGACTCAAGCTATCTCCATACCAAATTTCATCTAAATCGGTTCAGCGGTTTAAGCGTGAAGAGGTAACAGACAAACAGACAGACATACAGACAGACTGACACACTTATAATATTAGTATGGATATAGACTATGGAACGCCCGCGACTTTTTACGCGTAGAATAAGTTTTCCGCTATTTTGCCCCTTTGGGGAAGACTTTCCCAAAATCCCTTCTTCGTGCACTTCTAGGATATCCAAGGAAGGGAAAGATATTCCCTTCAAACATTCCCTTCATTACAGCTGTGAGTTGATCTATCAGACAGGGTGTCAGTTTTTTATTTTATAAGAAACTTTATGTAGATTATTTTGCTTAATATGTAGGATTACATAAATTCATTTTCAGGTACTTACTAAATATAATTATATACGTGAGAATTCGACAGTTCCCGAGGAAATAAGATATGATTTGGCTTCTTATATTAGCAAAATGGATGCATGCATTTACTCCACAAATTGGAATAAATCGATGCACCGCAATGCACAATGCTGCGTCGGCTAACAATGAGTTTTGGAGTATTAACCACTAATCGGTTGCAATGAAAATAGAATAGTTAGTGTTACTGCAATTACTGCCTGCCCACGAATATCCCGCTTATGCATTGTAAACGTGCATTTTGCAAAATTATATTAATTTTCAATGGGATATTTTTGACAGCTATTGCCGTAATACTGGCAGATTTAATAAAAACCCGATATTAACTTAAATCTTACCTACTAATATTATAAATTCGAATGTTTGTATGTTTGTGAAAGGCTGAACGGATCTGGATGAAATTTAGCGCAAAGATAGATTAATATCTATCCAATATTCCCGGAAAATTGGAAAATTCCCGAGGCGGACGTGAAAATAAGGGAATGTTATAATACAGGATAATTAAAAACGGTTTTTTGGCCGAAACTTTTTAAAAGTAACAGGCTTGAGATTCTACTCTTAAAATCATATTTTCTTTGAATTATTTTACACTCAGCCGCCATTACTTTCAAGTAAATAAGAGCTATCAAATGTCAAGATACGATAACACGTCAAAGGGCCGGTTTTACACTGTAGAATAGAGGCCCAGATAGATTTAACATCTTATTCATAAACCCACAATAGCTAAAGTGTGCTTAAAATATGCTTTGTCCTTATCTGTCATTTTGACATTTCCATCAGACAGAAAACAAGGCATACTTTAACTAAAACTTCCTAAGACCGTGCCATTCTATTTATCTTGGTAAAAATTCAGCTCGCAGCCTGCTTCAAACTGTGTCCGTTGCAAAAATTGTCTTAGGTGCTCGACAAATGCACTTTCTGCACTTCCGAAGCTTTTCCGCACTGCACTTGTCACGCGTCGACTTAACAGAGTCAGCCAGCAATGAAGTCTTAAGCCTTGCAAAACTCCAGGTAGCAAAACACACTCTTACACACTTTTTCTGTCTCTCTCTGTCACACACACACACACACACACACACACACACACACACACACGCACACACATATACAAACGCTCGCACGCACGGACACACGCACACACGCACACACGGTTTACCCGGTTTTAGCTCTGCCTATTTCGATCCCTGATAATAAGAAAGAGGTCTTTATTCAACACTGTGGATAGAGGTTGATCAATGGCTATGGGATAAATGCACAATGGCTTTGTTTAAGCACAATGTATTGTTGTTCCAAGTGTTCCTGCCAAAACCAGAACTATACAGACCAATACACCATTTACCCTTGTTCGACGGCGCGTTTAGCCTTAGTTGGTATCGGCCTAGCCTTCGCAGCAGGTGAGCCTGGGTTCGATTCCTTTCGTGCAAATATTTGTGTGAGCCTTGAACTATAAGTATGTTTAAAGTTTTCTAGTACACATACTCGTAGTACAAGACTAGCCTTAGGGCTTAGTTTGTGACTAGGTCAATTTGTGCGAGATTGTCTCCTAATACCCGAAACCGACGTGCGTGCATGACTCGATGTATGAATGTGGAAGAAGCGAAAGAGATTTGTCAAGATCGTAGCAGGTGGAAAGAAGTGGTCTCTGCCTACCCCTCTGGGAAACAGGCGTGATTTAATGTATGTATGTATGTCTCCTAATAATTCATTATTACTAGCGGTACGGTTTTTTTAAACCTGTAATAAGTCGTGACGATAACGATCACAACAAAAAAAGAATTATAAAATATGGTGCAGTCTTTCGAAAGTTAAGCGCGTACAGTCGAGTTCATAAATATGTGTACACTTTAGTACCTTGTCTATTTAATGTCATGTTTAAACTGCCATATATGAATTGTTAAAAATGACAAGGTACCAAAGTGTACACAACATTTATGAACTCGACTGTGCATATACATTTCGGCAATTCTATTTATATAATTATAGATATTATTTACACTAGTAGCTATCACACACATTAGGAACTCTTTTTAATTATGCATAGGGGAACCGGCTCAACATTTTTTTTAAATTATTAAGATATTTGAGGTAGGTATGAGTTGTGCGTGAGTGCGAGTTAGTGTTTGTGTGTGTGTGTGTGTGTGTGTGTGTGTGTGTGTGTGTGTGTGTGTATGTGTGTGTGTTTGTGTGCGCGCGCGTGTGTGCGCAACAAACAACTGAACATAATAATATTCTCGCACTTAAAACGTTACCCTCTTTATTGACAGTCGGATAAGAATATTCTTATTTACAAATTCAATTCCACATCAAAATTCCCAATACCTCAAAGGTCTGAGCCGGGTCTGCCGTGACCTTTGTCTCAACCTACGACCTTTTGGTTTAAAGCCCACCCACCTTAGGTTATCTAAGCTTTTCAGGATTTATCGTTAAACATCAACAAAGCTATTTTTACTGATCGCTATTTTATATTATTTGATGGTTACGTCGAAACACATAGTAATTTTCGTAAAATTCGCACTCAGCAAGACAACAAGTTCCAACTTTTTCTAACTATGTTGTTTATCGTCACACGCAAACTAAGGATGCACTCCGATGCACTGAAAATCAGTGGATCCTAATAGCGTTAGGCCGGTCGCTCATTGGACACAAATTCCTGTCGCACGTACATACAATGCGGGACGTACTGAATACGTTTACCTGCGTTAAACATGTCAGTGATTTGTACACACAACTCACAAATAAAGCACGAATATATTTAAAATGCCAACAAGTCCGGATTTATGCGGACGTCGCACCTACGCGTGCGTATACGCACGACCAATTCGCATCCAGTGAGCGCGCTCCCGTAGTACTTTCAAGGTCGGGATCGTTCGCGCGGCTTCGTGCGTGTTCGGACGAGTCTATTTCGTACAGAAACGTGTCCAATAGGCGACCGGCCTTAGGGTGCAGCGCCAATGCTCATGTTAAGTTTCTTATGTTTAAATTAATGAATAAGTTAATGGAGGTGCACTTTTGATTCTAATAAGTTATTTTTCTTTCCTTCTTCTTTCTTTCAAAATAATCAACCTTTTAGTAAGTACTAAGCCTACTTTTTGTCAGATGATGTACTTTTTTTTGCAATCAATGTAGTAAGTACCTAATTTTTAACATTATTGATCACTAGGCTACCTATTGTATGGCACTGATTTAAAATTCGATAAAGTTTTTTTTGTCACGTCCAAGATTTTAACTGTATAGTGAATTTAATCATCAAAACAGGTAGTTGAATTTAAAATTTAAGATAATTATAATATTTATTAAATAAAACTATTATAAATACCTATATTAGACTGTTGAGACCAAAGGCAAAATACATTATAAACATTTTAAATTTGAATTATATATACTGTATACGTATTTTTAGCGTTTATTTTGTTTATAATGTTTACATTTTCAATAAACTTTGTCGTCTATTTTGATGCCTTATATTTATTTATTTTTTCGCCTAGAAGTAACATGGAAAAAATCTCCTATTTGGAATAAAGAAACTAAGAAAAATATTTATTCGTGACAGAATAACAGAAATTAGATAAACACGTACAAGAAGAATGTAGCCAACCATTTTAGTAAATAAATAGCATTAAAGTATTTTCATACATAAATTACCATGGGACCCTGCCGTTTGGCTGAAATTATGTTTGCCAAAATGAGTCGTTCCCAATCATTTCATTTGCCAACCCATATTTTTTCCTGTAACTGTAAAAAATTCAGGATTTATTTCAGTACCATCGTGTAGAGCCCTAAAGTTTAGGTTAGGTTTTTTTTTATAAAAGCCTGAAATATTAACTGTTACAGAAAACCAAGTGGGTTGGCGAATGAAACTGTTGGGAAACGATACAATTTGGCAAAAATATTTCGCCGAAACAAAGGTAACCCAAATTACTAGGTACCCTAAAAAATAAATTCTCGCAACTCTGCCAGCAAGCTCCACTGCAACGAAACCTTTTCAGTGTTTCTGTCGTACTAACTTCCTCGTTAATTAGGATTTCCTCGCAGCAGTTAGCGAAGTGCTTTAGCTTACGCTAAGTAAATAGAAGTGGAATTGAGAAACATTTAAACAAACGCCTTGTTTTAATGCGACAATATTTAAAATAGGATAGTTTATTTTATACCCACTTGACAGTCAACATCTCAACAGATTGCAATAGAGCCCCATTCATGTAAATCCATATTATTAGCGATGCAAAAATCTTTTGTAATTGTTTATGCGCATTAAAGAGTTTACATACATACATACATACATTACTGTGACGTGCTTTTATTTACGTGCCTTTATTACAGTCAAGTAAATAAGAGCTATCATAACGTTAACAGTACCATAACACGTCAAAAATATATAATTTTACCGAGAGGAATAATGCACCAGGAGTGTAGTTAGAAATACTTTAACTGTGAAACTTCAAAATTGTTTTTTATTGACAGTATCTATATATGAACTCAGAAAGTTTAAAAAGGTTGTCTGCAAAATCAATTCCAACCTTTCATTACTAGTCTTTCATTTTTGATCATCCTCTGTGCAAATAAAGTTAAACGTCACCAAAACTTTAACCCCTGGTCATCGCCACCTAGAACCCACATTTAGGCGTCGACTGAGAAACCTTTTGTTGGATAACCCTCTGTACTCAGTAGATGAGTACATGAAATAATTGCCATGTTTATGTAATCCTTATTGACATTTTTTTTATTACTACTGTACTTTTTTACTATTACTATTGTACCTTTTGACTATTACTTTTGTATATTTTAGACCATTATTATTGTAGGTTCTCCGCCGTTTCGCCAAACAAATTTGGGCAAATGCTTTTTTTTCTAAAACTGTAAATGTTCCGGGATTTTAAAAAACTAACCTAACCTAACCCATAGGGTTTTACACGATGGTCCTAAAATAAATCCTCAAATATTTACAGTTTTGAAAAAAAAGCATTTGCCCAAATGAAACAGTTGGGAAATGAATCAGTTTGGGGAACGTTGTTTGGCGAAATAAAAGGACACCATTATTTTTATTTTATTTTATATTATTTTTAATATATTGTAGATTGAAATGATTTAATTTTAAATTTATTAAGTAGGTTTTGACAATGATGAAACTTAAATTGTATTTTTTTATTGAAATAAATAAAACTAAACTATAGAACGTCCTACTAAGATATACCTGGTATTTGGGGCGCGATGACGCAGAGCGTTCTCGTGAGCAAAGAGCTGAAGACCAGGAGGCCCGCCGGCGTCATGGTGTCAGCCCTGGGACTGGGGAGCCATAGACTTCATCTGGCCAGCTGCTTTTGATCCTGCAACAAAAGGGAAGGTCATTTCTATGCAGCTTTATATACACTAGGCAGCACTATAGATCACGTTGGGGTCTCCAATTTACCGGAGGAGTTGGTGGGGGTGAGAGGGATTTAACACTTTGTCAGTCAGTTACAAAAAATACTCTGATCTCAAATCGGTGTATGAGTTTGTTCCGGTAGCGGTGGAGACCAGGGGCCCGTTTTACGAAGCTACAAGTTACAAATTACAAGCGGAAGTCTTCTTCTAACTCCTTTTGCTAGGAAGAGAGTTCCGCTTGTAATTTGTAACTTGTAGCTTCGTGAAACGGGCCACAGTGGTCCTTGCTGTGCAGAGGCAAAGACTTTTATGAAGGCTTTGGGACAGCGATTAAGGGAGAGGGGCTGTGATCGTCGGTCCGGTTCGTATCTGGTTCAACCTTCGTTAGCAATACACCGTGACAATGCTACCAGTATATTAAGGAGATCACACCGGGTTACTCACGTAAAAATTGTCGAATAACGCGGCCGCAGCACGACGAACACGCAGTCCGCGTCTGCTCATGAATAGGGACTCCGGACAAACCCGAAACATGTCAAGCATTTTTCGTCAATTTTTACGTGAGTAACCCGGTCTCCTTCTCCTCTCCTTAATATGTCTGAGTCTCATGGAAGTTTTATGTTTAAGGCTACCAGTATATTTGGAACCATTGAGCCAGGCGCTACCTGAGCCGGGGAATATTTATAGATTTATTGACGAATCATGCTGATTAACTATTGTAAACTCTTGACGAAGCATGTTGCTGATTAACTATTGTAAACTCTTGACGAAGCATGTTGCTGATTAACTATTGTAAACTCTGGACGAAGCATGTTGCTGATTAACTATTGTAAACTCTTGACGAAGCATGTTGCTGATTAACTATTGTAAACTCTTGACGAAGCATGTTGCTGATTAACTATTGTAAACTCTTGACGAAGCATGTTGCTGATTAACTATTGTAAACTCTTGACGAAGTATGTTGCTGATAAACTATTGTAAACTCTTGACGAAGCATGTTGCTGATTAACTATTGTAAACTCTTGACGAAGCATGTTGCTGATTAACTATTGTAAACTCTTGACGAAGCATGTTGCTGATTAACTATTGTAAACTCTTGACGAAGCATGTTGCTGATTAACTATTGTAAACTCTTGACGAAGCATGTTGCTGATTAACTATTGTAAACTCTTGACGAAGTATGTTGCTAATTACCCTTGATACATATTTGACGAAGCTTGTAGTGGATTTATTTTTCAAACCGGTGGCAATGCTTTTTGACATTCATAGGTGCATTATATTATACCTGAATTGAAGAATAAAGAACTTTGACTTTGACTTTAACAAATTAATGTAAAATACTTAGATGTTACAATTTTAAAATAGATCACTATGTTGTACATTAGGTATATAAATTAGTTATTTCATAAGTTCAAAGTTGTTTATTATTATTGGTTTAATAAAATGATAAAATTTTATTCAGTATAAATTAATTTAAAAAAAATACTTTTGTTTTATCCCATATTAGACTAACCATTTTAATACCAAACGGGTTCCTAAAATCCGTTGTATAACAGACCGAAATCATCTAAAGTTACGACCAACTAAATGCATACATTTTCATATTTTAATCTCTTGCAAAATTCAAATTCCAACTAGCCAATCAAATTGAATTAAAACGGACGGAATATTTGCTTAACTGTGTTTGCTTTGTAACTTTTCTTAGTTAGGAGCCACCGTCATGGTAATTTCTAACAGCATTCAGCTGGATAGTAAGTTATAGTCACCATTTTATCTTGACCCTTCAGTTCATTTCATATTTCACAATTTAAAGACCAGCATGTGGTGGTTATTGGAGCGTTAGTCAATCACCATGATGACAAAGTTAGATAACTCTAAAATTTATGCTAAAGTTGGCCTTCTAACTTTGATATTAATAAAAAATGTTTTTTATTACATTGTTTGAGTCTTTTTCATTCATTGTTTTTATTTGATTGTTTTGATGTTTTTTTACCAAAATTACGTGTTAGATTGTTTTTATTTGATTGTTTTGATGTTTTTTTACCAAAATTACGTAAAAGAACTAACAAAAGACCTCATTCACCATTTACCTTGTCATATGCAAAATCCTGATTTAGGATGTACCTACATAGTACAGTCAGTCATAAATATAGGTATACCCATTCCAAAGACATCAAAAATATATACACGCCTCTTGTCACTGAGTATACATAATTATGTTACTCTAAACTTATGGCTGTATAGATACTCGTAGCAATACGTAAGACTGTACCAATTTTAGCGTTCCGTACATCAAAACAAAACAAGGAACCATTATAGGATCACTTAGTAGTTTGTCTGTGTGTCTGTGTGTGTGTTTGTGTATGTCAAAACATTTTTTATCAGAAAGGCTATATTATTGAAGACTTACAGTAAATAAGTTAGTAAGTAAGTAAGTATTTTTTTTATTTTAAAACTGTTTTATTTAACTCTCTTTCATGCTGCACTGCGGCTAAAAAAAGTCTTCCAAAAACATAGCTCAACATTAACCTAATGCACTTAGTTTGTATTCCAGGAAAAAAATCCAGGTTACGCAGGGTGTTCTGCTGGGCTTCTATTCAACACGGTAAAAATGAAATTGTTCTTGACTAAGAGGGCTTATCGTCAACGATCTATATAACGCGATCACGATCGTTTTCATTTTGAAAATCGAAGGCTTGCCTGCACACAAAATGAAAACAATTGCGCCACTTTGAAGCTGAGGGCTTATTGTCTAACGCACTCGCAATAGCAACCGGCTTCAAAGTGGAGCAATTGTTTTCATTTTGTATGCAGACTAGCCTTCGATATTCAAAATGAAAACGATCGTGATTGCGAGTGCGTTAGACAATAAGCCCCCTGGTTGCGATTGCGAGTGCGTTAGACAAGTAAGCTGGCCGCACAGTAGCCTAGAAAACGACGCTTCGAACCCGCCGCGGAATGGCTCTTCGGAAAGGGTCAAAAGTTCATCATTATCCACAGAGTGCAGCGGTTATACAGCCAGCCAGGATCAGTGGCTCGTTTCACGAAGCTACAAGTTACAAATTACAAGCGGAACTCCCTTTCTAGCAAAAAGAGTTACAAAGAGACTTCTGATTGTAATTTGTAACTTGTAGGCTCGTGAAACAGGCCCCAGTTAGCGATTTATTACGCACAGATTGTATAATTTCGTCGAACGCTATTTGCTGCTGAAACCGCGATGTTTTTAGGATGGTCATTTTATCGAATTTCACTTCATCGATTGTATCGTTTCATCGAATTTAATTTCATCGAAGCAATTTTCTGCTAAAACCATGATGATTTCGGGATATTATAAACATTTATTAAGTAGGTTAGGTTAGAATTGTGGCTACTAAAAAAAATTATCTATGCGGCGAGAAATGCCTTTCGATGAAATGAAAATTCTGCGAAATGATACCGTTCGTTGAAAGGAGTTTCGATAAAATATAAATATGTACAATTGAGTTCATAAATATTGTGTACACTTTAGTACCTCAAATCAAATCAAATTCATTTATTTCATTACATTTAGACATTTTCCATGGATACCTACACAGATTGCGGTAATGAAAAGGGTGTGAGCACAGGTAAGCTGAATTTCAGCTCACTCGTGGTCAGCTATGGAGAGATTATAGGTAAGCTAAGTACATTAATTATTAATTAACTAGCGACACAAAACTAAGCTAACCAATATTACTTGACAAATTTTCTTATAATTATATTTATAATTTAAATTTTTAACTTTGTTGCTATTAACTTTACATCTTGTCTATTTAATGTCATATTAAAACTGCCATATATAAATTGTCACAACGATTTAAGTGACAAGGTACAGTTAAGCACTTTAATTGTTATGCCACTATGGAACCTGTCACATAACGTTAATCATTAATTTTGCTGTAATTTCTTTCATGTGGTTTGACGCTGTCATTATGACAGGGTTCCATAGTGGCATAACAATTAAAGTCCTTGACTATACTAAAGTGTACACACAAATGTTTATGAACTCAGCTGTAACCGGAACGAAAACATATTGAACAAGTGAAACTCTCTCGTTTTGCAGAATTCACTCGTAAATTCCCAGCGACTTTAATGAAGCCTCGTATTCGTGTAGTGGAAAGATAGGAAAGTTGGGTAACGAGTAAATTTCATCGGGAAGTTGTACAAGCAACGGTAACTTGTAGGTAAACTAATCTTGGAACTTTGTTTAATACTTGACAGTGATGTTGAAGTGATGTCTGACAGATTTCAAACATTCCGACTGCCGAAGGAGGAGCGTAATGTGTTTATCAGCCTATATATGTATGTTTGTTCCTTTGTGGCGCTCTAGAAACTAAACGGGTGGACCGATTTTGATGATTCTTATGTCAATCGAGTTGTCTTAATCTTGTCATAGTAGGGGATCCGAATAGGAGATGACCTTCACCCAGCTGTACCGTGTGGTGCCGGGTTTAGAATGTTGCCACTCCATGTCTTCCCGTGGATGTCGTAAGAGACGACTAAGGGACTAAAGGCTGTGTAGTGCTGTTAGGCGATGGGTTTGCAACCTGTCACTAATACACTGGATAACATCTTAGCCTGGTTGTGCAAAATGTGTGTGTTTTTGGAGTTGTTGGTGAGTCTGTGGCTCTGCCTACCCCACTCTGGGAATGAAGGCGTGAGTTTATGTATGTATGTATGTAGTATTTTATATTAAATTTAAAATGGTAAGTAATAAAAAAAATCATTATAGACTGTAATGGACTGAAATCTTTCAGTCAACCAAGTCGCCATATATTACTTACCATATTCAATTTGATATAAAATACTTTTTATCGAATAAACAGCTGGGTGAAGGTCGTCTCCTATTCGGATCTTGGACTGTAAGTGATACCTAAAGATATGACAGTAATCAAAAATCAATATGGCTAACGCCATATTGTAAAAAAGAAAAAAAAATCGACAAACTATGACAAATGAGGTATCGTTGAATAGGTATTTAAAAATCATCTTTAGGTTACTTTCATCATTTTTCATTTTGAATGATCATCTAGGATTTATAAAGATTTAAAGTTGGTTGGGTTTTTTAAAGCTTACTTTTTAAGTATAAGACGGCATGGTGACGGCAAATTATCACACAGGGCACCCGAAGGTAAGTGGGATCTAAAAACCCATGAGAATCTCAGGATTGCAATCCCAAGACCGCTAAATGCATTAAACAGGCAATATGCATGGATTTTTAAATCGCATTTTGATGCAAATATGAAAATACCGTATAATAAATTACCAAAAGTGAAATTAAAATTAAAATCGGCTGAGAAATACGGATGATACAAGCATTTTAAACTGATAATTAGACAGCGATTAGACAGAGAGATCCGATATGCACTGTGACGACATGTACAGTCACGAGATTTAATTTGGTACCCACCTTAGGTCCAAAGTCAATCTGACATTCTACAACAATTAGGTTGAGTTTCCTAAAAGTTACAAATGACTTGACATCTCTAATGACATTGACGACTTCAAGCATATTTTTCTTGAAATGGGTCCCAAATTAACGCTCGTGACCGTAATAGGTTGGCCATATAAACTCCACGTTAAATTTGTTTTTCTAGAAATAGATGAATCTTTGTTGCCTTATATCTTGGATATTTTTATAGCTAGTCATGAATATTCAACCTCACTTCTGATGTTGCATGGGTAAAGATACCTTCAACCCAAGATTTGGTTAGTTAATTTACCTTTAGTAAAGAGTAGGGATGCTGCGGATATTTGCCTCCACATTTGCAAACGCGGAAGTTCCACATTTATTTGAGAGTTCGCATCCGTATCCGCGTCTGCATCTACAAAAAACCCGGGTAAAAGCATGACGGACCATGCTCAGTGAAGGGTTCCGAGAAAAACAACATTTATTTATTTATTTATTTATTACATACATTAAATCACGCCTGTTTCCCAAAGGGGTAGGCAGAGACCACTTCTTTCAGCTGCTACGATCTTGACAAATCTCTTTCGCTTCAATCTTCTTCTTCTTTCTTACAAACTACTTACACTAATTAATGAATCAATTTAAAGGAAAAACTAACTAATTGTAACATGTATGAACTAACTTCTATTTAAAGTTATTAGGTGCAAAGTTGCTGTGTTAGATTATTTTTAGTTCGTATAAATACTTTAGACGCCTGTATCTCAGCAACCAATAGTACCACGAGTACTACCAATTTCCTTAAAAGGGATCCATAAAAGGGAAGGAGTAAAAAATATACGATCAGTTCTGAGTGCAAGTGTGACAGCAATAGCCAATTAACAAGCTGGGAGTACTGTCGGTGCTGCTGCTGTTGCACACTATAGTACCTTGTCGCTTTAAGGCCTTTGACAAATTAGTGCAGCAGTTCAAACATAACTTTAAAGTGACAAAGCACTAAAGCGTGCAGCTACTTATTAGGCCGACGATACGTATCCTCGTTAGGCCTAACGTGCAATAGGATGTACTATCAACTAGGGAACGCAAACCGGTAATTTTTTGTATGGGAATTACCGCGGTAACGGTAAATTACTGGTAATTTTGATACAAAAATTACCGGTTTGCATTCCCTACCATCAACCCTGACTCACCATAGAACTGTGTCACAGTGACGTTATGATTCAAGTCATAAGAAGTGTCAAACAATTTGTTTTTTAACGTCACTGTGGCACCGTTTTATGGTGGGTCAGGGTTCCATTAGGCTGAGAGTACATAATCAAGGCATTTTAATTTGAACTGTGTTACAATAAAAATAAAGTTTATTTTTTTGTCTTCTTAAACTGAAAATGGCATTATCGAAGAAACGTAATTGAATTTTATTGCTTTACTGGTAGATACAAATTCTTACTTTAAAAAAAACGCCCTGTTTGTAGTATCGTGGACCTTACGAGGGACGCAACGATAGCCTAATTAATTTTGCTACAACTTTCCTACGTGTTACGCAGTCCCCAACCCAAGCGTCAGGGTATCACACCCATAAATAAAATGACTCCAATTTTAATGCGAAAAGTCTCCCCAATCTAATCTCGCAAATGTAATAAAATTAATGAAATCCCGACCACATTAGCATGCCAGCGCTGTCCGGGTATCTCTGATATTTGGAAAGTGTCCAAACAGGACCAGTTTTTGCCCCGGATAATATTTTATCCTTGGCAATATCGGTTTTATTGTATCGGGTTTTTGCTAGTCCGCACTCTTTGACGGGGCAATTTTTTTGGGTTGTTTAGATCTGAAGTTCAATTTATTAGTGTGAAACTGGTTGTGCGTGGGGGAATTGAATGAAAATTGTACAAATTGTATACCATAAAATGTACACAACAGTCCAGTCTGTAGGGACTAAAAAGTCCTAATAAAAAACCAAGTTTTCGACCTTGAAGGGGAAAGGCGTTAGCCGCCATTTTGAATTGAAGCTGCCAAAATTAGTTCATTTTTAAGGACCCTATTAATTAATATACCTCCGCTGTCTATCCGTCCGTCTGTCCTAACTTTAAACAGCTGAATTTTTTAAGCCGTTAGTATAAGTATATAGAGGTTTTTTTTTCAGAATATGTGTTATTACGGGTGGATTGACATTAAAAAAAAAAACATTATGAAACGTTTTTTTAACATATTTTTAGTAATGTTGTGTCATAAAAACGGTAAAATATTTGGTATGATTACATTGCAAACCCTGAAGAAAACAGTAGGTAATTATACTAAAAATGGTCAAGTGTGAGTTGGGCTCGCGCTGATTCGGTCTGAAATCGAATTCAAATTGGAACATAACCATACCAACTGTGCTGCGGTACGGAATCCTTGGTGCGCGAGTCTGACTCGCACTTGACCGGTTTTTAAATAATTCCTCAAAGATTGACTTTAGATGACTCAAGGTCGAAAACTTAAATTTTTATTAGGATTAACTAGTATTTAACAAAATAAATCAATAAATTATATGCCCCAATTTTTGGAAAACAGAAACCGAAAATGGAATTCAAGGAAAACGTAAAAAAAAACACTCTGTGTAAACGTATTTTACGAAAACAAAAAAAGTACTCTCGAAAATAGAATCCCCAAAAAATAATGGGGAAGGAAGGAAGATTAACAAGCAACATTAATTATAAGGGACAATTCCAATTTGCGCGGCATTAAGATAAAATTACACATCGAGCTTTCTGTTTGCTACTTTATACAAATGGTTACTTGTCTCTTTTTATTTTGTTCAGAAAAACACAATATCAGTGAACAATCTCACGAAAATGATCCTGTTGATGGAATGGGCTGAATTTAAGACCACATAGAATAAATAGAATAGAAATGGTTTATTGAAAGAACTATTGATCTCATGAAGTGTAATTTTCGCTAGAGTTACGTGCCCTTCCAAGTAATAAAAAACTGAAAAATATCTTCAAAGAAAACACATAAAACGAACTTAAAATTATTGGTTGCTGAGATACAGGCGTCTAAAGTATTTATACGAACTAAAAATCATCTAACACAGCAACTTTACACCTAATAACTTTAAATGTAAAAAGAACTTCAGTGGACTCATGCCTAAATTATGTCGATCGTAAGGTACTGAGTTCAATTCCGGTGTGGTTGCAATGAACCAATATTTTTTTCTTTCTCTTTACACGACCCTGCAGTCGCCCTGATACCTATATCTAATGAAATTATCATTTTCTGGCAAATAACAAGAATGAATGAAGTCAGTAACGATCAAACAACTTGACCGTATGTTGTTAAATGAGGCGTTCAACCAATCACAGAGCGATGACCGATTTAATAACCAATCGTAGCCGCTTCAGTGGATTTTGCAGCTCGATTCACGCCAATCATTATGCGTATTAAAAGTGCGAAAAAATCATTTCACTGTAAAAAAAGGTAAAAAAAGACAAATAAAATGTTATTTTCTAAAAATATTATGAATTTACTACCGGGTCCCGTTGTTTCGCATATTTTTTTTGGTAATGATTTCTTTTTTTATTAATGTTTATGTAAAGAAAAAAATATAGGCCATCAATAATTGCTTGTGTATGTTTTCCAATATTTTTTTAATAAAAAAATCAGTTTTTTAAATATAATATCGCGTGGCGTTTCCCGCGGTCCGAACTTTACGTGTACATGCTATGCTGCATGCTAATGGCGAAATGTCAGTCATTTACATAGGTATATCGACGACTACATAAAAAATCCAGGCGGGTTTTTAAACCTTGCTTTTCATTTAGTTAGTATTATAAGTTTTTATTTAATTTGCACTGTTCGTAAGTAAGTTGTCCGCTTCAATCTTTGCAGGTCAATTTGAAACAGTTCCCGTTTATGGAATGTCTAAGGTCTCATTAGACATCGTATCTACATATAAATATATACATGTGAAATAAAATTTTTTGCTTACCATGATATATAGGCCCGAATTTTATCTGCAACAACAAAAACCATTATTAAAAAACTTCATCTAAGGTACCAATCACATTTTACACGTTACTATTATTGCGTATCACACTAAATACACAATACTTCTACATATATGTAGATACATACATATATACTATATACACACAGTTTCTTGTTATTGCACTCGTGAAGTCTGCACCACCTACTGTGTAAAACGTTTTAATTTGACACCATATCCCTGCTATGGTTGTCTGGAAGAGATCACTAATTAGCGATAAGACCGCCTGTTATTTACCTGTGTAATTTTTAACTGTACTGTTTCTCTGTAATGTTTTTGTTTAGTGTACAATAAAGTGTTTTGTATTGTATTGTATATATTTTTGTGTAGTTAACGACTTTGGAACCCTAAACTGAGCATGGTCAGACATTCTCTTGCCCGATTTTTTACATTGTTACGTTTTCGTTTCCTATAAAAAAAACTGTGATAAAAAAAGTTTACACAGGGAGGAAAAAACGAACGCCACATGGAAGGCAACTAGCTTAAATATTGGAAATAGCAAATTCTACGCAAAGGAGACTTACTTTTATTTTTGAAAACCATTAATAAGTACTGCATTAATGTATTTTTGAAAGTTTCCCTGCCTTAACCGGGAATCGTGGTCGAATATGACAAAATAATAAAGAAGTGTTTTTTACGGTCTTTATTTTAATTTAAAGGTATATGTGTCATAGACATTAATGATCACTATCAAAGACCCTTTCGATCTCTTTATCATAAAACACGACTTTATTGTTTTGTCATATTCGACCAGTTCGATTCCCGGTTAAAGAAGAGGATTTTTTCCAAAAATACAATAAGGCAGTATTTTTTGTTTTCAAAAAGGTAAGTCTCCTTTGCGTAGAGCTTACTATTTCCAATAATTAAGGTAGTGGCCGTACATGAGGCGTTCGTTTATTTCACCCTGTATAAGAAACCGTACAGTGCACAACTCAACTAGCACTTACAATTATAATTCCTAAAAGCCTCATAAACGCATTCACAAGTTTCGCTATAGTTTATCTACTCGCGTTTCATATTCATTCGAATTCAAAAAACGAACGCACGCTAAACCAAGCACGACTGAAAGTTAGCCGCTGCAGCGAAAAATCCCGCTTCCAAATAATATGTATGGCTGGAAAAGTTGGCGCTGTATTTCACTGAAAGCGCTTTTGTTGGTGTTAAGGATCTATTGAGGGGTACATTTTTCCGCTTCGTTTGCTGGAAGTTGAACTGAGAGATGTAAAGGGTTAACAGATGGATTAACGCGGCATAGGGGATTAAGTAGTGCTCATTTTCCAGTTTTATTAACCAGTTTTTCAGGGTCGGAAGGGGCCGCCCTAGGCGTACTTTTTCGAATCAAATCGGAGAAATACTGGGGCTCTACTTTGAAATCAGTAATTCGATCTTCGGATCGCCCCGTCACTCTCTTACGAATTAGTGACGCGTCGGGAGCAAAAGGGATAGCAATAGACGAAGTTCGAATTACGGATTTCAAAGTAGAACCTCTGGAAAAGGGCCGAATTTTAAGTACCCGAAACCGACGTGTGCGTGCATGACTCGATGTTTGAATGTGGAAGAAGCGAAAGAGATTTGTCAAGATCGTAGCAGGTGGAAAGAAGTGGTCTCTGCCTACCCCTCTGGGAAACAGGCGTGATTTAATGTATGTATGTATGTATTCCAGTGTTATTAACCAGTTTGTTAAGAATCAATGTTAAAGGCTCAAAATGGACCGTAAGACCTTATTAAAGTTCGCTAGCTTCTCTTGAGAATAAACTTCTAACAATTTACAGAAGTTTGATTACTCCGGTCCACGTTTGATTCCCTCGGCGCAAGCCCTATGTCGCAACAGATATGTATCGACCCATCACACATTTAAGACGTGATCACAAATTGGGATTTACGTAAGAGGAAAATGTTTGGAAATTTTACGAGCCTTGTGCTTCAATCAGTTCCATCGGATGATCTCATGCTGAGTACAGAAAAAACAATAGATTAAAAAAATCAAAAAGTAGGCCGCACGGGCACTTTTACAAGTCAAAAATCTACCAGCGCTTCCCAAGAGGAGACTAAGCTGAGAAGAAGCGCTGCAAGAAACCAGCAGTCGGAAATTTATTAAACACAATAATATCGTAAATTAATACAATCAAAAAAATTATCTAGCATTAAAAAATGTTGTAGAAATTTAATTTTCAAAATAATTTCAAGAGGAATCAAACAAAGTAACAAACACGCTTTTGTATTGTTGTATTTCCACCAAAAATATAAATGTCAAAAACATGTGCCACCAAAAAAATATACATTTTAATTTTATGCTCCACGTTTGTTATTCATTTCTTAGGTAGTTAAATAAAATATTTTTTCACTGTATTCCAGAAAATTTACCGAAACGTTGAACACTAACGCTAGTTCCATGCAACAGTGAAATTACGAAGAAACCTATTTGAATAGTGACATTATTGCAATTAAAAAGACTTAACTTTTGTATAAGTTCCTTTTTTGCATAGCGTCACTGTTGAATTTAACGAGTCTTGATTAGTTGGTTAAGATTTGTAGAAAAATTTCATTTTAGACATGTCAAACGATAAAAATGACAGACGACGATGATGGCGATGGATAGATGTCCTAATAAAGGTAATAGGTAGTCGGCAGGTCTCATTGGATAGTTCTCGCTGGAAATCAAAGGACAAGGCCTTTGTTCAGGGTAGTGATTCTCTCATAAGCAAAGGTGAGCGAATGCAGGAGTGAAGTCCAAGCGGCGAGTTTAAGTAGTCCCGTCAGAGCGAAAAAAACACATATTAGCGCGTGCATTCTCAATTAGGCAGCCTTATACGTTCGAGAAGCCATGCTGCCAAATTGAATACACTCGCTGAAATGTGTTTTGGTCCCTTTGAAGGGACTACTTAAACTCGCCGCTTGGACTTCACTCCTGCGTTCGCTCGCGTTTGCGTTTGAGAGAATCAATACCCTGCAGTGGACGGCGACGAGGCATCTGCCGAACAACGCATCACCTTCCCAGACCCGACACAAGCCCAGGGGATTTTCTCTTCAGAGGAAATATTGGTGCCGTCTCAACAGAATCCGCACGGGGCACGGCAGGTGCAAATATGTGAAGCATAAGTGGGGATGGAGTGAGAACCCGCTATGTGACTGTGGTCTTGAGGATCAGTCAACCCAGCACATTGTGGAGCGCTGCCCGCTGAGACGTTACCAAGGCGACCCGAATGACCTCTACCAGGAACTGACTGCTGAGGCTATCGACTGAATGCGTAACCTGAATATCGGCTTATAAGAATTTCCTACAATTTACTTCGCCATACGATTAAATAAACGGGCTGAAATGAAGATGAAGATATTTATTATTTATTAATTTATTTATAATCAAGTACAATCTTCACAGCGTTACAGTAAACACTAATGCGCTGAGAGGTACAATTAACCACACAGATACATTTGCAACAAGAGATGAAACGATATCCATACTAATATTATAAATGTGAAAGTGTGTCTGTCTGTCTGTCCGTCTGTCTGTCTGTCTGTTACTTCTTCACGCTTAAACCGCTGAACCGATTTAGATGAAATTTGGTATGGAGATAGCTTGAGTCTCGGGGAAGGACATAGGCTACTTTTTATCCCGGAAAATTAGACAGATCCCGAGGGAGCAGCGATAAACTTCTTCGCGGACGGAGTCACGGGCAAAAGCTAGTCAATTATAATAAGCAACCAAACGTGCCAAATGAACCATTGACGGTCTAAAACATTATTGTTTGACATCGACATTTTTCCCGTTAAGAAATACCCTTGTTGGAATTCCCGCACACGGGCGGCGGAGTTTTTAAACGCTCTGTAAAGTCAACGCAAAGGAATTTCCGAAATGCGGGTTCCGTTTCTACTTATTTCTAGTCTGTCCCGACATTTAAACTTTGTGAAAAAAGTTGTGTAGAGAAATATCACAAAAGCTTTGTCTTTGCCAAGTTTTAAAAGTGACAAAACAACTTGAAAGTTTATTTTTACCTAGTTAAAAGTATAAAATTTTCCATTTTCTTAATTACGTTATGAACGAGGAGGTTTATGGGAAGAGCTACATTAAATAGACGTGCTAGTGTTTACATCGTTTTGTTTTGGCGTGGGGAGAAATCAACCGAAAGAAGGGCTAGCATAGAGGCATTCCATCTTATTTCTGAGGGTTGACAACGCATTCGCAGTTTTAGGGATGTGTTTAATAAACTACTCTCGGCTGAGTTGCCAGTCTTAAAAAAAAAAACTATACGTCAAGTAATAAAAACTGTCATTTTTGACGTGTTCTGTGATGTAAATCTCAGTCAATTTATAACATTATGGCCGGGGCTCAGAAGTGGATAGAAAATTATGGAAAGTTCTGAGGGAGGCTTTTGCCCTGCAGTGGGACGGAAACAGCTAGATAAAATACGATTGTCGTACATAAAACAAATCTTGCATGTTTTAGTTAACATGAAAAAATACTTAAAGGTTATTTTTAGGGTTCCGTACCCAATAGATCCCAAACGGAACCCTCCGTCCTAACTTTAAAGATGCCTTTAAACCGCAGTAATGGACAATCAGATTATTTTTTTAAAAATATATTTAAAATGTTAAATAACCGAACAAATAATAAGTACAATAAAAAGCCTAAGGAGACTAATACAAGAAAGGTTTTTTATGTTACAATAAAACAAAATACAATTTTCTCGCTTCAATTGGAATCTTCACCAAGGATCTCTAAAAAAGCTCTCTCTGCATTATACCGCAATGCGTACGCTATGTGGACTACCGCTATATATATTATCCGTTATCTCCCTCGCGGGACGGCAGCGGGACGGCAGCGGGGCGGGCGCGGGACGAGCGCGTTGCACGCGGAAGCAGTATTGGCTTCTAAATTATCACGCGTATGGTGCTAATTTGTGACCGTCCAGGCGTGCATGTAAGGCGTGATATTTTAAGATGTTAATAGATTTATAAATATATTATGTTAAATAATTTTGCCCTGTTTGCTTTTATTTGTGTCAAGACCTTAAGGGTTATGTAATGCTGTTTGCTCAAAGTTGTTCCATAAAAATGCATTTTTTTATTTAAATTACTAATTATTTTATTAATTTATTATGCTACGACTAAGAATATTATTTAATACTTCAAACAGTTTTTTAGAACTCTACTCGTAGTTATTAATATTTATGTAAAATTTAAATGCATTCAATAAAAATATAAGATTTATTCTGTACCAGTCAACAGTAGACGTTGTAAAAAAAAATATTTTTTAATTAGTAACTATGCCGCACGAGCACTTTTAAACGTCAAAGCCTATCACATAATTATGTTAAGACAATGGTAATAGGCTAGCATTAATTAAAAGTATGAATATAAAACAAATAAAAACTAAAAAAAACTTTAACTACCTCTAATTGCGCTAATATTTTTTTTTGTAAAACATCCTTATTGCTATGCTACATTACAATTTTATTAAAATATCCTTAAGAACCAAGTCTCGCTTTTATTATCTGCTCGTACATTTTCCATTTATTTTAATACGTCTTCACTCAGAAAAATGCTTTATAATGAGCTCAGGGCACTTTGGTGGAGTCTTGCCAATTCCTAGAATAACAATACACGGGAATATTAGGGCGTGTACCGCTGCTGTAATGTGATACGGGCATTTTAAGTCGAAATAAGCTGACGAAATGTATAATTTAAGCATTTTGTGAACCATTTCGTAGTATACATAAATAGTTAGTTTACGATTACAAATTACGCTTGCAGTGGAGACCATGGGACCTTGGTCAGCTGATATGAAAAGCTTTGTGGCCTAGTGGCTTAGGAGGTCGACTCGTGATCGTAAGATACCGAGTTTGAACCCCCGCGGTCACCATGTACCAATGAGTTTTTCTAACTTAAGTGCATTACCCGACGCTCTTACGGTGAACGGAAAACATCGTGAGGAAACCTGCACATTCGAACAGCTGAGTGTGTAAGAGGGTAATTGCACAAAAGATCCTAAAGGGTCGAAGTGAATCCGAAAGGGCCCATCTGTAAGATAAGATAAGATAAGATAAGAACGCCCTGTTATCCCGGCTCATAGACACCTCCGGAGATCCTAGAGCTGGTGCTTACCTCTCCCAAAGGATTGGGCTAGCTATCCAGAGAGGTAACGCAGCCAGTGTCATAGGGACCATGCCGCGAGCGGACCTGCTAGAGGGGGTGTTCTTTTTATAGTGGTGATTATTATTTACGTCTTTAATATTTGAGTAGCTTAGTTTTTATTTGAATTTAAATAAGTTTAGTTTTAACTTTTAATTGTATTATATTCGATTAAGATTGCTGAAAAGTATACGCCATTGCCTGAGCGTAACATATTTTTCCACACAATTTTAATTTAGTTCGACAGTGGTAGGTGTTTTTTTTAACCAACTCGCTGTACTGTGAATTATGAACCATCGAGTTTAAGTTTTCCCGTCAGAGCGTACCTATGTACAAAACAGCGTGCATTTTCAATAGGTACGAGTAGCTTTAAACCCGCTCATGTAACTTTGCTTGGCTGATCGATCGTTTGACAAGAAGCTTGGAAATTTTAAAGAGAATACCACCTTTGTAATGTATGTAAGGTTTATATTTCTAGGTATCTTTTTGTATTCGAAAATTATTAAAAATACAAATAAGTTTAGTAACATTGTTTTGTTTCATTGTTTGATGTGTTGTTGTTGATTGTTGTTTCTGTACATAAGTAAGTTTATCGTTGACTATTTGTATGAGATTGTTCTGTTTTTGTATTGTAGATATTTTTTCGTGTATAAATGAACTTTATCACATAAATTATACGTGAATTTAAGCTCAAGTTACAAAGTGTAATCCTAAAAATTTAAATTATAATCATAAGGTATGTAATTTTTTACGCGGTTTAGGAGCGATGTCGTTAACTGTCGTAATTAAATAATATTCCTAATCCATATCCATACTTATATTATAAATGTGACAGTACCTCTACTTGACTGTGTATCTGTATGTTAAGTTTTCCTGTATAAAAAGTTGAACCGATTTTGATGAATTTTGATAAGGAAAGCGCCGGAAAAAACCTTTTTTAGGGTTCTGTACCTCAAAAGGAAAAAACGGAACCCTTATAGGATCACTTTGTTGTCCGTCTGTCCGTCTGTCCGTGTGTCAAGACCCTTTATCTCGGGAACGCGTGGAGGTATCGAGTTCAAATTTAAACCATATTGTCGCAAAAAACGTGTATTTTGACACTCTCGAGGGAATCAAAATGTATAGGGTATTTCCCATTGACCTAGAACTATGAAATTTGGCAAGTAACATCGTCTTTTACTACAAGTAAAAATCTGAAATCTGTACATTTTTAGTTAAATCACAAAAACAGGGTCTTTATGCAAGGAACGGCGGCGGTGCAAATTTTGAATTGAGTTGACCGTGTCATGTGCGGAACCCTCGGTGGGCGAGTCCGACTCGCCTTGTCCGGTTTTTTAATTCTGGAAAAGTGATTTCCCCTAGTCAATAGCGATAACTGACTTCTACGCAGAAGGAGTCACAACAGCTTGTTCTAAATAATTAAAATAATGTTGCTCGAACATGTAATTGATTAAATACAAAAGTCACTAACCAAATGCTTTTACGAAATACTTCTTGTCGACAATAAATTCCCTCCCTGCCTTTCTAAGCCAATTTCTCAATTTTCCTCTCACATTCGGAGTTCACAATTTTCTTCTTATTACGAACGAATTTATTGGGTTGCATTTTATCCAATCACGATAATATTAAAGTTGAACGGAAGCGATCCATCATTATTTTTTTGCCATGGTAAGGTTTCTTCCTCGGAATTTGCATACGTGGGTATTGTGTAGGACGTTGTCGGGCACGCCATTTTGTAAATTAGGTTTTTTATTGTTTGTATCTTTTTGTTTGAGTCCGCGTTTTTCACCCTCTTCAAAACTGAACGGTGTTATATGTAGCTTTAGATATTATAATGGATTTTGTCGTAAAAGGTATTCTTTCCGCGTATAGGAAAATTGATTACTTAGGTCTTTTTTATATTATACTTAGTAACAGCGCTACGAGAACCCTAGCATTTATTAAACTTGTCTCGTTTCCAAACTTACTACAAATTTTTGCCGCCGATCAGAATTTCAATGCAATTTGATATGGAGCGTACTCTTTAACTACGATAAACGACGTCTACGCGGACAAAGTAGCGGGCAACAGCTAGTATTATACAGGCTGTCCCGTAAATCGACGTTGTTTTAGATGCTCTATCAGCCCTGGGTGGGTTACCTAGGGCTGATAGATCAGCTAAAAAGCTATCGATTTAACCCCTAATGTACGTTCAGCGATTTTTACTAGTTTCGGAGTTATTGAGCATTATAATCAGATTTTTTTACGAATCAGCGAATCGATTTTATATAATCAACGTTTTGAAATAGTGACATAAAGTTTTTTTAGCCATACAAACTGTTTGTTTTTCACTTTGTATGGAAAAAACAACTTTTTATCATTACTTAAAAAGTTGATTTAAAAAAAATGAACAAAAGAGGTTAAAAACTTCGCTGATTCCGAATGATTCTAATAAGATACATTCTAAAATAAAACATGAAATTAAGGATTTTTCTAGACAAGGACATTAAGGGAAAATTACAAAAACACAGATTATAATGCTCAATATATCTCTGAAACTAGTAAAAATCGCTGAACATACATAGGGGTTAAATCGATAGCTTTTTAGCTGCTCTATCAGCCCTAGGCGGGTACACGTCGATCTAAGGGACACTCTGTATACATGTTAAATCAATTGTTTGTTAAAGGTTATTATAAATTGTATTAAAATTAAAATTTAACTAAGATTAAAGTTTGTCGTTCTTAGAAATTAACAAATTTTTAATAAATTTATTTTTAATACGGTAATTCATTCTGGTGAAAGTTTTACTAATCTCATTGAAGATAATCACTTTTTACAGAAATTACAAAACTTTCCCAGACACAGAAAAAGGATTGCTTTAGAAAATTACTTGATAATAAGTTTTTGACATAGCTTAGGTTCTCTTTGACTAAATCTACATATAGGTACTAATATTATAAAGAGGTAAAGTTTGTGACTTTGTAGGGGGTAATATCTGGATCTACTGAATCGATTTTGAAAATTATTTTACCAATAGAAAACCATGTAATTTGTGAGCCAAAAAAAATATTACTAGCTGTTCCCGGGCCAAGTGGGCCCGGGAACAGCTAGTAATATATTAAATATAAAAGCTATCACACATGAAAATATATTATATACCTAATACAATTAAAAGTTAAAACTAAATTTATTTAAATTAAAATAAAAACTAAGCTACTCAAATATTAAAGACGTAAATAATAATCACCACTATTAAAAGAACACCCAATCTAGCAGGTCCGCTCGCGGCATGGTCCCTATATTATTATATTGATGAAGTTGGATAGGTACAAGGATAACCTCCTTAATTAAGATAAAAAAAAGCCATTGGGAAGGCATTATGAGCACACAGGCCACCTAATGGTAAATAGGATCTGTGTCCCATTAGACATGTGCAGTCTCAAAACTACAATCTAAAGACTGCAAGGCTAACTGCCGCACTCAGAGACGTCAATTAAATTTAATGCTTGATTAAAGTAGCTGCTGTCACTTTCTTTGCTATAGCAATAGAATAAGACAACACGTCAATAAACAAGCATTAAATTTAATTGACATGTGCGGCAGTAAGATCACTAATGAGTTACCAACTTTGAGGACCTAGATGGAATGCATTTATGTTTGTAATTTCACCTGTTGTGTTATTCTCACACCGGAATATAACAAAGCGAACACTACTGCTAGGCGGTAGGTTAAATGATAAGATTCAGATTGATGTAGCGATTAGATTGATATTCGTACAAACTCAAAGAAATTTAGAAAAAGCAAACTGTGTAACTGGCTTAGTAGTTATAATGATAAATTTTTATATTTTACTTTAATTGATTTAAACTCAGCAAAGTATTTGCACCCTTGCTTGCCGGCTGATTACATAATTTATTATTTTACATATACATTATTTTGTTACACCTTAATAACTGTATTCTAGCAAATATATACTAATTGAATTTTAATTTGATTTATAGATATGATTTCAGACAGCGGAGAGTCATATAATTTTTAAATTTCGCTTCGCAGTAAGATATAAAGAAGGGAAGGAAAATAAACATGTTTGTCAGCAGAAGTTCTTTCGGGCAAAAAGGATATTGCTGAGTTTTTTGTTACCTCTCATGTTATTGAATTGATAAAAAAATATAAAAGACTGGGTTCAATCAGGATTTCGTTGGTGATACCGCGTAACTAACAAATTAAATAAGGTGCAAAATACACCTTAGCAATTAAGTCAGTATGGTACATTTTGCAAATAATTGAATTTGTGAGTTACGCTGTATTGATGTCGGTTTATCGCGATGTACTTTATGTGTAAATGTACAAGTAAAGACGAAGTCATGAATATACAGGGTGGAACAAACGAACGCCACATTGACGGCATCTATCTTAAATATTGGAAATGGCCAATTCTACGCAAAGAAGACTAACTTTTTTTTTTAAATTATGAATACTGTATAATTGGATTTTGAAAAAAAACTTTGTCCTTAACCGGGACTCGAACTGAACGAATATGACAAAATAATAAAGTAGGGTTTTTTACGGCCTTTATTTAATTTAAAGGTGAATGTGTTATAGATATAAATCGTCACTATCAATTACCCTTTCGATAATATGTATCATAAAACACGAATTTATTGTTTCGTCATATTCGACCACTGTTCGATTACCGGTTGAGGAAGATATTTTTTCAATATTTCAATAATGCGGTATTGTTTTAAAAATAAAAGTTAGTCTTCTTTGCGTAGAATTTGTTATTTCCAATATTTAAGGTAGATGCCGTCCATGCGGAGTTCGTTTTTTCCACCCTGTTCCCAACGCGTCAAAAATATATACTCGCCCCTATGCTACTGAAAATAAAGTCTATGCATACATTATATTTGGTGCGTTGGCTGTTTAGAAATTATTGCCTTTGTCTGTACATTACTTTGAATTTCTGGGTGTGTTTTTGAATGGGTCCGAATACGATTAATGCGATAGAAGGAGAAGCACAGAGTACACTAGTTCAAACTACCTAAACGCTGTATGTTTGAAATAGCGACTAAAATCCTGTGCCGTAAAGGCTTAAGACCAGTCGCTGTAGACCCGTGGCTTTGTTAAGATACTATGAAATTTGAGGTCAACTGCACACGACGCTGCGCTTGGAACCAACGTGACGTCAAATACACGCACTGAAGCGTCATTGAGGTCGACCTCAGTGTTGCATACAAGGCTGCATTAAGACCAAACGAGGAATTAGATAGCAAATATATATGCAACTGATATTTATTGATATACGATACAGTACCTAGATACGAGGATTTATTCCTGATTCGTCATATTCCTAACTCGTCATATTCCTGATTCGTCATATACCTAAGTCGTCAATGTACAGTCAAATAAAATCGCGAACACGTGCTTACAGGATTAAAAAGTATTAAGACCGATCGTACTAAGTAGCATATGACACGATTTAAATAATGAAGTGACAATTTCATGATAGACAATCTATTAATTAAGTATCTAACGAGGACTCTGTAAGAAGTTTGCGCAGGCAAATGTACATTGACTTAGGAATATGACGAATCAGGAATATGACGAGTTAGGAATATGATGAATCAGGAATAAATCGATACGAGTATATGAGTTAAATATTGAATGAACATGTGCAGCATATAAATTCTTATTACCGTTACTATCAAGTAGAAAAAAACGCTAATATAATTGTGACCTCTTATTTCAGAGCTTACAATTCTGGGGATCTGCAAGAGGGCGTAAGTAGACCTAAAGTTACGCCAACACCAATGCTTAAAAAACGGTGACGGTACGGAATCGCAGTGACGCGTCGTATCAGCGCCGTTTTTGACGCACGCTTTCCACACCGCTGCTTAAAAAACGGTGTCGTTGCTTAAACAAAAGACGGGGTCATAGTAACAACATGGCGCCGTTTTTGACGTCCGTAATATACGCACCGTTAAGCATTGGTGTGGAGGGCATGCGTCAAAAACGGTGCTGATACGACGCGTCACTGCGATTCCGTACCGTCACCGTTTTTTAAGCATTGGTGTGTGGAGCTTGCGTGAAAAACGGTGCTGATACGACGTATCACTGCGATTCCGTACCGTCACCGTATTTTAAGCAACGGTGTGGTCGCAGCTTAACTCATAATAAATAATAGTATACACATAAACGGACTATACTGGACTTAAACCCTTTTTCAGTTGATCTTCAGAATGGTTGATTACTATAAAATTATTTGCATAAGCTTTATGCAAATAATCGCAGAGTCCATTTTAGTTAGTTTTTAAAGTGTGAAATCCACGCGGACGTTGTCACGTGCCTTATCTAGTAATAATTAATCTTAATTACTCAACAAAATATATGCGGTGCTTATTACAAAATAAAGTGCTATTTTGTTTTAGTAGTTTCATCTTTCGTGGACTTTAATACTGGAAATATGTTTTATCGCTGAGTATGATGTATATTCGCTATTAAATACTTGGCCTTCTAAGGTCGGATTTTTATTCCCACAGAAAAAATGTAAATGAAATTACGTCACTGTCAAAGTGACATTTCAGGGGATCTCAAAGTTTGGGCTAGCAAGAAATCATCATTTATATTAAGTCATCATTTCACTCGAAACGTAGGTAATTAAAAAATAAAATTGAGAAATAAATGAAAATAAAATCACACAAATGAGTCACTGGAAAGCGATTACGACGGGAGCACGAATTGTGAAGCGAAGGGAGTGAAGTGACGTCTCGCATCAATCCAGTGGCCGTCAACTTGTTGACACGGGTGTATCGAGTCCATGATACCAGTGCAATAAATAAATTATGCATACAAAAACAGTATTCTCATACATACATACAAATATTTAATGTGGTTATGATTATTTAAATTAATTGTGCAAATCGAAATGCTATTCTTATTAAATGAAAAATTATTTCTTATTAGATTAGTACCATACCTATATTTATTTAATTAATATTACTTAAATTGTTAAATGTATTTTAAGCATAATTTTAATTGTAAAACTGTATTTGCATGCATTTTATGTTTTACGCAAATAAAGTTTACCATCTAGAAATTAAATTCTTACATATTGATTATTTATTTATCATTAAAAATCAGACAACATAATGGTCCAAAAATTTAGATTATAATATAGAAGTTTTTTATAGAAAGTCGATTTGTGATAAATGTGGAATGTATAAATATTTCGAATGTTGCAAATGTTTTTCGTTACCGGCAACACCTTTGTTTACATTTATTCTGTGGGAAAAAAATCCGGCTTTATCTATGCACGCAGCGCGATATCGCGAGAGCTCGCGATAGCTAATGACGTATTTTTAGGGTTCCGTACCAAAATGGTAAAAAAGGAACCCTTATGGTGAGACTTCGTTGTCTGTCTGTCTGTGTGTCACAGCAGGTTTTCTCAGCAACTACAAATGCTATCAACTTGAAATTTGGCATAGTTGTACAACTTGCTTGCCCGCATCTGTTTATAGTAAAAAAAAATGAAATAAATTTTATAAATAATTTAAAAGGGGTCTAGAATGGGGGGTTGAAAAATGAAAGTGGTTCGATTATAGCAAATGGGGTGTCATATGAAAGGTCTGAATCTGCACATTTCAAAACTATTTTTTTTGAATTTTGAATTTTTTTTTTTTGGTTTATTGCCAAAAATGTATAAAAAATGACCGTCCCCCCCCCATCGGAAAAAAAACCAAACGTATTGATAATTACTTATATTTTATGGGAAAAATAAAATAAATGTGTTCATTATTTACGGTTTTCGAGAAATAAAAAAAAAATAAGAAAATCTGTATTAAAATTTAGGCTTGTCAAAATGGACCTTATTGCCTAGAAAATAAAGCTCATAACAAAATAAGTAATTTCTTTTGCGGTTACCAATCACATTATCTTCAATACGGAACCCTCGGTGCGCGAGTCCGACTCGCACTTGACCGGTTTTTCTATAGAAATAGCGCGGTTTCAATTGACAACAGTTTTTTTTAAAAGGTCATAAATACAATGCTTATAGCGGTTTGTTTTAAAAACAAACAATTTCTTTATGTTTATTATTAGAAAATACATGAATTAAATTCTGCTTACGGCTAAAAGAGCATGGTCATTTCTACATCCCAGTCCTAGTGCGAGCAAAACGCAGTTTCAAACAAAATGACGTCATTCCGACTATTAGTCCAAAGAGGGGAAAGCAAACACTGATAATATTAATTTTTTCTCCGTTGATAATTATCAAAAAGATGTATGCTTTCGAGACGGACCTCTATTAACTATTTTTACATTTAAAAAATGCCTAATGTATCGCATCGGCTCATCTTAGCTCGCCTTGCCGTTGGAAAAGCACTTTTAAAGCCGTTTCAGCCGTTCCTCAAACACCATATCAGACGTCAACATTAAAATAGTATATTTCACAATCGTGTTATAATAGAGAGCTTTTTATTAGTCGAGTACCGTGTTTAGGCCACGAAACTTGCTGAGTGGCCTAAGTAAGGTACGACATTAAAAAGCTTGATTGTGCACTATTGTGAACAATACTTTTTGTACGAGTTCATTAAAATTAATAATTTAAGTCTTTAATTACGAGTATATAAGAAAACTAAATATCGTAAGTAAGTACTATCACACCACCGGCGTCCGTAATGTTGCAGTACTGTGCTGTGATTGGCTAAATACTGACCAATCACAAAGCGTGGTTCTTTATTTTTTTTATGCCCTAGATACAGCAGCAAGTTTAAGTAGATTTTTGACAGATGACGCGACGCTGCTACGTTCCGAAACGCAATTTTGTATCGGATCGAGACTCCTTAAACAAGGACACATATTATTGAAATACGAAGATCTATTTTCAAATTTATTTCGGTTGTTTCGGAAGTAACATAGACTATACAACGATGAAAAGAGTGACGTTGCAATATTCTCTATGAAATCTTAATACACAGATTTTAATCGACGAGTACAAAAAGTATTGTTTCAAAATTTCGTCAGCATAGTAAAGTTGTACTTAATGAAACGTATTTAGCGAACGTGGCTAAATAGTCAGGCTGCAAAAACAGGAATCGCAATAAAGAGATTAGTCGCCGTTTTTGCTCGCCAGAGAAACTCGAATCAAAACGTTAAATTAATTTGTAGGACTGTCGTCCCGACTGCTGTAGCCGCTGGACTGAGAGTATAATTTTGTTTAACGTTTCGTTATAAGTGGCGAATAATTATTTCAACAAATGTAAGTTCTGCGTGAAAATCTAAATTCACAGTGGCTTTACACGTTGAATGATTGTAAAGTTATGAACCAGTTTAATCATCGACGAATTTCGTTTTCGTTGATTAGCTGGAAGAGATCCCTTATAGGGATAAGCTCGCCTTTGTACATAGTTTATATTCATCTAAGTGTTTTTTGGTAAAACGATTTTTTTTGTGCAAGAACTTTGAGTAACGGTGACCTATACAATGTTTTGTCCTTATCTGTCATTGTGACATTCGGATTTGACAGATAAGGACAAAACATTGTATAGCTATACCACCGTTACTCAACGTTTATTAATTATTAGTAAGGGGGAAAGAGTTTACTTACTTACTTACTAACTTATACTAGAATAACACTAGACGATTAAACGATGTTCCATTTTGACTCTACCCTTGCCACGAACCACTTACACTAGCGTCGGTTGAAGAGTACTCCATTTGGGAATCCGATTACCACAAGCTTGGGTGATTACCTAGATATACCTGGATTTATCTAGTATGTACTGGTGTTAGTTAGTATCCACTTGGTTGTTTAATATCCTCTAAAAATGAGTAAGGTGATATTTTTCCCAACCTTCTTTTTTTTGTCTTCTTCTTATGGTGCCTCTTCATTTACTGAAGGTTAGCAGTCAGCTTCTTAAATCTGGTCGTGTCCAAAAGCAAGTCTGAACATTTTTTTGTCTGGTATTCACAAAATTTACCAGTTTTTTTTTCAGTAGTTTATTTTCCCGAAGGTTATGAGCACAAATACTTCCACTGTCATACTTTCATGATATTTATTTGTCTGAACAGTTATATCATTTCCACAGAATCGACGGAGCTCCGCTGGTGCAGAGCTCCTACTTCTGGTTGGTTTGGCCTTTCGGGCCTGCTGCAAAACTAACATGAATGAATCTAGAATGGAAAAAAAAGGAAAATTAAATGTTTTAAATTTTTATATCTTGACAATTTAAATAAATTTGTTTTTTGGTTACATATTTATATGTATAAGTCTTTAAATTAACCTTATGAAATATATCATGCCCAAACCGCAGAAACATTTTATTAGAATTCCTATTGTTTTTTAAAAATCTATAAACACAAACAATGATCTTGCGCAGTTTTTTCTTCAATTACGTTATACAATCTGTCAAAAATGTCATAATGGAACGAGTTTTTGCTGCCTTCGTTATTTATTTTTCATAAATTACTGTCTACTGTCTACGCTACTTATAGACAATAGGAACGGATCACGATAAACTCGATTTATTCAAACTGTGACCCGATTTCATTCCACTCTCTGATCGTTTAAATTTTCACATCACTTTACGCTTCAGGAAATAAAATCGTCCAAACTTTACTTCCTTCATAATTACTTTAGCGTTTTCTCTCATTCATTTCGTCCATTCTTGTTCTTCTTTAACGCAAAAAGGGAGACGAAATGACATTACTCGTAACACTCAAAATAACTGACTTATACCCCTTTGATTAAATTTAAGTAATTTCTTAGATTAACATTTATTCCGAGGTACATTTTAACAAGCTGATGTTTCAATTTTGTTTGGCCTGAATACGTTTAATTAATAAGTTGAACTCCGGAATAGTACGTGTGCACTCTCGTGAATTATTTAATTAAAATAGGTTGTCTTTGTCACGTCTTTGTATTTTTACGGTTAAGTACAAAATTTGACATTAAAATTAAACCGTGCTTGTCCGTCTGTATATCAAATACTTTTTAATATTATTTAACTTGCTTTGTTCGTTTGTTATGCCGCTTTGAATCTGGCGAGTCAATTTTGAAATAATTCAAAATATTTACTTCGAAAATTGTCCTCATGAGGGCTCATTTACACATCGATAATATGCAGTGAATCTACCAGCGCTTCGGAGAAAACTATCATTGCGGAGAAGAAGCGCCGCAAGAAACTCCAGCAGCTGCCAGCAGAGGGTAACTCTTTCAATCATTAAAAATCTTTCCTTAAATCTTTTCTTATGTTGCCGGAGGAAGAGCGGTGTCTCCCAACACAGGCAACGCTTTGCCTAAAGGGTGACTCCATCCCTTGTATCATGTACCTCATGTGTTTTATGAATAAAGAATTTTGTATTTTGTATTTTGTAAAAACAATAAGTAATACTTCAAAGTAAGTTATATAACAAGGTATATAACAAGTGATCAAAGCAAATAATATTAGACCTATGTTAATAACCTAACGATACCATAATGATGTGTTTTTTGTAGCTAAATAGGTGCCGAAAAGCATTTTTCTAACCAAGTACCTACGACTAGTTTGATGTTAATTCCCTACGCAGCAATGATTATACTAAATCGACCAGACTATGTTGACACCTGCATGCGCTAGAAACACCATGGTCATTCGTGTCTTTTACGCTGGTCTGCCTCAGGGAAGTAACAACTCTGCATGAAAACCTTCGCACGCAATAGATGACGGAGCTATATTGTAGAATGATTTGCGGTTTGGCGTGGACGCTATTTGTCGAATCGAATATCGTATATACTGGAAAAGGGCCGAATCTTACGTAGGTACTCGAAATCGACGTGCATGCGTGAATCGATGTATGAATGTGGAAGAAGCGAAAGAGATTTGTCAGTATCGTAGCAGGTGGAAAGAAGTGATCTCTGCCTACCCCTCTGGGAAACAGGCGTGATTTAATGTATACAGGGTGGATCGGACCTTGGGGCTTTAAATGCAACGATCGATTCTACTCGCTAAACTGAACTACTTTTGTTCTGCAACATTAAAAAATAACTCAGGTTTAGATAACTAATTGATGTTAAAGTTTAATTGTAAAATCAGTGTACGGGGGCGACATTTACTTGGTACGAGGGCAAAAAGAAAATGGAGAATCGGATTGGCGACTCCTACTTGTATGAAAATTTTTTTTAATTTAAGTTGGACATATTTTTAACAATTTACAGAACAAAATAAGTTCAGTTTCAGGAGTAGAAACTATCCATGCATTTAAAGCCCCAAGGTCAGAGGCATCTTGTATTATGTATGTAGGTTTAACGTAAGTCCAGAAATCATTGAGAATGGAGTTTTCTCTACTATCTTATATTTAACGTTGGTTAACATAATTGTTTATTGCTTGTTATTTTTAGGGATGGTATTATAATAATACCTACTGTGCGACAGAACGGAACCCATGGTGCGCGAGTCCGACTCACACTTGACCGGTTTTTACTACCTCAAGCACTGTATAATAGACCGTTAAGTCATAACCATTAGTTTTACTTCACCTTTGTTAAAATAATATACAAACCCAACAATAAATAACTACACCGTCGCCATATTGCCGAGCATGAAAATAATTGGTCGTTCAAGAAAAATATTATATCCGAGCCAATTTAACAGTACTGTAACACTCGAACTATTTCGCGTTAGTCACGCAGGTTTTATTATATTTAGCTTGACTTGGTTTTGTTAGGGTTCCGCATCGCTTCGAAATAAAATAAAGTGGTTTTGAATTCATGAGGAATATATTTAAAAATGTAATTTAATTTTTTTTCATTAATTAATGGCTTTCACTCCTTGTTTTAACGAGGTGTATTTCGCCATCGAGTTTTAGACAATCGCCATGGACTTATTAGAGAAACAAGTCCATGGATATCACACGCGAGGACAATTGTTCGGTTAAAGAGATTTACTCTGGTGGACTAAACAGAAGCACATGGGGTTAGCTCCACGCGCTTCTATCATAATAATAATATAATATAATATAATAATTTAATATCAGGGGACGATCTCACACCGATTAACATGCCCCCTATTTCACCATGTTGACAATGACACGGTACAGGTGACAATTCGGTATACATTGCAAACTTAACACGCTGATACATGACGGATTAAAATGTCATGGTCAGAGATGGGGAAATAGGGGGCTTGTCCCAAACTAAGCTCTAGGCTTATACCATGGGTACTAGACAACGAAATAAATACTTACAAAGAGAAATTAATACTTAAATACACAGAAAATATCCAAGACTCAGAAACAAATACTCGCGCTCATCACACAGATATTTGCCCATAACGGGAATAAAACCCGAGACCGCTAGCTTCGTAGGGTCACTACAAACTAGGCGAACGCGTCGTCAAATTTACGAACTAACATACAAAATACAGCAGTATGCGCCACTTGGTATCACTGTTATTTTCGTCTAAGGTGGTATCGCCTCCGTACGTTCAGAATTTTACATAAAAATTCCTAGCTTCGCTCGGATTCTTCTACAGAATTCTCTGCATCACTCTGGAGTCAATGTACCGCCCTCTATATCGTTTTTCTCTTATGTGACACAGTATGGTACAGTCAGCATCAAATATATAGACACAGTAAAACTTTCAAAAATATGTAAACACGACTCTGCTGCGAGGGAATAAGGGTGTATATATATTTCTGAAACCTTGTTAACGTATATATATTTATGACGCTGACCGTACACTTGTTTTGTAGACGCTCATTTCATAGAACGTAACACTTCGCAGAATTTTCGTTTCACAGAAAGCTATTTTCTGCTAAACCAGTATCGATTTCAGGTTGTGATGGTTACAAGTTTAATCTAATGTAAGCTAATTAAATCATATTTTAGATCATGAAATCAACACGAGTTCAGCAGAAAATAACTTTCTATGAAAAGAAAATTCTGCGAAGTGATGTTCTATGAAATGTCGGCGAAACAAGGGGACACTGACACAGTATACTTACTTGCTTACATACATGACTATTTCAATCGGTTCACGAATTATCACTGTTAAGGTAAGGGAACATTCGCCTGCAATGTTACACTTCCGATTTGAGTATTATATCAGTGAGTTAAAAGACAAGCATTACACGCATTAGAGTCAGTGAGACAGTATTGTGAGTATTGTAACGTTATACTCAAAATCTAACTATTATGTGAGAGCTGGCAGTTTCCTTGCTCAACGCATGAGTTTAGCTATCCAGCGAGGAAATGCTGCCGGCATCTTCGGGACAATGCCGCATTAATTTTTAAATAGAATTAAGTGGTAAAAATAAAGTTGTATTAACTTGAATATTGTTATGTTCATAAATAAATTATCTATAATATTACATTACTGGTTCATTCTTCCATTGAGGAACAAACTTTTAAAGTATAATCATAAACTTTCATTGTTGTTGTGTTCCGGTGTGGGGAAAAACAACCGGTGAAGTGACTAGCATAGAGGCATTCTATCTTGATGATGATGATGATGAGTGGGGACGCGGCCGAGGCAGACGGGCGGTCGAGTGGCTCTCCATTCATTCCGCCCTGTTCCCCTTGATCGAGCCTCAGGTTACCGGCTCGGCGGCGCTCCCATCCAGCACTGATCCTATCTTCTTGTTTTCCTACAGAACACCAGTGCGTCCTGTAAGTTAATGCTTTTAAGTGACTCTACTGATAGCGCGTCCTGCCCAAATGTGCGACATCTCAGTGACGAGTACATTACACACTCGGCATTCTATCTTAGTCCTCAGGGTCAGTCTTGAGATTGTTCGCAACCCCAACTGAACGTAGTCTCTAAAACATAGAGTAGTCATAGACACTACTCTATGTTCTAGTTATTAGGTTGGTAAAGTCATTCCTTCCGACAGTTACCATGTACTTGTTCATTCGCTCCGGTAAAGTTTTTTCATTACATTCTTCATGTGACCACCGCAACGGCTGTTTTATTTATTTTTGCTGAGACACCTGCTTTCCACCCAAGAACTGCCTATCAGCTCACTACGCTGAGGAGATTGTAGTTAAGAGATAATTAATGATTATAGGTTTTAAGATGTCATTTACCATCTTGTGGCCTTCTTTTTGCCATAAAAAAAGAAAAGGAACCCTTCTAGGCATTATTATTTTAAGTGTTTTACGCTTGACCGAGAATTCATACCCTATTATTGTACACTTCCACCAAAATGAGATTCTAGATAGCCTAGCTAGCGTATAATTTAATGTTACCCAAGGCTATTAGACGAAAGGTAAATAAATTTAGTTTTTCTAGGTAGCGCCCTAAATCTTTCTTTTTCTAGATTGTTTTATCAAAAAATAAGTCGCACTAATAATTATTATGCTAATTATGATACTTTTGTAAATGAGAATTGCTTTTTACGTAAACTTTCTCATATTTTCGTCGAAAGCATAATTTGTTTTTAGGGTTCCGTACCCAAAGGGTAAAAACGGGATCCATTAACTAAGAATCCGCTGTCCGTCTGTCCGTCTGTCCGTCTGTCCGTCTGTCCGTCTGTCCATCTGTCTGTATGTCTGTATGTCTGTCTGTCTGTCCGTCTGTCTGTCTGTCTGTCACCAGGCTGTATCTCATTAACCGTGACAGCTAGACAATTGAAATTTTCACAGATAGTGTATTTCTGTTGCCGCTATACCAACAAATACTAAAACCAGAATAAAATAAATAATAACGGGGGGCTCCCATACAACAAACTTGATTATTATGCCGTTTTTGGCTAATTTGGTTAAATAATGGTACGGAACCCTTCGTGCGCAAATCCGACTCACACTTGGCCGGTTATTTTCTCTATGTAAGTACTTTTATCTTTGTCAAGTGCCGGTACTTAAACTAAACTAGAGATAAGTAAGTAAGTTTGAGACTAATTTAATTTACCTGTAATTGTCCCTTATTTTTATATATTTGCCCATTTTCTTGTGAATGATTTTATCGGCTAACTTAAGTTGTCGGAATACGGTTTAGAGTTATAGGTAATTAAAACGTAGTTGTAACACATCTAAATAGACCGTCCGACATTCGATATATGAAATTTGACGTAACTTCCATATTAGTTATCGACTGAAACAGACTGATCGATCTGAAACGATATTGTGACGATGCATATTTCTATTGAAATTTAGATGCGATATTGCCACACAAGTACAATTCATCGCTCGATTTCAGTCTGAACTGAGGGATCGTTCCGTGTATAGGGCCCTTAACTTTTTCTTCTTTCTATGAACACACGGTACAAAAATTAAAATTATACAATTGTTTTTATGCTAAACGTTCAATTTGCTTTTCGTGGTTAGTTAAATGAAATTATACAAAATGTTTTTATACTGATTGAAGCGCATCCCTTTTATGGCAGCCTTTTGTTTAGAGCTCACCGCAAAGGCCCGTTGGTTCCAGGAATTTTCAAATGCTTTGGGTAGTGACTTGTTTATCTTGTGGGTCCATAATAACTATATCTCTCTAGGTAGATACTTCTGTTGCGCATTAGTGCAACGGTCCGCATGCGCAGAGGATGTGCATCGTGGTCTCCTCTGTCGGATAGGGGTCTACTCGCATACATATTTTTACGCATAATAATAATTACGCATAAAAACCGATTGTCATAAAACGGTTTTTACAATAGAAAGGGTTTTATTTTCATTATTATTAAAAACTAACCTAACCTAATCTACACAATAGACGTTTATTTTTAGGAATGTCAGCCTAAAAGGGTGTTATGACAATCGATTTTTATGCGTAATGATAATTATGCGTAAACAAATTATTTATTTATTTATTTATTTATTTAACCTTTATTGCACAAAAAAAAAGTACAAATGGCGGACTTAATGCCTAATGACATTCTCTACCAGTCAACCAAATAATCATACAGAAACTAACAAAGGTGGTGCACAGAAAAAGAAAGACAGAAAACAAAACAAAGAACATATTTACAAAATAACTTCACACAAAAAGTACTTACAAAAGGTACTTACATGATATACACATATATCCAAATATATACACATATATATATATATATATATACATACATAAATATATAAATATAAATACATAAATAAACACAATAATATATAACAACAGAGACTAAAACATATTCCATGATGGGTCTAGACTAAAATTCTACGCAACATCTTGTTCCAGCAAATGCTTACGAAGCATTCGCTTGAAAGAAAGCCTGCTAGGGGCTCGTATAATATGAATTATGCGAGTAGATAGGCCTCCCTCCTCTGTCACCTGACAGAACCCTCTGTCTTCTGACAGAACATACCCATTAGAGACTGATGTTTGTTAATTTTTCAGTAGTAAGTTATCCTAGTCACTGCACATTTCCAAATGGCAGAGGCGATTCAAAATACGTGTTATTAAAATAATCGTGCTCGAACACAGTATAACATTGTTTATAACTTTTGAAATGTCGTAGTTTGATGTTCAAAACACAGTGCAGAATGCAGACATCCTTCACAAAGGTAAATTTATAGTTGAAATGCAAATGCAGCTGCATTTAATATTGTTTGTAGTGCAGATGAAAGTTACATTTTACTGCATATTAGATAAGTCATACTAACGAATTGTCTTGCATGTCAAAATGATAATTTAATTTAGAGTTTAAAACTGTGTACTTTATTAAAATTGTTATTTGTTTGTGAAAAATCTTACCGACTAATACCGATAAAAATAATACTTTCCTACCCATTTAACACTACTGAAACAAAAGGTACTTACTGAATTGTTTCACAATAATGTATTTTGGACGAAGGCGGTACAATTTACAATTTAAGATTGCTAAAGATTTTTAAATTTAACAGAAACGTCTGTTTACGCAATTCTAAACTATATTAAAGCGAAAAAAAAATTCGTCGGTCTTAGGCAGGATTCGAACCTACATCTCCTCTGGCTCTCCGGGCCGATGCAGGCGCATTACCAATTATGCCACCAAGACCCTACTTAAGATCCACGAAATTAGTAATCGCTTGCTTTCATACTCGGAGGGTATGGTGACGCCATCTATTCTATCGTTGTTTATCGTTGTTTGTTGTAGGTTCGAATCCTGCCTAAGACCGTCGATTTTTTTTTTCGCTTTTATGTAGTTTAGAATTCAAGATTGCTCCTGGGACTTGCGTATTTTCCTGTGACATTAACGTATGCAATGCGTTAAAAGTTTATATAATTGACCGAGAGACGTCTTTATAATATCTCTCTTGTCATGTATAATTTAAATTATATTCTGAAGTCAACATTTTAAATTTCGAAAATGGTACAGTCGACTAAAAAAGATTTATCGACTTTTTCACCCCATTGCATTTGTAATAAGGTCCCAAAGTGGATACCTACTTCTCTTTGTAGTCGACTGTACAACATAGATAGAATAAAACTGTAATATACAATTAAATAAAATCACAAATTTAAATGTTAAATCCAATGGAATAAATTGGAATTTAAATTAAAAACAATTTATGTTAATTCCGTATTTGATTTTGTTCATCAACGCAATATATTTAAAAGTAAAACTTTATTCATGAGACGCTTAAATACGCTATAAATGCCGTTCGTTAACGTTAAACTTTTTATTTTTAGACATTTTAAATAAAATATACTTGGGAGAACATTTACGTACGAGTGTTAAGCTGTTTGGAGTTATCCTAGTCCAAACATGATTTTAAAAAGTAAAAATCCGCGGGATTTAAATAAATTATACACCATTGGAAAATAAAGCCTTTTTTCGTATTTGAATTGACATGGAACGAAAAAAAATCCGTGCTGTTTTTGAAACTGTAAGGTGAACATTTCCGGGCATGTTGAAAAAAAAAACATATTCATTTTCTAAATTCGTGGAGTAAAAAGTTATATTCAGCATCAAACAAATAAAAATGCAAAAGGATTACACACATCAACGCGGCAACACATCCCGCCATATTCCTTTATTTGGTTCGCGTCGAGCGAGAGCGAATAATTATTACTTTTTAGGGTTCCGTAGTCAAACTAGGAACTCTAATACGTTTTCCATGTCCGTTTATCTGTCTATCTGTCACTAACTTTTAAAATTATTGTTGTTTTCGTTTAAACCGTACGAAATCCAAACGTACGGTTGAAAACAGACGCAGATTTAAAATTACATTGACATTCGAGTCTCTTTTGATTTTATAACTTTGTAATTTTAAATCGAGAGTCAATGTTATAAACAACGTTAGCAAAGAAACCTACAAGCATTATCATATTTATCATGCAGTAGAAATGTAAAATATTTATCTATTCACCTAAAATAAACAAAGGTACCAAACGCCAGCTATATATTTTACGGTAAACAAAAGACTTTTTCGCAAACACCAAAAGCTTATTAAAACGGACGAAAAAAAACCCTCCGTCCTTTTGTTGACTCACAACAAAGAACAAAGAAAATCCCTATAAAATTACATGTACTCATTTTAGAAACAAATGTTTATTTTATCATGTTATTATGGGTAAATCTCCGAAAAAATTGGACCAGATAAAACAACACTTTGCATGTTAATAAGCCTCATGATCTCAAAGTATGGAGATTCGTTCCGTTCCGGTTCATATCAGCTTTAAAATTATAACGGAAAATGAGAAAAAAATCGTACTAAACATGGTAAAACGTATATTTTTAATAGATAGAAAAAAGGTAGAAAAGGCACTTAAAGACTAAAATAAAGAAAAGGTTCTGGAAAGTGAGTCATGGAAATTGCTCCACCGACAAGAGCGTAGCTCTGAAATTTAAGAAGAAGAAGGAATAAAATAAGAATCTTTGATTTTTTTCATCTAACTGACGTAACTGGTCACAATAATGACTATAAAACTATTATGTCTTATAGTTCGTGCTAAATAAGTTTATATGACCAACTTTATAATATCAACGTCGACGTATAAACGTTTCTAAAACCATTATATGACTAATTTGTTACTTGAGTTCATATAACTGGTCATGTCAGAAAGTCAAGTTTCAGCAGACCCTTGATACTGATTGTCCATTCTGGTAATTACTTACATGTGCTACAAAACGCCGTAATAACTTGTCCTGTTCAAACAGCCTGGGTTAAAACGAGACAAGAACAGTAGGCCGGCAGTGGTGTTATTTTTAGGGTTCCGTACCTGAAAAGAATAAAAACCATTTTAGGATCACTTAGTACAGAGAACACTCCGTCGGTCTGCGTGACTTTTTTTTTCATGAACGTATCATATTTATTCAATGATCTCATATCTTCGGTCCTTTAGACGTGTTAAATAATTGAACAAATTCAATACAATCAAATACATAATTTTATACGCTAAGTTTATATGTCACAAATTTTGACACCCACAAACTTACTTACAAAAACCTATTGGGTTACTATATCCCGTTGACCGAGTATAATGAAAATTGGCAAAAAGCAGCGTCTTACAGCACTAGAAAGTAAAAAAAATAGTTTACAAATAGTTTAACTTATAGCTGTACAGCGTAAAATAAGAAGAATGATGTGAGAGTTTAAAACCTAACTAAAGCCGTATTGCAATTTGTCAAAGCTCTACTGCTTCTATGTCGTTAAATTAGGACATTTCTGTCGAGCGAGTAGAGTTTCCACAAAAACTCACGCCTACTGTAAGTATCTCTCGGTTCTGCCGCAATAAATTACCGCCAGACACACAATTAACTCGCATCCACTTGTTTTTGATTAATTATCTTCAAACGGAACAATAAATAACAACAATGAAGTGTTTTCGTTATGAACCTGCCTCTGAACAATGCACATTTTGAAACTTTAAAAGGTTTACCTACGCTTTAAAATTCGCAACTGGCTGCAGCTTTATTCACTCATATTTTGTTAAAGTCTACAAAATGCCACATAGTAATATAACGGTTATTATGCTTTGATTACAAGGTAAAATAGCATTTTAAGTTTTCCTGAGACTGTACCAGATTTAACACGTAATTGCTTATAACGTTCGTTAGCCCAGCTTACAGGGAGCTTAGCCACGCTTCAGAATCCATAAAGGTGGGTCCACCCTATGCGGCTTTATCGGACTGACTACCAAGTAGCAAATCTACAGGAGTTGTTACAATGTGAGCAGTGTAAATCATGCGCTCTGGGTATTGATTCTCTCATAAGCAAAGGTGAGCGAATGCAGGAATGAAGTCCAAGCGGCGAGTTTAAGTAGTCCCGTCAGAGCGGCCAAAACACATATTAGCGCGTGCATTCTCAATTAGGCAGCCTTATACGTTCGAGAAGCCATGCTGCCAAATTGAATACACGCGCTGAAATGCGTTTTGCTCGCTTTGACGGGACTACTTAAACTCGCCGCTTGGACTTCACTACTGCATTCGCTCACCTTTGCTTATGAGAGAATCACTACCCAGGATGGGTCATATTGAGACATTACGATGTGACATGACAAATACCGTGCTCATCACCGGAACTAACACGCGTGACACGTACATTGTTACGATGAAATGTCACAAATGTGGATCCACCTTTACGTGGTTGCCATTCAAAAACTCTTTGGCCTCATCCGCCATGAGTTCTACATGCAACGCGTCTTGCCTATTGCAACTTTAAAGTCTAGCAGTTGTTTGGGCACGGTTAGTTACCCTGTACCAATTCCATTATTGGGTCTTTATAATGCAGCCGTCTTAACTGTCTAGTAGGTAAATAAAAGCTACCATATTTTTAATCCATCCATTCTTTCCAGAGTAATAATTATAAATGCGACAATAACTCTGTCTGTTACGCTTTCAAGGCTAATAATAAACGACTTCTACGTAATTTAGATTCTGATTCCATTTTGAAGTAAAATTGAGAGAAAAAAATGGAATTTAGGCTGTATTACTATTTGGGGCATAGATAACGGTTCAAAAGATACAACTCTTTAAGTTAGGATGGACGAACAAGCGGACGGACAGCGTAGACATGTCATATCCCAATAATAACTAAATGAAAAGCAAGCTTTAAAAACGCGACTGTATTTTTTGATATTGTTATTAAACCCGTTTATTAATGCTACTATATTCTTATATACTACTACTCTAGCTACTATATATTTGAGATATTCACATTAAGACCTTTCAAATGATACATAGGTAATAATTAAAAGACTTTTTTTGTTGACCCAAATAATAATTGTCATTTTGCCATTGTTGTTATTTCATTTTAACAGTTTAGGTATCCTATGTCAACCGGGATGGTGAAAGGATTCTAACGATACCACACACATTTAAATCGGCTCAGGCATTTAGAAGTTATGGTCGTGTAAAAAAGGAACGAGTCGATTGTGTCTAAAATGTCTCTGAGTACAGGAGTAAGTGACTTAAAGCGATCTTATTAAGTATACCAGCAGCACCGTTAAAATGCCAAAAAGCAATAAGTAGGATAATTAAAAATCCGAGCACTGCACTTGCTTTAATTAAAGTGTTCCTCAAAGCTATCAAGTAGGTACTGAGACTAAGTTCGCCGTTTTAAATAATGTTTAAATTGAATTTCACCGTGAATTTAATTTGTTTATGGCCGTATTAAAGTCTGTTTGGAGTACGTTGGTTTATATGCAGCTGCTTTGAAATTACAATAGACAAAAGGTTTTTTAAAGGTGTCCTGATACAAGTTATGCTTATAGAGATTTGTTCCAGAAGCATAATTTAAAAAAATATATATGAATATTATAAGTGTTTGCTACGCCCGCTTTGGACTAGAGAGGTCCGAATGCCGTCATTTTCTTTATAACCGGTTTTTTAAAGTCTAATACTATTTGTAACGTTGACAAGGTAGGTACCTTGCAGCGTTAAAACTCTTTCGCCATTAGCAGAAATTTTATATTCTCAGAAAATATTTTAAAGAATTATAAAAAAAATGTATGCTTTTGAAACAAACCTCTATAAACATTATTAATTCCAGAACACCTTTTAAAAAAAATCCGGTTGTAAATAAAAAAATCGGGCACTGCACTGTAATTAAAGTGTTCCTCAAAGCTAAAAAGTACTACTGAGTTTGCTGTTTTAATTAAAGTTTGAGTTCAAATTTCAACTTGAATTTTATTTGTTTATTGCTGTATTAAAGTCTGGTTGGAGCACGTTCGTTTATAATTATGCGGCTTTAAAATGGCAATTTATTTTAGTATTGTACTTGTCTTATTTGGCTTTTCGTTGTCATTAATTAATTTTCAATCACTCAAAGGTCAAGAAGAGAAACCTTAAAGGTATAAGTTCGGCTTTGTACATTCCTGCTATATTTTTGTCTATTGTATTCTTTTTGTTTTGTTTTCTCTTTTGTATCTACTACTAGAGTGTTACATGGGTCTATACAATATAGGAATCCCTAATTTTCATTTGTCCTAATACATCGTTAGTTTAAATTTTCGTTTATTCTACAGCCATTTCCGTATGAATTTTGTTGGTTACCTATGTGAACTCCAAAAAATGTTTGACCGAATTTTGGTTCGACAAATATTATTCGACAATTATGGTTTGGGTTTTTTTTACGTTTGCCCGGAACATCACTTCGAATATTTTCATTTAGTCATAAATAATTTATTTTGGTTTTCTACCGATTTAACAATTTTTACAAACAGTAATGTTGTCCAATGTAATGTTTTGTCAATTTATCTATTTCCCATTCCCATTTATTCTGATTTTATCTTAGCAGCATGAGCCGCTGTTAAGCCAGCGCTGGTCTTCCGTTCCGCACGGAAGGTGACACAAACAATAAAATTATTAAAATTATAAATGTAAAAAACGGGAGCCTCCCGTTTGGTCAAAATGTATCATTTCCCAAATTTTTCATTTGCTAAACCAATGCTACATAAATTTTTCAGAATTTATTTTAGTACCATCGCGTAGAACCCTATAGGTTAGGTAAGGTTAGTTTTTATAAAATACTGAAATATTTACGGTTACAGAAAACAAAGCGGGGTTGCCAAATGAAAACTTGGGAAATGAAACATTTGACCAAAAATATTTTGGCATAACAAAATACCCGTAAAAAACAAAACAAAAACACAATCCAATAAATACAAAGGTGAATAACCACATTAAATTTAAAATGCTTGTATTTATTATGCAATTGGACGTCTTTTTTTGGTATTTTGGTAGTAAGTATACAGAGGCACCTATTCAGTCTTCAAAAGTGGTGTGGTCATAATAAAAAGATTTATTTCAATGCTAGAAAATGTTTAGAACGTTAAGCTTGCATTTCAGCATAACATAACTCATAATGTAGCTTGAAAACTGTTAGCAAATAACTCGAGGGATAAAGTGGTTCTTCTAGCCTCAAGGTGAATTTCAAGTCCTTTGAGGAGTACCCGAGTTGACATATGTCGGTATTTGTGATGGAGGACAGGTCAAAGAGAATGTACGCTGAAACCATGTGAATTTTGTCTCCGTTATAATGTTAGTGTTAATTTGGTCGTATTATACGCTTTGCAGCGTTAATTTAGAATTTAGCGGTTTCCTGTCTTGTTATAGTAACTTACATCGCCAAATAAGGATGGATGTGGGTGATATAAAGTTAAGCTGACCGTAAGTATTCCGACAATTTGAAGTAGTTTAATGTGTTGCAGAATTTTTATTGTCATGTATTATATTTATATTCCATAATGTAACTTTGCCGAAATATCTTTCGGCAGAATCTGTTTACAATGGTATCCTAACTTTTTTCTAAATCATCATTTGACAAACTATATCATTTTACAAACTTTCATTTCGCAACAATGTAATTGCAATGTAGTAACATGTTACATGGGCTTATTAAATAAGTTAGGTTAGGCTAGATTAATGACCACAGAACAATAAAATATATGTGGCGGGAAGTACGTCTATTGCAAATTGAAAGTTTGTAAAATGGTATCGTTTGCCAAGTGATGATTTGGTAAAACATTAGTGAACTGTTTTCACGAGTATTATCTAGATTAATGTAATGAGGATTGAAATCCTACGACAGCAACATTATTGCGAATTCTGAGGTCCAGGATGGAATGCCTCTGTGCTAATCTTTTCACTGATTGACACCTACACAGGAACACAACTATGCAAATATTTAAAGGTTTAAAAATTAAATGATGACTATATTTTGATGTTTTTCGTGTACGAACAACGTCAGCACCTCGAACTCCTAGTAAAGAAAATTACGGGCAAGTTTTTAAAGTAATATCTAGGTCGTATCATGAGTTGTTATATCCTTCCAAGTCCTAGCCACGTAAAATATATAATTATAGGACTCATTATATATACCTCTGTCCTTTTCACTGTCTGGAACTTGTCAGGCTTTACAGCTCAAAATGACGAAGCTAACGATCCTGGGTTCGATTTCCGGTAATGGTAAAAGTTTGTGAGATGAGTGCGAGTATTTTTTCTTGAACCTTGGGTGTTTTCTATGTATTTAAGTATGTTTTTCTACATTACGTGTGTGGTATCACCAAATGGTTCCTGTGGAAGACCAGCTCTGGCCTAAAAACCAGTAACATGCTGAGCAGGAACCATTTTGCTCCGTCTGGCACTGGTTCAGATATTTGTATTTTTGTTTTTGTTTGTAATTTACTTATCTGTACTTGTGTTAAATACAACAACCACAACAACACGCCTTCCTTCCCAGAGTGGGGTAGGCAGAGCCACAGACTCACCAACAACTCCAAAAACTTGTTGATAATTCTGTGACCACATTTTGCACAACCAGGCTAAGATGTTCAGTGTATTAGTGACAGGTTGCAAACCCATCGCCTAACAGCACTACACAGCCTTTAGTCCCTTAGTCGTCTCTTACGACATCCACGGGAAGACATGGAGTGGCAACATTCTAAACCCGGCACCACACGGGCAATTGTGTTAAATGTAAGCAAATAAATGTTATTTCTTTCTTTCTATCTTTCTTATAAGTAGTATTATCTAGTATCCATAGTACAAGCCTAGAGATAAGTTTGGGAGTAGATCAATTTCTATAAGATTGTTACCTGATATTTGATTTGATTTTGGTAGTACGATCCCTAAGGTCTAAGCTATGTTTATTCCAGTAAGTTACTCAAGCAATAATCTTCTTTGCGTCTAGTCTTTGTAGTCTACTAAATGGATCATGTTTTACTTACGTACGAGTAATAACGTTTAAGTACATGTTCCAAGCTTTTAGTAATTCATCTAGATGCGCACGGTTAGCACAAAGGATAGCTTATGGCTCTGAAATGCAAATTTCAACTTGCGTTTAATATTCGTTTAACCCACATATTAATGTGTCTAGATTATGCCTATCTTTTATGAAAGTAATTTATGAACTGTATTAAACGTAGGGTACACTCAAAAAAAATAGAGCTAACAAAGAGAAATTTGAATACAATAGTTAAGATATTAGCTATATCAACCAAAGCTGATAGTAACGACAGCTATTTCTTTAGTGATTCAACTAACATCTTAATTGATGCATCTAACGTCTTAGTTGATGTATCTAACGTCTTAGTTGAAGTATCTAAGGTCTTGTCAGGCTCGTATGGAATCAAGACGCTGATGCACAACAATTGTTACAGATTAATCTATAATGCTGCTATTTTAGAACCGGTGGCGACATCTCTGGACAACAAGAGATAAAACTTCGACTCGCCGATGGCTCGGTGTTGCCGCTTGGTTTAATTCGTAACTAATTTCTTCTGCATTCAAATAGATGTTTGTTTTATTTTAGGAAAACCCTTCTGGTAGGTTCTATTTATTATTAGATATTGTTAGGATCGGTTTCTGCTAATTTATTTAAATCGAAATATCTGATCGAAGTGTCAATCGATACGTTTAACTCTAGGTTTGATCATAGACGCTTGTCTACGGTAGGATAGTTTGTTTGGGAATAGGCTTGTCACTCTCGCAGCCGCTACCATTATGTGAGCACGTCCGTCACGATTACTGGAGAGTCTCGCTACGGCCGTATGGCCATTTTGTAATTTAGCTTCATAGAAATTTAACAAGCTCAATGCATCCTTGTTAAATACTAAGTGTTTCTACGTAAGTATCTCGTGTGTGCTAGAACTTGGTCGACATTGTCGTCAGGTGCTTTTATTTTTGTGAATTGACGGGATTTTCTTGTTGTAGAATGAAGATGTAAGGAGGACACAATATTTCTAAATTTAAGGCGAACATCGTCTAGAACATGGTAAAGTCGCCGCTGCCTTGATATTTCTTTAACCGGGTAAGTGTATTTTCCTAGCTAAAAAGCCTGTCTTGTTTTATGAAACGTGTTGTTTATATTGTGACTTTCGTTTGCTTAAAGTTTCTATTCGCAGGAATAAAACTTATGTTTATACAAAGTGCTAATGCCAACAATCTTTGCAGCTACAAACAGCCGGTGTGGGTCTCTGTGTGTCTCTGTGTGTGCGAGTGTGTCCCTCTGGTCACACCTATCTGTGTGAAATCTACTTCTACGCTCTTGCCACGCTGTCTTCCTTTCTACGTGGTGCTGCTGCGGTCCATGCTTCTCTGTGGATCCACGCGCTGCATTTCTCCTTCATCTACACTTCTTCTTCATCTTGTGGCTGGTGACGAGTGAGACACCGAGAGGCGTCATTTGGTGATCCACGTCTAATCATAAGGTGAACTCGTTTCTTACTACACTTGCAGACATAAACAAGAACGCTCGATAAACGTAAAGAAGTAGGATTTAACTTGCCCTGTCACTGTTACAGCGGAATAGCTTTTAAGAACGCTCGATAAACGTAGAGAAGTAGGATTTAACTTGCCCTGTCACTGTTACAGAGGAATAGTATGTAAGAAAACGCATGACAACGTAGAGAAGTAGGATTTAACTTGCCCTGTCACTGTTACAGAGGAATAGTATGTAAGAAAACGCATGACAACGTAGAGAAGTAGGATTTAACTTGCCCTGTCACTGTTACAGAGGAATAGTATGTAAGAAAACGCATGACAACGTAGAGAGGTATGATTTAAGCAACCCTGTTATTGTACAGTGGAATTTTTTATGTAAAAGACTTTAAAAGGTACTAGTACGAAGGTACTATCTAACTTGTACTGTGTTTCTTTTCTAAACAAAACAGATAATAAACTCTGTTGACAAGGTTCATGTTTGTTTACTTTTAATCTCTCTCTAGTTTGAATTTCTATCCCTATCTTTCTGTTGGTTTAGATTAAAACAGATGGCGCCCTTTTCTTTCTAATTTCTACTAAACGCTGCACCAATTTTGTGCCACACTTTGTGATAAGTTGTTTTCATACCGGACTGAGCTCAAGAATCCACGACCCTAAATTGAGTCGATCAGCCACGGCCTAACATCAAGTGTGGACAGAGATCTGTCAAGTCACCTCACACATCAGTAACCACTCATACTACAATATAGTGTTACATTTTGGCGGCCCAACGCTAGGGGCAAAGCTTAGTTTTACTAACAGTGTCGGTGAAAGCAACTTATTATACCGGTTTCTTTAAATAACTATTTTATGAACCTTAACAACAGAAGTTCTCTTTCTGTATTTTAATTTATACTATGTGTTAACAGACTGTATGGCTCTCTTTTGACTTCTTTGTGGATCTGATAAATATTCTGCTTTTACTATTAACTTTTACTTTAAACTTTTAAAAACATAACAGTGAATTGAATTTGGTCTTAAAAAATTTAAATAAAAGTGTTCCTTTGTATCTAAATGTACATTAATTGAATTTAAAAAAAAAAAAAAAAAGATATATTTTGTACCTAAAGTCTTATACTGCATAACTATTTTTGTTTTTATAATTTTAACTGACATATTTAGCCATGGCATTACATGTAGATGTTGACTGTTTGAATAAGGATGAGCTATTGTTTGAACTAAGATCCCGGGGATTGGAACCTGATGAGGAGGATACTGTAGACGATTTAAAACGTCGTTTGAGAGCTACTAGGGGTATAACACTCGACACTGACAAAGTCAATACATACATCTTAAGCTTGTCTTTTGACAACGAATTTCAGATCTGCAAAGAGAAAGTTGAGATGGTGCTTCAGGCTGATCACTCTTCATCGTCGTGTCGTCGCAGGTGTCTATCGAAGTTGTCACACGTCATATTAAGGTTGGAGAAACTTAACTATTTGACATCTGAACAGCAGCTTGCAAAGATAGCTCTTGTCTCACAGGCGTATCACGCAGTTGAAACTCTCAAGTGTAATCAATCTCCTGGTCAATCTTCTCAAGCTGTTGTGAGAGAATCTGTTGAGGTAGCTCCTTCAAATTCTTGTTACAAACGTGCTTCTCAAGTTCTTAAGTGGAATCTTATTTATGATGGTCGAACACCTGTTCATGATTTTATATTTCGGTTGCGTGAGTTGAAACACTCCTCAGAGATCACTGACATTGAGCTTTTAAGGAACTCTGTTCATCTTTTTTCTGGTGAAGCGCTGATATGGTTTAGGACTAATAGGTCTCACTTCGAGTCTTTTGAAAATTTGATTGAATCACTTAAAGCTGAATTTCAACCCATCGAATATGAACGTTGTTTGTTGAATCAAATTAGGACCCGCTTACAAGATAAAAGTGAGAATATAAAATCTTACATTAACATTATGGAAAGTTTGTTCTTACGTCTGTCTAAACCGTTGAGTGAATCAGAACAGCTGGAAATTATTATGACTAATATGAGTCCTTTCTTCATATCTCGTTTAGCTTTAACGGAGGTTAACTCGATTAGGGGTTTGAAGGATATCTGTTCACGTTTAGAGATCTCTAAATTTAAGTGTGAGAATAGAGGGTTCTTAAACACTGGCAAAGAATCTATTTTGCCAAATTTCTGTAGCGGGGGTGAAAATTTCAATTCATCAACTTCTAATGCTAGGATTCGTGTCACTAATCTTGAACAGAGGAATACTACTGTTTTATGCTTGAAATGTGGAGGTGCACATCATCACTCTCGGTGTGATGTACACAAAACACCAATATGCTTAAAGTGTAAGCGACCTGGTGTTATTACTAAATATTGTCCTTGTTCAAAAAACTAAATAGTAGGTCGGAGGATCCTATTACTACTATAGATAAAAATATTACTTCTAACTTTTCTAGTACCTCTGACCGGTACACTCAAACAAATTTGACAATGACTAATTTTGATGACAACAATAATTGTTCTCTTTTATTTAAAGAAAATGTGGGCGATCCCAGACCATTTCTTTCTGTAGGTATTTTAGGACTAGAGTGCAATGCATTGGCTGACAGTGGAGCTGCCGTGTCATTAATAAGTGAGTGTGCCTACTCCTTATTGCAAAGTGAAGGTTTAGACTTTCCCTTGCAGACATGTGATACTGAACTTGCTGTTGGAAATGGGGCATCTCTGGAAGTCTTAGGAAAGATAGAAATACCTGTTTCATATAAACATATTCTACATTATATTAATTTTTATGTTTGTCGTGATATTAATACTCCAATTATATTAGGGGTAGATTTCTTAACTAAATTTCATCTCTGCTCAGATATTCTTAATATTAAACGGTCGATTGAACAATACTCTGTTCTTAGCTTATTGAAGGATCCTAATATCCATTTACATGACTTGGAAGATCTCAATCCTGAACAAAGGTCACGGTTGAATAGCGTGGTTCTAGATTTTGAATGTATTGCGGCTACTAAGGACACGTTAGGTTGTACCACTCTGGAAGAACATGTCATTGATACCGGAGATAATGCTCCAGTTAAACAAAAATATTACCCGATACCTTTTCACCATCGAGAGTATGTTCGTGGGGAGATTGATGATATGTTGAGATTTTGCATAATTGAGAGGAGTACTTCTCCATGGAATAGTCCTATTTTGCTAGTTCCAAAGGCCAATGGCGAACTTAGAATGTGCTTGGATAGTAGAAAGTTGAATAGCTTAACCAAAGTGGATACTTATCCAATGCCTAGGGTACAAGAAATACTGGACTCTCTCAATAATGCAAAGTTTATGAGCTCTTTAGACTTAAAGTCTGCTTTCTTTCAAATTATGTTGTCTGTTGAGTCGCGAGAAAAGACTTGTTTTTCTGTGCCAGGCTTGGGAGCCTTTCAGTTTAGAAGGTTACCATTTGGCTTGGTAAATTCAACTGCTCGAATGATGAGACTAATGGACAAGGTATTTGGTCCGGAATTTGCTAATAATATCTTTTACTATGTCGATGACATTATACTTATCTCTGAAACTTTTGATGAACATATCATATTGTTAAAAAGAGCTTGTGAAAAGCTACGGCAAGCTGGTTTAACCATTAATCTTGACAAGTCAGTTTTCTGTCGCTCATCTTTAAAGTTCTTGGGTTATGTTGTTGATCGCAGAGGTCTGAGGACGGACAAGGATAAAGTTAAAGCTATAACTGAGTTCCCTACCCCATCTTCTCAAAAGGAACTTAGAAGATTTCTTGGCATGGTGTCTTGGTACCGTCGTTTCATCGATAACTACTCTACTGTTTGTGCTCCTCTTAACAAATTAACTAAAAAACTGCCTAAGGGATCATGTTTTCAGTTTACTTCTGAAGCTGATACAGCTTTTAGGGCTGTCAAGGAACTCTTGGTTTCTGCACCTATCTTGTGTGTACCTAAGTTTGACAGACCATTCATTATTTCGACGGACGCTTCTGATGTTGGACTTGGTTGTGCCATATCACAGCTGGACGATCAAGGTCATGAGCATGCTGTTGCTTATGCCAGCAGAACTCTTACTGGCTCTGAGAAAAATCACTCTACAACTGAGAAAGAGCTAAATGCTTTAATCTTCGCTTTAGAAAAATTTAGAGGTTATATTGATGGTTCTCCTTTCAGGACACAAGTGTTCACTGATCACAGTAGCTTAAAATGGTTGGTTAGTCTGAAGTCACCAACAGGACGCTTAGCTAGGTGGGCACTTCGGCTGTCACAATTCAATTTTGATATTCAATATAAGAAAGGTTCTGAAAATAAGCTTGCTGACGCACTTTCTAGGGCACCCATCCCAATCGAAACGGTGGATTTCATTTCTCCTGTAGACTCAGTCACTGATACGTGGTACACAAATTTATTTGCTAGGGTTAAAAGTGCTCCTCATAAATTTCCTGATCTTAAGATACTAAATGAAAACTTGTTTAAGCGTGTTAGATCTAAAAATCCTTTAGCTAGGGACTGTGAATGGAAGAGAGTTGTTCCACAGGAGCTGCGACAGGAGGTACTGAAGCTATGTCATGATAGATCAGACGCCGCTCATTTAGGCGTTTTCAAAACACTCAAACGTGTTGCTCAAAGCTACTTTTGGCCTAAAATGCTGGGAGATATAAAACGGTACATAAAAACCTGTCAAGTTTGTTTAGCTTATAAGAGCACGAATGAGGCTCCTCCAGGTTTAATGGAGAACCCGAAAAAGGTTCAACGACCCTGGCAGGTTATATGTACAGATATATTAGGACCCCTTCCACGTAGCCCAAAAGGTTACAAATTTATCTTGGTTGTGTGTGATTGTTTTACGAAGTATACTTGTCTATTTCCTATGAGAAATTCTTTGGCTAAAACTGTAGTAGAACTAATAGAAAATAATATCTTGTTAAAACACGGTATCCCTCAGTGTATAATAATGGATAATGGTCCACAGTATATATCTAAAAATATGCAAGCACTGAGAGAAAAATATAAGATACCCAAACTTTTCTATAACTGTAGATTCACTCCTCAGAATAACCCTGCTGAACGAGTTAATCGTGTGGTGGTGACTGCCGTTGCATCTTATGTCGGCAAGAATCATCGTACGTGGTCTGACGAACTGAGTGCAATTGAATTTGCAATTAACACCGCTGTGCATGAAGTGACTGGATATAGTCCATATTTTATGAATAATGGACGGGAGGCTATTCTTTCTGGCGAATGGTATCCATCAGCGCCTCTGCAAAGTGATGAATTGCAATTCACTGATAGAAATTTATATACTTCCATGCTAACACATCTGAAGCCTATCTTTCAGAAGGTGAATGACCGCCTTCAGAAATCTTATCAGCGTAGTAGAATTTACTACAATCGTAATAGAAGATTTATAGAGTATGACGAAGGTCAGGTTGTCTGGAAAAAGGAATATCCGTTGTCAGACGCTGACAAATTCTTTACAAAGAAGTTAGCTCCTAAATTTAAAAAGTGTGTTATACGAAAAAAATACTCTCCTGTGACGTATGAGTTGCAAGATATCGAATCTAAGAAATCGCTAGGTATTTGGCATGTCAAAGACATTCTAAAACTACAATCTATGAATTTATAGGGTTAGTACTATAGGACGCACTAAGGGTGTAGGGTTCCTTCTTTTCCTGTATTCTTATTTCTCTTTTGGTCACTTAAATAATTTAACTCTAAGACTGTCGTTTGGTGTAGATACTTCTTGCTAACTTTGTGTCTTTACATTCTGATTCTCTTCACAAGAGAACAGATGATGCTTCACTTCTTTTTCTGTGTAGCATTTGATCTGGATAGCAAATTTTTTTTTGGGTAAATACGTAATAGGTAAATGTAACGTTGCATAGAGTCACATGGTGTTTTCCAGCCTCATTTTCGTTGAATTCTAGGTATTGCAGAAATCGTCAGCATAGTCTGCCTTCCAGTCCTATTCCAAGATGCATTGTTAATAAAGTCAACGTCTAATGCAATTTAGTTTAATAAAGTTGAAATAGCGTAATATGGAGTCGACTCACTAATTCATTGCTAGTAAATCATAAGTTAACAAATACCGTGTAATTTTTCTTTAGGGTAGCTGTCCAAAACATAGTCGTTAATTAGTTAAGTTGTAGTGTGAAGAGGTTTAGGTTATCCGTGGAACGTTAGGAAGCCTACTCCACGACACATGATTTCACATGTCTGCCCAGATGGCACAGACAATCCAGTATTTTTTTTTTTTTGGACTTCTCTTGTGTTGTCCAAAATATTGTCGTAAGCATAGTTCGTTAGTTAGTTAAGTTGTAGTGTGAAGAGGTTTAGGTTGTCCGTGGAACGTTAGGAAGCCTACTCCACGACACATGATTTCACATGTCTGCCCAGATGGCACAGACAATATTAGTTAAACTGTAGTGTTGTTGTGAAAATTCTGCGTTGCTTAGGTGATAGATGATCTTTATGGTCTAGGGTAGGATAGAGACAGTTGTAAAAAAAAAAAAAAAAAATTTTTTTTTTCTTCAAGCAGGGAGGTAATGTTACAGATTAATCTATAATGCTGCTATTTTAGAACCGGTGGCGACATCTCTGGACAACAAGAGATAAAACTTCGACTCGCCGATGGCTCGGTGTTGCCGCTTGGTTTAATTCGTAACTAATTTCTTCTGCATTCAAATAGATGTTTGTTTTATTTTAGGAAAACCCTTCTGGTAGGTTCTATTTATTATTAGATATTGTTAGGATCGGTTTCTGCTAATTTATTTAAATCGAAATATCTGATCGAAGTGTCAATCGATACGTTTAACTCTAGGTTTGATCATAGACGCTTGTCTACGGTAGGATAGTTTGGGAATAGGCTTGTCACTCTCGCAGCCGCTACCATTATGTGAGCACGTCCGTCACGATTACTGGAGAGTCTCGCTACGGCCGTATGGCCATTTTGTAATTTAGCTTCATAGAAATTTAACAAGCTCAATGCATCCTTGTTAAATACTAAGTGTTTCTACGTAAGTATCTCGTGTGTGCTAGAACTTGGTCGACATTGTCGTCAGGTGCTTTTATTTTTGTGAATTGACGGGATTTTCTTGTTGTAGAATGAAGATGTAAGGAGGACACAATATTTCTAAATTTAAGGCGAACATCGTCTAGAACATGGTAAAGTCGCCGCTGCCTTGATATTTCTTTAACCGGGTAAGTGTATTTTCCTAGCTAAAAAGCCTGTCTTGTTTTATGAAACGTGTTGTTTATATTGTGACTTTCGTTTGCTTAAAGTTTCTATTCGCAGGAATAAAACTTATGTTTATACAAAGTGCTAATGCCAACAATCTTTGCAGCTACAAACAGCCGGTGTGGGTCTCTGTGTGTCTCTGTGTGTGCGAGTGTGTCCCTCTGGTCACACCTATCTGTGTGAAATCTACTTCTACGCTCTTGCCACGCTGTCTTCCTTTCTACGTGGTGCTGCTGCGGTCCATGCTTCTCTGTGGATCCACGCGCTGCATTTCTCCTTCATCTACACTTCTTCTTCATCTTGTGGCTGGTGACGAGTGAGACACCGAGAGGCGTCATTTGGTGATCCACGTCTAATCATAAGGTGAACTCGTTTCTTACTACACTTGCAGACATAAACAAGAACGCTCGATAAACGTAAAGAAGTAGGATTTAACTTGCCCTGTCACTGTTACAGCGGAATAGCTTTTAAGAACGCTCGATAAACGTAGAGAAGTAGGATTTAACTTGCCCTGTCACTGTTACAGAGGAATAGTATGTAAGAAAACGCATGACAACGTAGAGAAGTAGGATTTAACTTGCCCTGTCACTGTTACAGAGGAATAGTATGTAAGAAAACGCATGACAACGTAGAGAGGTATGATTTAAGCAACCCTGTTATTGTACAGTGGAATTTTTTATGTAAAAGACTTTAAAAGGTACTAGTACGAAGGTACTATCTAACTTGTACTGTGTTTCTTTTCTAAACAAAACAGATAATAAACTCTGTTGACAAGGTTCATGTTTGTTTACTTTTAATCTCTCTCTAGTTTGAATTTCTATCCCTATCTTTCTGTTGGTTTAGATTAAAACAGATGGCGCCCTTTTCTTTCTAATTTCTACTAAACGCTGCACCAATTTTGTGCCACACTTTGTGATAAGTTGTTTTCATACCGGACTGAGCTCAAGAATCCACGACCCTAAATTGAGTCGATCAGCCACGGCCTAACATCAAGTGTGGACAGAGATCTGTCAAGTCACCTCACACATCAGTAACCACTCATACTACAATATAGTGTTACACAATCACAATCTTGTTAGAAGCGACCAATTTTTTTTTTCAGTATAGTTAAGTTGACTTGATTCTCCAGTGACGCATTAAGAATTAGAATAACGACGCAATACTAGTTAACCCAGGAAAAAATGACGTTAGATAGCATCTGTATACACACTAAATAAAACTAAAGGTTGTCTATCGGTTTCACACTCTCCCTAACATAACAAATATACTAGATAGAGTGTGACAGCGATAGACAACCGAGTACTATTGATACCCAGAGGGCTTATTGTCTAACGCACTCGCAATCACGATCGTTTTCAGTTTGAAAATCGAAAGCTTCCCTGCATACAAAATGAAAACAATTGCTCCACTTTGAAGCCAGTGCGAGTGCGTTAAACAATAGCCCCTCAGGTTTAACTATAGTTATAAATTTAAACAATATATTGAGTACCAACTAAAGTCCACGCCAACGTAGTAGCGTGTCAAAGGTAGTAAATAAATAAGTAAATACTTTTTACAGCTCATTCTGGAATTAATTATATTGACAGACGGTTAATTTGAATTGTTAATAAACTCAGTATACTACTTAATAAAAAGGTCGTAACTACAAAAACTCTTAAAGTAAACCCAACTTTAAAACCAAGTTGACAAGGTTGGATATCGCAGCTCAGCGAAGGAGATGAGACATATTGCTCCAACACGTTACAAGTAGTGTGCGTTCACCTGAATTTTGTTGCCTTCATTTATTAATTGGGGTACAATTATGGACGTAAGCAAATTGCTTTTGATTTGCTGGTTTTAAATTGAATTAAACATCGCTTAGAACATGTAGGGTCTTGGCGATCCATATTAACGGCGTGGGCTTGAGTTTGCGCGGTGGCGGCAGCGGTAGCGACGAGCGGTAACACCAAATGAATAGAGATGTATGAAGCATGCCACGAGTCAGCGATATAAGGCGATTTTTATGCATTTGATCCCGCCGTTTCCCGCTCACCGCTGCTCTTAGAGCTGATACCTAAACCAAACTTTTTTTGACAAACCTATCATAGCCTCGTAAACTACGTACTACAAACACCCAGTTTTTTGTCAGTGGGACTTTGAATGTTTAAGGCAATAAAGTTCAATTACGTTTGTTCGAAAATGCCATTTTCAATTTATGAAGAAAGGAAAATAAACTTTATTCACATTGCGATACAGTTCAAATTAGATTGGCTTGATAATGTACATCCTATTGCACACTGGGCCTAACGAGGATAAAACTAGCTCAGATTAAACTAGATTTCTATTAAAAACTGCATCCAAATCGATCCATCCGTTTCGGAACTATAACCCTACAGACAAAAAGTCGGACGGACGGACGGACGGCCGGAGACGGAGACCGATTAACATAGGCGCCAAACTATGTCAAGCCCTCTTCGTTGTTTTCCCAGCACTATATAAAATATTCACCGAAAGTCTCTCTGTGCCCTGTCACTCACGATGTTTATGTTATGGGCGACGGTGATTTTACATAAGGTGTCCTGTCTGTTCTATTTATTGACATTATTTATAAAAAAATGTTGCCTATTTACCATTACGCAACATTAATAAATATAAGAATTTGCAGATGTTTGCAGGCATGGCATGGAAGTGGCATGAGCTTCGCTTAGTATCAGACCTGTTTGTCGCCAATACTCAAACTATCATAAAAACAACACGCCAACATGGTTTTTTTTTTGGTGCGGCTATCCTTTTTACATTCCAAAATAGCACAATAAGGCATGCTTTTGGATTTATTTCCTATTTTAGAAATATCAAAATATCTAAATAAGCGATCGCGGCAAAAGTATAGTAGGTTGCGCGGAACTCCGCATAACTATGCCACACGTTACACGCCCACTTGACACTTCTACTGTTTTTTCTGTTCTGTGTTTGCCGGTATGTCTATCCTCGTCTTGTCACCCGTCGTATTTAATCCGAAGAGTTTATGGCTGAAGCAGACAGCTGCCGAAGATCGTGAAGTGCTTACACGTACGAGTGAGATTAAGGACGGAGCCTGAGGAGTGGCGGGAGTCGGTAAGGATGTGGCGTGATGTGGAGCGAGAAGCGAGTGAACACGAAAACCATGTTTAAATCAAGAAGTTTTTTAGTTGTAAGTAATTTTTGGTGATAGGTCAGTAAATTCAATATGCTGCGTGATGCCTTATTTTTACGGTAGGGGCAAGAATTGACGTGATTTGTTCCTGATTTATCTTTAGCGAAGCCCTCGCAAAGGCATCATTGAGCACTAGGCTTTGCAGAGCACACTTTAAGTCTAAGTAGTTGATCTAGATTACTAGTCTTGTCAAAGAGTCCATATAGTTTATGGCTGAAGTAGACAGCTGCCAAAGATCCAAAAGTAATTACACGTACAAGTGAGATTACGGATGGAGCCTATGGAGTGGCGGGTGTCGGTAAGGATGTGTTGTGATGTGGAGCGAGAAGCGGCTGAAAACAATATTTAAGGCTCAGTCTCATTAGTCAAAAGCCCGCGTGCTAGTAGTGGTACATTGCATCGCTGCAATACCGTCCAGGACCAGTGCAATAATCTTAAAATAACTGGTCAATGGATTTCTACACGCATGCTATCAACCAATGAAACTCATGGCCCTTTATTGACAAATCTTTTATTTGTTACTGTTGTTGGTAGGTCAGTAAATTTAATATGTTGCGTGATGCCTTTTGTCGTATGTGGCGAGATTTTACGTGGTTTTTTCTTAATATTTTCTTTGGCGGAACTCTCGCAGAGGCCGTATCAAGCTCAAGGCTTAACGGAGCACATTTTAAGCATTGTTGGTCGAGGTTACCTAGTCTTTTCAAAGAGTCCATAGATTTTATGGCTGAAGTAGACAGCTGCCAAAGATCGTGAAGTGCTTAGCACGTACAAGCAAGATTAAGGATAGAGTCTATATAATGGCGGGCATTGGTAAGGATGTGGCTCAATGTGAAGCGAGAAGCGAATCAAGAAATATTTTGTTTGTATATGTAAGTTAATGTCTTAAAGCTGCGTGTTGCCTATTTTCTCGTATGTGGCAAAACTTTACGTGGTTCGTTATTATGTTGTCTTCGGTGAACCCCTTGCAGAGGTACTGAGCCTCAGGGCTCCGCGGAGCAGACTTTGAAAAAACTGGTTTAGATTATTCGTCTTGTTATTTTGTCGCATTTAATCCAAAGAATATATACTGGAGCAGGTAGCTGCCAAAATCTTGAAGTGTTTACACGGATGAGACAGATTAAAGAAGGAGCCTGTGGAGAGGCGGGCGTCGGTAAGGATGTGGCGCAACACAAAGCGAGGAGTGGCGATAGTTTTTTCTCATTTATTAATTCATTTATTTTAAAACACAAAAATATTTTTTACCATAAGACAAAAAATTACGTTTTGATAGATTAGGATTTGATTAGTTTAATCTAATCCACGTTTAGCAATAAAATAATATTTTAAAAATAAAATAGCTCTAGGAACCCATAAAGTTTCATATAAAATCGCATAACAAATCTTACGGGAAAAATTCAGGACAGTGCTACTCGATGTGTCGAAAACATCGGGCTCTAAACAGTCTCTGGATCCACTGTCTCTGCGGAGCGATATTGCTTCCCTCTGGTTCTTTAAACGCAATTATTATGGGGAGGAACTATTCGGATTAATACCAGCCACTGAATTCATTTCATCAATACCACCTATGTAGATAGTTCGAAATCCACCACCGTGCGTTTTTCGCAAGGAGTTTGCTAGTTTCGCGACAATGATCAGGATTTTTATTTTTTTTAATAGCTTAAAATTGTGTCCCCTAGGATTTCCAACCCTGTCTGTCCATAGCAATCTCTGACCAGTAGCTTAGAAATACACCTGAGACGACCCGCCACCTTGTTTTGGCCAACCACGACGCCGGTGTCATGTTAATAAATTATCTTAATATTTTTCATTTCCAACATTCCGCTACGCTCATAAACTAATACAGCTTTAGCTGTTCAACGACGACATTCGTGCCTAATGACCCTTTTTCTGACTAATATATTCGTGATTAATCGCCATTTGCTCGTAAAAGCTCAGATTAAGCCCAAACACAAGCACAACGTTCCACCAAGTGACGATCAAATATATTGATTTTTCTTGTTTCTCAGTTTGAATTAGATAGTAATATTGCTTCTTGGACGATTGAAATGAATCGCTTTTTTAAAAGTGACGGACATGTCTGAGTTTATATTTGCCCTTAGGAACCCCAAAATAGAGCGAAAAGTCACTTCAAAAACATTAATTTAACCTCCGGAATTAAATAAGCTTTTCTACATGATATTATTAGCTTATTCGCAGACCTAGGAATATACGGGACAAAATTAAATGACAGCTAGGGATTGCCTATATCGATAAATTCATTTATCGATGTTTTTTCCATATACTAGTGATCGCTCCAAGTTTTGTTTATAAAAATAAAATTTTATTGTAAGTATGCAAATGAAACAAAATAGCAACATAATTCTGGTTATTCTTTATTTTAAAAGGATTCTCATCATCATCTTTTTTTTTTCACACATACATAAACTCACGCCTTCACTCCCAGAGTGGGGTAGGCAGAGCCACAAACTCACCAACAACTCCAAAAACTTGTTGATAATTCTGTGACCACATTTTGCACAACCAGGCTAAGATGTTATCCAGTGTATTAGTGACAGGTTGCAAACCCATCGCCTAACAGCACTACACAGCCTTTAGTCCCTTAGTCGTCTCTTACGACATCCACGGGAAGACATGGAGTGGCAACATTCTAAACCCGGTACCACACGCATTCATTTTCCTTATTGTGTATTTCAGAATGACTATCCCATCTGCTATTTTTAAAATAAACGATCAGAATTTGTTATGAGTAAAAAAAATATGATGATGAGTGAAGGTTAAAAAATCCTTTTGGATGCCAAAGCTACCAAAGCTACGAGGCGACAAACTAGACGACAGAGGGCCCTGCCAAGATGCACTACGCTAACTAGCGTTTCTATTCGTTTCGTTTTTAAACCAATCGCGTCACTGCTAGATGACGTGATACGAAAAGTCACGTGACCTACCAGTGACGCGATTGGTTTAAAAACGAAACGAATAGAAACGCTAGTCAGCGTAGTGCACCTTGGCAGGGCCCTCTGATTCCTAGAATATCGGCTCACTAAAGGCAAGTTAAATGGTCGTGCAATTCAAAAACATGCCAGAAGTCTCAGATCACTAAACATAAGTGAGGCGCTAACAACCGACAATGTCAAGAACTATCCGTTTAAGTCCAGTCTACAGGGTGCCATCGGAGACGTAATCAGAAACCACTTTTTCAGACCTGGTAATTGATGTTCATAACAACATAATAGGAGTTACTTGAAATAAACGTTCTTTTTTTTGTTAATTTTATTCTTCAATTATGTCACTAATTCACTAAATCATGGTTACCCTAATTATTTCATGAAAACCTCTTTGGTTTTCATTCAGAAAAGTTTATTATTATGATACTTTTACAAATAAAATGACAATGTCACTGTAAGTCACTCTTAGTAAACAATTACGCATGTGGAATAAGTGTATCTTTGCATCTCTTTCTTGATTGTAGGGTGACCACGCTGTTTGAAGGTCATAATTTAATTTTAAAGATTACATGATTAAAATTAAATAATGCAACTATCGACCTGCATTCCTGTGTTACTGTAATCTCAATTTAATGCTTAATTAAGTATTGTCACTTCTGATTACGTCTCCGATGGCACCCTGTATATTCAGATGTAGGATCCCCTATAACAACAGATGACGTAGTTAGATTCAAGATCACTTCAGCTCCAAGTATCAGCGGAGAAAGCGGACTAGGTTCGCCCTGGTAGCAGATTCCATCCTTACTCATTTGTCGACATTCCGCAAGAACCGACAATTATGTATTTTTACCCGACTGCGTCAGAAGGGGTTATGGTAGGTAGGTAGGTAGGTAGGTAGGCATTTATTTCATATTGAAAATTACATTATTCTATGTCACATAATCATAATGAATTCACAATAAGATCGTCGAAATGTAAAAAATAATAATAATAATAATGCAATAAAATAAACAAACGCAGTCAAATATGGTTTTCGAGCGTATGTATGTATGTATGTAAGTATGTATATATGTATGTATGTATGTCTATTTCTGGGCACGCTCTGCAGCCTAAACGGCTTGACGGATTTTAACATACGAGGTGTCATTCGATTCGTCTTAATTGCCGAAGTGACATAGGGTATATAAATCTCAATAAGTACATTGCTCTTACAATTTTCTATAAATTATAGAGCTTGTTTTTCGCTTTTCAGTTGTTTTTTGCAGTCGGGTTTTTGTTTTTTTAAATAATTTAATTTATTTAAGCAAATAGCCGTCATAGATTTGTAGATATTTTTGCTATTAAATATGTTTTAAGATTTGTGAAAAGGAAATTATTTCTTGGACTTTAGTCTTATTATTTGATTAATGACTCAGCTAAAATGTTAAGGCAAGTTTTCAGACAAATCGCCTTTCAGTTGAAACTTCTGAAAATTCGTTACAACTTTGTCGCGTCACAATCCATTTATTGAATTTATAGCTTTAAATTTATTACAGTTATATATTTTGTGCGTAAAGGATAGATCAATTTTGAAGCAGTTCTCTTTTATGGGTTGAGCTGAAATTTGGTCAACACATCTAAACATGATGACAATGCAATACCACGGTATCTAAGAGCTGATCTGATGATGGAGTCGGAAGGTGGCGACAGGATCTCCGCTATACTTAACGTAGATCCACCGTGTTGGGACTCATTAGTTTGGTCTTGATAAGCAAATGATGACATTGTAAAAAAGGTACAGTAGGTAACAAAAGTTTGGCCCAAAGGTGATTTTATTCTTTGGTCAGAAACTCATTTTGAAGTGATAACTTCTTTACGGAGGATAAACCATTTCGTTACGTAACGCGCGATTAATAACAGACTGTTTGGCTTCCCTTTCTCTCACGCATACGGCAGCGGAAATACCAATTTTTAAACAATTTTTAAAATACAAAAAGGTGCAGGAATCGGATTTGAACCGCGGCACCTTAGCGTCATAGACTTACCTCTCAGCCGCTAGGCAAATCTTAAGTTACAAGGTATGGACGAAAATTGTAAACGGTATTTGATCTTACCTGCTAATGTCACCGTGCGTGTCTAAGCATAAATACTGTTGACAGTGAGCATTATAACATTTATAACCTAAAACTATAGTCGTTTTTGAAAGTTATTAGTTTAAGTTATCACTTCTGTCGGGCGTCCCGAGACGCACACTTTTTTTTAAATATATGCGATAGGCATGACTCTGCAGTAAGGTTCAACTGTAAGTAGATAATAGTAAATGATGTTATGTCTGTTGACCTCCGTCCAACCATTAACTTTGATATCAATCTTAACCACTGGATTTACTGGGACAGCACTAGCGCGACTCTTTGATTAAACATTTTCTTTTTATTTCCGTGACAAGGCCGAGTGACAAAGAATAGTCAGCATGAGAAAGGAACAGTTATATCGAAGCCTTTGAGAAATACAATGTGATTTAGCGAGATCGCTACCACAATCTTATTTTTAACCTACAATCAAACAGTCGCATTTTTTTCTAGTGTAGGGATAAGACAATCAATGAAATTACGAGCAAAGAGGTTTTTTCTTAGTTTTTAAGGATGGCAATTTTTCTAAAATCATACTTACCATAAATTTATCAAAAAGTCACTGGTGGTCAGCCAGAGACCAGAAGGTAGACCTTGACTAGTACGAGGAGTGGGCAATATATCTTTCGTACTCTTCCCACTCATACAAATTATAGGCAGACTCCGACTACTTACAGGTCTCTGGCTGACCACTGGTGACTTAACCTACTTAAGGAAAAGTGGAGAGTTTATACATATTTATTATGACTCGACGGTGGAAAGGAGAAACCCTTTAAGCGTTATCGTTATATCGTTGGAATCGCCTTTTTTTTCTGCGTCTTTTGAGCCGGGTTACTCAATTTCGCCCATCATGTCGCTTAAAGGGTTTATCTTTTCGACCATCGTCGACGGTGGAAAGGAGAAACCCTTTAAGCGACATTATGGGCGAAATTGAGTTATATATATCGTTGGAATCGGCTTTTTTTCTGCGTCTTTTGAGCCGGGTTACTCAATTTCGCCCATCATGTCGCTTAAAGGGTTTCTCCTTTCCACCGTCGATTTTATCTTTACATTAAAAAAGCTAGCACTTAGTTTACTTAAAACAGGAGAAACTTACAGATAGATTTAAAAGATATAGGCGGCAGATTGTCATATGCTATTCCACATTTTACTAGTGAAATGTTTTTTTCAACTTGCTTGTAGCCTCCGTCGACTCTTAGCTAAGCCATTGTGGCCTGTATTCGTTTCCTGTTACCATAAAAGCCGGTCAAGTGCGAGTCGGACTCGCGCACTGAGGGTTCCGTACCGCCCCACATTAGGTTTATTATATTTCGGTTTGAGTTCAATTTCGCATCGAATCAACGCAAGCACAACTCATTTGACCATTTAGTATTTGTTGTTTTTTTAGGGTATATATACTTTAAATACACCAAATTTAACGTTTGTATGTTTTACCGTTTTTACGACACGAGAAAAATAAAAATCTGCTGAAAAAAACCTTTCTCCTATCCTCCTTTATTATAGCACTTTCTTTAACTTTTTATATTTGTTAGTAAATCCGCCGTAATGTAATAAATAACACGGGTGTCCCTTAAAATCTCTAACACATCGTTTGTCCACATTTTCATTTGCCCTAAACTGGTTTTCAGATGAGTCAGGCAACTTTTTAAGTTTTCCAATTATATCTGCGGTGCGGTTGTATTATAACAACACTAAAAAGTTTTTAAGCGGACATGGCTTTAAGATAAACGAAAATTCGGACACACGATGCATTAGGACAAATGACGATTAGGGATTCCATAGGTGAATAAAGATACAGCTGTTTTAAGTTAGGACGGACGGACCCCGTTTAGACCCCCGTTAATAGGGTCCCGTTTGGCTCCGTTCGGGAACAGAACCCTAAAAACAAACATAACACCAATGTTGCTCTAGATCATTATTATTTCTGGCCACCGTTCATAACAGTCCAAACCAACCCAAATTAATGTTAATTTTAGATGAATATTAAACATCTAGACTAGGCCGTCAATCTAGATATTTAATATTTATTCCTTTAAATTTAAATATACAAACGAGGCAACATTGAAGTTACAATATTATTGACTTTAGTTTTAAATTATACTGGTGATGAAATGTGTACCAACAAGGTACTAAATCAACTGACTACCTTAAATCAACTGACTGGCTTAATATTACTTAGAAAGGTACTGCGAACAGTTCGGAATTATTCAATTTATTTTGTTACTTGAATAATTATTCACGCAAATTCGAAATAATAGTCGTAACTGCTAATCAGTTACAACTATTCGTCATGAATTATGTATTAGAACCAGTCGAATGTTTAAAAACTACTTAGTTTACGATATAACATGTACTTAGGTACTTTTAAGTTTTTTTTTCAATTGTTAATAATTACTTTGGAGTAAAATATCGAACAACTTACTTTTTAATTTAGTATTAATGTCAATTAATCTTGCATCTTCTAACAAAATTATCAATGTATTATTTTTATGTTGACATAAACACTTTTTTAATACATAATAATTTTAATTCACAGTTATTCACGTAACGAAAACATAATTATTCATTTTCATTATCCGTGTCGGTACAGTCGCATCTACATTTCCATATTCTCTACCAACGTCTCCCCTAACCGCGGACAAATCGCGCCAGCGGAACTCTTCATGAATAAATTCACAGTTACAGCCAGTTTTTCAGGCTACAGACAGACGTACTGTTTGTACGTTTATATGTAGTGAAATATGTGGAGGGTAAGGCTTTGGAATAAATTGTGGCGTGCGCTTTGACGCCATTTTATTGGCTTGAAGCGTCGATGTATCTTTTGGTAATAAGATAGCGTGAAATATAAATTATGTTTGATCATTATGACTTTTCAGGGGTTTTCTCTTCACTATCACTACATAGTATAAAACAAAGTCGCTTCCCGCTGTCTATCTGTCCCTATGTATGCTTAGATCTTTAAAACTACGCAACGGATTTTGATGCGGTTTTTTAATAGATAGAGTGATTCAAGTCAAGAGGAAGGCATACATTTTGGATTATAAATATGGGTGTTACAGAAAACTCATATATACCGAAGCGAAACGAGGGCGGGTCGCTAGTCTAAAGATAAAGGAAAAGATAGTGTACCCTTGTTTCATCGACACTCATTTCATACAATGTATCACTTCGCAGAATTTTAGTTTCATGTAAAGCTATTTTCTGGTGAACCCGTGATGATTTCAAGTAATCTTGTGATGGTTACAAGTCCAACCTAACCTTACCTACGTGAATCATATTTAAGATAACCTGAAATCAACTCGAGTTCAGCAGAAAACAGCTTTCTATTAAACGAAAATTCTGCGAAGTTATACGTTCTATGAAAATCAATGTCGATGAAACAAGGAGACACTAGAAAGGATATTTATTCGGAAACTGGGACCCACGGGTACTTTTTAACCGACTTTTAAATAGAAGAGGAGTAGGCTCTATGCTCGGCAGTAATTTCTTTATGTATGTATTCCGATTTCTTTTTAGTTTAAAAACGATATGGTTTTTATTCAAATTCAAATTCAAATCCAAATATTTTTTATTGTATGGTTATGGGTTCAACAGAGGATCTTATGAATAATAACAGTTCTCCATATCCTACCTCACAGAGGCGTACAATATTATCAGTCTTAGATCTAATAAAATTCTAGTCATACAATTTAACGCACATGTAAAAGGTAATAATAATATATTTGAAATTAGTGAACATTTATTTACCGCCTTGAATCTTGTCCCTGTAATTTTACTGTACTGTACACCAACGAAAATGTTAAGCACTTTAGTGCACTGTCATAATAAACTCCAAACTGAACATCAAGTGACAAGTATGACAATAGCAATAGCAGTCACAATGACAAGGTTCTAAGTATGCTCAACATTTTTATTGGGTAACTGTACGTAATTTAATTTCGAGCCGAAGTTGAAAATGTCCTGTACGTAGATTATCGGTAACCTTTTTCGTTAAGCAAATTATGTCACGTAATTTCGTCGCGCTCGCACAGCGAACGTAAATTAGATAAGAAAATCCTTGGCATTTGTTCAAATAATAAATTATCTTGAATTACTTCCAACGGCAAAAAACTATCGATGTGTGCTTTTGGATCCTGAATACATAATGTGCGGAAAATTAAACATTTCCTCTGGGAATACGTTTTTAGAAGAGATCTTTTATTCAATAGGGAGATTCTAGTTAATATTTTTACGTGTTTTAATTTAACTCGTGTTAGATATTTTTAACCGACTTCAAAAAAGGAGGAGTTTATACGTTCCACTGTATGTATTTTTTTTTTTTTTTTTTTTTTATGTATGTTCACCGATTACTCCGGCAATTGTGGACCGATTTTAAAAATTCTTTTTTGGTTTGTTAAGTATACTTCCGAGGTGGTCCCATTGTCAGCAAATCTGAATCTGATGAAGGGATCAGTGAGGAATTGAGGGAACTCCTCAAATATTGTATGCAAACATATAGCGATTTTAGTATTTTTAGTAACAAGTGTAGCATTTGCATTCAGAAAGTGTCACTTGGTGAAGCGGAACTGATGATGAAGACCACAGATGGCCACCGGAACTCCTCAACGGTACCGATTTCAAGGGTGGCGATAAGATATCTCGATTAAGATAGTTGAGCGACTACAACGAAACACATTTAATTGTTTTAAAATGACTATGATTTTCCCGCGGCGTTGCTTGCGGCGAGCTTGAAATGTCTTAAAGTTTCATATATCAACTAAGAAGTGGGACTACATAAGCTTATTATGATCACTAAAAAGTGTAAAATAAAATAAATGTTTTAAAAAACAAAAAAACCGCCTTCAAAAACGCAAAAAATAACTTCTACTACTAGGTACTTAGTAGTAGGTACCTATCCTATTAGGTTAGTCTAACTGAAGTCGGCGACCACAATATTTTCAACAAAAAGCCGACTTCAGTTGGACTAACCTAATAGGATAGGTACCTACTACTAAGTACCTAGTAGTAGAAGTTATTTTTTGCGTTTTTGATTGAACGATACATTTCTTATACAATTTTTTTTTCGAAAATGTCGATAACCTTAATGTTGTAAACTTTCTTAGAAACATGACACTATCTTTTGTTTGAAATACCGCTTTTTACTCGACGTAATTTAAGCGGACCAAAATAAAAATAATTGCAAGTTCCGTGCATAATTCTTGATAATTTTGTATTTTCTAGATTTTTCCAACAAACTGCAATAATAAAAATACAGAAACGAGGTGTACTAGACTTATACCCTTTTTCACTTGATCTTCAGGTGACTTATAACCTTTTTCACTGGGATCCCAGAACTTATCCGTATATCTGGGGCTCTATTCCACTTGATAAAACAATATTGCCTTTGCTATAAATCTAAATACTTGTCAGTAAGCGGCCGAGTTAAAAACAATACGGTAGCATGAAACTATTTCCAAATATTTAAAAAGGGATCTGAATGTCTGAAGCCACAGAGAAAATAACAGAAGATAATTTCATACCAATTTACCTAGTCCCAAACTAAACTCTAGCCTTGTACTATGGGTACTAGACAACAATATAAATAATTTATATAGAGAAAATAGCTGTCCGCGCCCGGCGCCGCCCGGTTGTAATTTTTTTCTTACAAACCTTATGAAATAATATACTTTACGACCTATTCTCAGACCTATTGAATATTCACACAACATTTCATAAGAATCGGTCGAGCCGTTTCGAATGAGTTTTGTTACAAATACTGTGACACGAGAATTTTATATACTAGATAAATACTTAAATATAAAGAAAACATCCATGACTCAAAACAAATATTCACGCTTATCACAGAAATATCTGCCCTTACCGGGATTTCAACCCAGGACCGCTAGCCTCGTAGGCAGGGTCACTACCAACCAACTAGTATGTCAAAAGCGATATAGTTTTACCGAGTAGAAATACTGCTTCATTTCCAGAAAATGCGTTTAGTTAAGGTCTTAAAAACTATTCAACTTTTCCTTTGATCTCTAACGAAATTACTGGGAGCTTAAAAGCTTCCGCGGATGCTTTGGAAAAGGGCTTAACGCTGTGCAAGCTCAATTTTAGATCTAACTTTCTACGTCTTAGGCACTGGTCCCACCGCCGGCGAGTGAGATATGAACTATCGACTTTTTTCTAGCCCAAGAAACGAACAAAAGATAATCGCTTCCGTGTAAATAAAAGAGAGAGATATATATTTATAATTCATCGCTCGCTGTTCACACTGCCGGCGAGGACACTCTCCCAACGCCCGGCGAGTAAGGTATAACTCCATAGAATGTTTACTATCCTCCCGCCGGTTATCAACTGTTTCTAGTACAGAATTTTACTAGTTGCTCGCCGAGCTCGCCGATATCTGGCGGTGGGACCGCTGTTTACTAGTTGACCGCAGCGATAAAAGCTATTGACTATAAAACTACGTCCGCGAACACTCGCTTTATAGCAGAGCGTCAAAACTATCAAAACTTTACTCGCTTCTCGCCGCTCGCCCACTCTTTTGTAGTTTATAGTTCTACTAGCTTATAGTCTGTAGCCGGCGGTGGGACCAGTGCCTTAAGGATTTAAAGCTAAAACCTTATATTCTAATGCCCTTACTTATAAACGTGGCATAACCTTGGAGTAGCTATGCCAAGTTTTGTCCTTACCTGTCGTTGTGACATTTGAATTCGACGAATAAGGACAAAGCATGGCTTAGCTACTCCATGGTTACTCCACAAATAGGGGCAAAAGTCTTTGCCTGACGTCAATGATGACCAAACCTCGAAGTCGCGGTGGCAATAACGTCAATTAACTAGGGACTTCCTTCCGATATAAAATTTATCGATAACTGAATGCTTATTTGGAAGTGACACTTCATATTAGCTGTAAAGTTCACCTACAGAATAATTGAAAATTAACTAAAATGTGATGAGTACTACCCGTCAATGTTACCTATATAGGAGTTTTTAGGACATTTTTAGGAATTTTAAAATTCAAATAAAAATCAACCTTTACAACAAAATTTTCATTTCATCAATTTCCATGCAAAGTAAACTAAAACCTAGGAGTACAGCCACGTCTATACCTACATCCATAAAGTATGAAAACCGTTATCTTTCTTAATCGACCTTTACGGACTTCAATCTTCATACTGTATAAATGATACAGTTTAATAGGTATTGCAAGTGGCATATTAATAACATACGTCATCTCATAGTCATAACATAACTATTGTCATAAGAAAGTCCAATTTATCGTTGAAATAATATCGCGTGGAAGTCCCTAGCAAAATTTTATTCGTGCCACCGCGACTTCGAGGTTTGATGATGACACATTATGTGTTTTTTTTTTCAATTATAAGAATTTTCGCCAACAATATCTGGCAACGCTACTAATTTGACGTTTCAAGTCTGACACAGGACATATTTTATGGCAGATATGTATGAGTGTAACGTTTCTCCGTAAAGCTAATTCATAGGACTTTCAAGTTGCCCAAATTGTCAAGATAAATTCATATTCCGCAGCATGATCGCCGCATTTTAACGAGTAATTTAAATTTAACGCCGACAACCGACACGTTAATTGACATGAACGTTAATAAGATTACTTAACTCACTTCGACTTCTGTCGAATTTTGTCAAATAATTCAAATTTGATCTGGTTATTTAAATTAGCTACGGTGTCGGTTTTTTTTGAGTCGTAGCTGAGGCATTAATTTATAATTTATTAATGAAAATTATGTACTCTCACATAGGTCAGTAATATACTTAGAGCTAGCACAAATATCATATAATAAACCAGTGTAAGCGACTGGTGTCCGTACTAGGTGGTACTAGGATAATTCTATATGACAGATCGCCGCCCCCCCTCCGTTGATTTCACAAAGGAGTTGCAATGTTGGTATCACAAGAACGTTTGATTGTGAAAATAAAGCTAAGAAGAATCTTAGTATATACAAAACAATACTATACGAGTAATACTATCTACATCCATATCATAAATTATCTACAATATGTTCAGAAACGATAAGCAAAAGGCCTGTATTAAGAAACCTGTATCTGTAATTGCATTTTAATGTGAACATTAAAGTATTGTATGTCATTAAAGTATTGGTTATCAATGTGGTTGCATCTTAATGTTCACATTAAAGTATCGGTGACCGATATATTATCTTTGCGACTTCATTTAACTTTGCGCAGTAAGCCACATCTTTTCAAGATATTCTGTATGAAAGAATTAAAGTATCGGTGACCTATATATTAATGCACCAGTCACATAAACTACTATTAAAATACTATAAAAACCTTTTTTAATTAGACTACAATTATGAGTTAAATGTTAAAAGTATTAATCTTCATTTCACTTTGCGCAGTTCGCCACATCTTTTCAAGATATTCTGTATGAAAGAAAAAATATTCGGAATCTAGGTAGAGCCCTACATACGTGAGCAGGGCGTAAAGGACTACCCTTTTCCACGGCTTGAACACCTGACGTGTATATTTTTAGACATTGTTAGAATCGACTTACTGGAACGTTTTTTATTCCGACCTTTTTTGACGGCGTTGAACGTTATATTACGAATGGTCGTTACGAGAAGATGTAAGTAGCTATGCCCTTATTTTGATGTAGTTGAGGTTTGATGATGATGATGATGATGATGATGATGATGATTATGATATCCTCCTAGACGTATCCGTCAACGACGAACTCAGCTAATTCCAGAGGTGTGAGCGAAGGTGACTGGCAAAGGAAAATTTGGTCTGTTTGCATGCAAGTTTAGGTAAATCTGGGCCAATATTTTACGTGGTAAGCAACATCACTTTTGACGTGTTATGATATCGTCAACGTTACATAGCTCTTATTTACATGACAGTAATGGCCACCGAGTTAAAAACAAGACGATAGCACATTTGTGTGTATTTGTGGGTACGAATGATTCTACAGAATCGAAGTGCATCCGGATGGAGAAATGAAAGATAAACCTTTCAACATATACATACCTTCACGCCTGTAATCCCAGAGTGGGGTAGGCAGAGCTACAGAATTAACTAAAACTTTAAAAACTATTTAATAATGCCGTGTGGTGCCGGGTTTAGAATGTTGCCACTCCATGTCTTCCCGTGGATGTCGTAAGAGACGGAGTAACCACATTTTGCACAAATAGGCTAAGATGTTTACCAGCGTAATTAGTGACAGGTTGCAAGCCCATCGCCTACCAGTACTACAAGCCTATATTACCTTAGTCGCCTCTTACGACATCCACGGGAAGACATGGAGTGGCACTATTGTAACCCGGCAACCACACGGAGACACACTTCAACACACTAAATTAAAAATACTTTAAAAATACGACAGCAACACTACGGGTAATTTCATTAAAATAAAAAGGTTAATCTTCCAAGAAAAAGGCTTAAACTCTGCCAAACAACCCAAAACACAAAGTTACTTAACTAAATTAGGCCAACTATCGTTATCATGTGCTATAGTAATTGGTCGGGTAATCACTGAGCCACCGCCGTAAGGAGAAAAGGCGTATCTGCCACGACATTGGCCTTAGAAGCAACCTTAAAAGTTAAACAAGAAGGTTGGATTTTCTAAAGCTATAAAGTGGGAGTTGTGGTGAGAGGGAATCGTTGTTGGCCTTTGTTATTTAGCAAGTTTAGCATGATACTTGGTAATTGTTAGGGTTCCGCACAAATACGAATAAACCTAATAGAATTACTGTATCTATAGTAGAATAAGGAAACTTACTCTGGGATAATGTTCAGATTTAATTCTTGAGCTTTCGCCTGCGTATTGAAGTCGTGGTAGGACCTTGCGCAGTCCGGATCGCTACCGCCGTCTTACCGTTCTACAGATAAAAGCGCAGTGTTCGTATTGTTGTATTCCGGTGCGGGGATAATACAAACGGTGAAATTACTAGCAAAGAGGCATATCTTCTTAGTACTCAGGGTTAGCAACGTATTGGGAGTCTCAGGTTTACAGTCTTGAGAATTCAAATGTCAATTGGTCTCAGATCTCACCTGTGCCTTCTCCTTTGTCATAAAAAAAACACGTGGATCATGATCATCAGCTATGCGAAATAAACTTTGTGAATATAAAACCTAAGCTCTAGGCTTGAAATATGAATACTAAAAAACGTTAATCTTTTTTCTGTACATAGAAAACATCCAAAACTGAGAAACAAATACTCGTGCTCATCACACAAAAATTTGCCCACGTACCGCTTTGCACCGCTTCGCAATTCTGTTCGAGAGGAGATGTAGGTTCGAATTCTGCCTAAGACCGACGAAATTTTATCGCTTTAATATAATTTGAATTACGTACAGACGTTTCTGTTAAAATTAAAAAATGACAAAGTATAATGAAGCCTAGATTTTTTAAGAAAAATAAACCGCCAGAGTTTCCTCCAGGGTCGACGCCCTCGAGATCGTCACTTGGCGGAAAGAATACCTACTTAACGAGGCTCTCGCTATATTCTCCCAAAAATCACAAGTTGGTGCTATCCATGGACTTAAAACATTCAGAGGGGACAAGTTTTACACCGACGAAGTGATTAGGTAAGGCCCGGATTATTGTCTCTTTTGTCGCGGTGGATAAAGCATCCATCACTCTCGCACTTACTATAGGCCAGAAAGTGACAGATATTTTAAACACGATATACCGATAATTTGATGATGATCTGATTTCCTTGAAAAAAAATTACACGACTGCCCAAAAAAAGGAGTGTAATGTTTTTAGGATTCATGTACGTATTCAATTCGTTACTCCACCATAACTTCTAAACGCCTGAGCCGATTTCGATGCGTTTGGTATCGTTAGAATCCTTTCACCATCCCGGGTGATATAGGTTACGTAAACTGTTAAAATTGAAATAAGTTTTTGGAACTTGCTTGTCATTTAGTAATTAATAGTTTAATAAAAAAGTTTTCAGTAGATTTTATATTATAGAAGCAAAGCTAGGGTGAAGCAAATTTCGCTAATTAAGCAAAGTACTATTTTTTTCCATCGAATTGTGTGGTGGCTTGTGTAATTAGTTTTAAGCATTAATATAAAAAAACTGAAGCCTTAACTCTTGCAGTGCCTATTTATTATAGATAATTACAACTCATAACAGTCAACAAAAGTGCAACTGGCTTTACATTTCAAGGCAACAGTACCTACAAAAAATCTACAACAGTCTGTTTACGTTTGCAACAGAGTAACGCAGGAATTCGCTTGGTCTCATCAAGATTCTAAGTCAATGGCTGTCAACAGAGACCAGAGAGACACGTATTTACATAATCTTGAGAATAATTTGATTTCCGGAAGAGGCAATGTAATTCCGTGTTTTGTTTACGCGGAATAAGCCGGATCCGAGGAAACAAGCAAAAGTTAGATTATCGTGGTTCACTTTGCACTTTTTTGTTGAAGGTTTGTTTTTATCCGACGCAAAAAAGGGGTGTTATAAGTTTGATCATTATGTGTGTGTGTGTGTGTCTGTCTGTCTGAGGCTCCGTAACCCTTAACAGGACACGAAAACCTAGTTTTCTTTTTTAACCATCTCGTCAGAAACGCCATACATTTTTATTTCGATTCAGGACATTAGGGTGTCATTCGCGATCCATAATAGCGTTTGTCCTAATCGTCATTTGTCCTAATTTATCGTTTGCCCTAAACCTAGGTTCAATTACCGGTAAGGGCAAATATTTGTGTGATGAGCGCGAGTATTTGTTCGTAAATCTTAGATGCTTTCTATGGATTTAAGTATTTATTTCTGTATATAAGTATGTTTATTGTTGTCTAGTTCCCATATCTTAGTCCTGATCTATAGCTGTAAGATTGTCGCCTAAAATGTATCTATTCATTTATACCTACAGTCGCTGTCAGAAGTAGCTTTACATCTAAGTACCTTGTCGCAGTAGCGTATAAAAGGAAGAGTGGTTTGAATTTAGTATATAAATAGCTGTGACAAGGTAACAAACAAACTCGTTTATGTTTAGAAACTGAATCATTAATCATTCACTTCAAATGTTAAATTATATTTTCAGCTTATAAAAAATACAAGCTTGATCTAACATCAGTAAAGTTTGTAAATATTTAAGGCTAAAAATCGTTTTGAAACAATGAACTAGCGTAGCCCTACGCGTTTTTCCGCTGAAACCGCTGAAAACTGTCTACGCCTAAAACCAGCGGAGCAAATTACAATTTTTTCCACAGCCTTTTCACTAACACCATTACATCACATAACATTTAAGCTTTGCAGCTGTAAAATCATACCTTTACCCTCCATAGCAAATTGTAGCTAAATATACCTGAGCCGCAATTAAGTTCTTACTTTTTCACCCCGCCTCCGAACGTTGAGCAACTCGCTGCTGGTGTAAAAATAATCTGGTCGGCCGGGGTTGAAATCATTATACACTTGGACGCTAGTGACGTGGGACTCGGCGGCAATATCGTGCAATAGGCAAGTTTGAAATCTAAAACGTGTATAAAGAAAAAGAAAGTTAATATGTATGATATTTATGATATTTATAAATAATTGGTAGTATAATTGACGTATTAGCAATATTAGTAGCAATAAAACAACACTACCAGCATTTTACACAATACATTATCTTACTAATATTATAAATGAGAAAGTTTGGGAGTGTGGATGTTTGGATGTTTGTTATCCAATCACGCTTCAACTACTGAACGGATCGGGATGAAACTTGGCACATATATAGCTTAGGTCCTAGAATAGGACATAAGATAGTTTTTATCACGAAAAATTTGACAGTTCCCGAGGAAGCAGCGTTAAACGACTTCTACGCGGAGTCGCGGGCAAAAGCAAGTTTTTTTTTTTGGCGACATTGCAATATGAAACGTTGTGTTCCGGTGTGGGGATAAGACAACTGGTGAAATAACTAGCACAGAGGGATTCCATCTTAGTCCTCAAGGTTGGTAACGAATTTGCGTACTCTTCAGATAGTAATTCTCTAATGGGTCTCAGATTCCACTCACCATCAGGTGCCCTAAGTGCTCGTTTACCTTCTC